>BMAU01021243.1:0-600000 GCA_019973935.1 Trichonephila clavipes
CACATACAATTTTATATACACAATACAATAAAAGATATACATATATAAATTACTAAAAGGATTTGAATTAGTAAGTTAATCTCTTAGGAAAATATGCGTGCCTGCCAGAGCGTGTGGTTCTGATATTTTTATCAACAACAGCTTTATCTTTCAATTTGTTGCTTGGTGAGAGGTGGTTCAAAGTTTGAACTACCCTTTTGGAGTAAAAAATCTTCTGAAAAATTCAAAGCTGGCTTGCATCTGACTATAGTGACAGGTACATTTTTTTATTTATACAAATTACAAAATTTTTATCAGATCTACTTTTAACCAAATGAGGTCCAGTGTAAGGTGGAGTTAAGGGGGGTCTAATTTTTGTCATTTCTAAGAAAAACGATGTGGGCATGTACTTAATGATTGGTGTACATAGCTCTTGTACAACTATGATAATCGGGATATTGGGTTAAGTTTTCTCATCATGGTAATTAACTTGAAACATAGGTGGGTGTCACTGACATTTGAAGAGATTCTGAAGATATGAGATCAGATGGTAAGCGTAAAGTAGTACCATAAACTAGTTGAGAGCTTGTTGGTTTTAAATCGTTCTTCATTGTTGAACGTAATCCCTAACAATACGATAGGCAAAATATCGGTTCAACCAGTGTCCTCATGGGCAATAATAGCACTTTTGAGATGCCTGTGGAATCGTTCTATCATTCCATTACTTTGTGGATGGTAAGAAGCTGAATGGATTCTATGGCTACCCATCATGTTTTGTAAAGTTCTCTTATTAGAAGACTCAAAATTTTTGTCCCTTGATCAGTTGCAATTGTAACAGGTGTGCGAGAAGCTTGAGAAATCCATCCATTTAAAAGTGCACGAGCAGTGGTTTCTGCCAACATGTCTTGGTAGGAATAACTTCCAGGCCACACACCTGGTATACCTGTCTATGATGGTAAGACAATATTTATATCCTTTGGATGGTGGATAGGGTCCAATATAGTCAATATGAATGTGGGCAAATCCAGTATCGGGTAGAGCAAATGTGCTAAGTGGAGCTTTGGCATGTTTGAATACTTTTGCTCACTGACATTTTCACAAGCTCGAACTCTATTTTTATGTCTTTTTCTCATTCCTGGCCAAAACGCTTAGAAATTAAATTAGTTGTAGCGGATATTCCAGGATGGGATAGAAAATGCAGATTTTGAAATACCACTTGTCTGAGATTTTTAGGGACAAAAGGTCGAGGGTTTCAAGTGACTTATCACAATATAAAGAAACGTCTTCAAGGGAAAATATTGTTTTTCTAGTTTAATAGAAGAATCTGCTTTAAGGAAAGATTGAATTTCAGAATCTTGAAGTTATGCTTGAGCAAACTTTTTGTAGTCTAAAATGGGTGGTTTTTATAATTGCATCAATTTCTACTATAGATAATGCATTTGCAACTTTGTTTCTGTTCCAACTACATAGCGAATATCTGTGGAAAATTGTGAAAGATAATCGAGATGTCTTAGTTGACGTGGGGGGTACATTTATCTGGTTTTCTGCTTGAAAGCATATGTTGAGGGTTTTGATCAGTCTATATAATAAATTCGCGACCTTCAAGCATGTGTCTAAATTTTTTATTGAAGTATATATTGCCAAAGTTCTCGATCATAAGTAGACCAATTTTGTTGAGTTTAGAAAGCTTTTTTTTTTAAAGATAAAAATGCTATTGGTTCCAGTTACTATTAGAAAGTTGCATCAAGGAACTACCAATTGCGAAATTTGATGCATCGGTCCAAACACTTAAAGTAGCACAAGAATCGGATGTTTAAGGAGATTTTTGCATCAGTTAATGCTGTTTTAGCAGCGGTAAATGAATTTTCCGCTTCTTCAGTCCATTCAAGAGGTTTGCGGACTTTTCGAAGGACGACATGGTTTTCTTTTTTTTTGTGACCTTCTAAAAATTTTATTAGGGGTGCTAAAATGTGGGCTGCTTTAGGAATAAATCTTCGATAAAAATTATACATTCCTAAAAATCTACGTAATTGCGTTAAAGTGTTAGGTGTAGGAAAGTTTTGAATAGCATTGAATCGATCAGGAAGAGGTGAAATACCTTCACTGGAAACTTGAAATCCAAGAAATTTTAAACTATCTACTCCGAAAGTACATTTTGAAGGTTTAATCGTTAAGCCATAATAATTAAGTCTTTCAAAAAGTGCACGGAGATTGGTAGTATGTTCTTGAACGAACATTTTAGATGCAATTAAGATATCATCAATAAAAGCATAAACTCCTTTCAAACCACGAAGTAACTTGGTCGATAAATCTTTGAAAGTGCTAGCCGCATTGCACAAACCAAACTGCATTCGAGTGCTTTCGAAGAGACCAAATGGAGTACAAATAGCGGTTTATGTATGTCTTCGGAAGCAATCGGAATTTGGTGAAACGCTTTAACAAGATCAATATGAGAAAATATTTTTGCCCCATGTAGATCACTTGTAAAATCAAGAATGCTAGGAATTGGATATTTATCCTTTTTTGTTTGAGGATTTAATGGTCTAAAATCGCCAACAGGGCGCCAATCATTGCTTTCTTTTTTAGGAACCATATGCAATGGTGAAGAATAATTACTACAGGATGGGCGCATGTGGCTAAATCCAACATGTGCTGAAATTCCATTTTCGCAATTTTTAATCTGTCTGGAGCCATGCGACGGGGTTTAGCACAAACAGGTGGTCCAAAAGTATCAATATAGTGAACTACATTATGCTTAACTGTTTGGTTTACACAAAGTGGTTTTACAATATTAGGAAAATCATTCAACAATTTAGAAAAATCATTATCAATAACATGTGTTTTAATTGAGAAAATATTAGAATTTCTAATAATACAATGACAATTTAATTTTGTAGATACATCAAATAAAGTAAGATTTCTTAAATCAGGTTTTATAAAATAATGTAAGAAATCTGCACCAATAATAACATTAGACACATTACAAATAAAAAATGGAAAAGACAAAATTTTCTCTTAAACCTAAATCTGACATTAATTTACGCCCGTACACTTGAATGGGTGTACCATTTGCAACAATAAAAGTTTGAACTGGAAGATTGTTTAGAGTTTTATTTGCGGGAAGGATTGAGCAATCACTTCCGGTATCAACTAGAAAACAAATGTTGGATTTACGATCGCGAACGAAAGGCGACAGGAAGTCGGAAGGCAAGGCATACGTCGCCGCTACTCCTGCCCGTTCAAGTTTTCCTGGAAAGAACGGGGCTGAATACATTTTCTTGCCTTTGTGGCAAAATTTATTATGATACCAACATAAATTTGATGCTTTGGGCTCCCAGGACTTTCCGCGATTGCGAGAATCGAAACGATTTCGAGAAAACTTCTCGATCTTCGTAGTTCTTTTACCTCCTGTCGTAAAAGTTTCAACTCTTTGAGAAGTTTCTCTCGATTCACTACTATCATCAGAATTGACACTGGAATATTTTGATACAGCACTTACCTGTACAGTTGTTACCTCTAAAATACGATCAGCTACTTCTGAAGCTTTTTGAGCTGTAAGGGGTTGAATACTTGCAAGGATGGATTGCACATTAGGTGGTAACTGCTGTAAAAATAATTCCAAAAGAAGTGAATCAGTCACGTTGTGCGATTCTGATCGCCGTTGCATTACTCGAAATAATTCCGATGGTTTTCGATCTCCGAGCTGCTCTCCGGCTAAAAGACGGCGATTTCCTGGCTTTTGCTTTCACCGCATCGGGCAATAACTTCATCTTTCAATTTTGAATAAGGATTTATGCTCCCAGGTGAAAGAATTACGTCTCGAACTGCCATTGCCGCATCGGGAGATAAATGAGCTACGCAATAATTATATTTCGTGCGTTCGTCGGTTATCGGCTTGGGAACTGCCAATTCGAAGGTCAATTCAAGCATCCCGAACCATAGCGCAGGATCTGATGAAACAAAAGCTGGAATTTTAACCGCTGAAATATCCTCCATATTTACGGAAGGCACAGGTAACGTTGGAAAAAAAAATTTTGATTAGAAGTTTTTATATTCAAACAACGGGTCACCATTTTTGGTGTATTGTGTTGAGTGTCAAAGTAAAATTGCAGTGATTTTACAAAAATAAACTTTATTTTCCAACATAACAAATAATTAAGTTCGAGTTTATATACTCCCTTCGTCAGAGGGAAATTCTGGGAAGATAGAAGAAATGCCAGAGGACATTTCTTCTGACCAATGAAATTCAATAGTAGATTTTAACAACCAATAAGATGTAAGGATCTAGAATCCGTTACTATGAGTAAGGATGATCCGTCATTATGAATAATGATGATGCAATATTATGAAAGTACACTACAACATTCTTATTGAACTTTAAAAGTGGTAGTTCTAAAAGTGGTGAAATTGTCGAATCGGGCGCCTCTCCGCCAAATTTTGAAAAATCGCCAATAAGGCGCGTTTTTGCGTGTTGTGTTTCGGAGTTGCAACCCTACAGCAACGCTGGAGCGCGAAATTCAAGATGACGGAAGGAAAATCATTAAAAAATAGCATTTTAAAGTTTTGAAACTGAAAATCGCTGCAAAAATCAGGTATTTAAAAATGGAAATAATTTCACTTACAAAATGCTTCTTTTCCGACATTTATGATGACGATGAGTTGCCTACTGAAATTATACCAGTGTGCTACTGCATATTTCTGAGAGCACCTTCCAAAACATTTTTATTTTTGCATCACTAACAAAATGGTGAACAAATCCATGTTACTCAATTCAAACCAAAACCATTCATTTCCTTATACTCCTAAACACATGATGGGTATCCTCTTTCACACTGGACTGAATTTTGTAATACCATTCAAAAATCATTCACTTTCTTACCCGTTCTTTCTCTTAATTCCATACTTTTTACATATTTCGGACATACATACGATGATCCAATCAAACCTTCTTTCATGCTCCATTCTAAAACAGCTTTCTTTCCAAGCACAGGCAACGTGGCAAAAAAAACATTTAACAATAGTAATCGTAATTTTTCATGCATTCATTCAAATTAATTCTAACAGCATCGCTGGACATCATGGTAATCTTTTGAAATTGATGTAGAGAAAGAAATAAAAATATTACCTGTAAAAAGTAATTCACAAAACGAAGCCGAACAGCTGACCCAACCGGAGCAAAAGAAATAACCGTTTCCTCATTAACGGAATTTTTAAAGTAATAAAAGCTTTCTGCTCATACGCGAGAAAGACTGTTGAAGAATTAAACTGTTAAAATAAAAAAACGAATTACGAATGCGCTAACTTGCAGTGATATCGTTAAAACTGTTAAATTAAAGAAATCTACTGCGCATGCGCCAAATTTCGCCAAAAAAGAGTTCTTCACTGGAAAACAAATTCAGAAGGGTTACCAGATTTGGCGCATTTATCGATTTGGCTTTAGCGAGAGGCGCCCGATTCGACAAATCAACCCTAAAAGTATACTATTTTTGCAATTGTTTAGATAAACACCTTGAATAAAAATCGCTTCTAAACATAACAGCATTGCATTTGTACAATTCAGGTTTCTTCGTAAAAAGGGGGGTGTGCGTTATATAGCGAATATACCTAAAATTTAAAAATTGCAGCTTGAAAGTATGGGTGCTCATTATATGCTGGATTTTACGGTATTTTATCTTTCTCCAATGAATCTAAATTAAATTAATATATAATTTTTTTTGGTACTTATATTTTTTCTTTAGTCGGCCATTTACCTAAAATCAAAAGACATTGCCAAATACTGCAATATGCATTCAATAAGGGAAGAACATTCTATGCCTGTTTGTGCACAATAATAATACTTTTGCACTTGGTAGTGAATTTTTTCCACGTAATAGTTATTGCAGTTTTTAATAGTTGGGGCAATAACATTAAACTCACAAAATATCTATTTTGTGTAATTTCAAAATTTTATTAGGTGTCACTGTGAAATATAAATGGGAAAATTAAGATTTTCTGATGTATATTTTGTGTTTGTTTTGATATTTATGTATTATCGCAACCATATTGGCAACATTAGCACTTAATTGCCAATTCACTGTGTATTATGCAAACAAAATCAGGGTTGATATAGTTTTGACAGTATCCAAGTACCTTTGTTTGCAACTTTTTTTGGTGATTTTATCAAAATGATGATTTATTGTAAATTGGTTTTTGATAGCTTTTTATCATTTAAGTTTGTTATAGCTAGCTGTACCCAATCAGGTTTTACTGTGGTTCAGTCTGGTTAAAAAGAAAGAAACGAGAAAGCAAACATTTCTAATATCTTTAACCACTTGCACTTGAGGTATGATTTTTTTTATAAAAAAATGTGGAAATATACATTAACAAAACTTTTCTTAACAGATTTCATTTGTAATTTGCTAACAGGATACTCCCAAGTTATGGGTTTTTTTTTGTCATGTTATGAATCTAAAATTATTTGCATTGTCTCCATAGAAGAGGTGCCAAGTTTGAAAACAAATTTAAAATGATTTCTTGAGGTCAAAGGGTTAATTTTGCAATGCTTATGAGTAGACATTTTGTGTTGCTTCATTGTCTGTATATTATGTCTTAAGGGCAGTAAATTGGCTTCACTAGATAAAAATAATGCCTTGCGGGAAATCAAACTTAGGTTGTCATACTTGCAAGGCAAAAGTACTACAATGAGTGTAATTGCACATCAAACTGAGAAAGAATGGATATCAGTAAACAAGAAAAGCAGACAAAGAATGTCACAAACACAGGCTGAGGCGCAGCAGAGCAACATGCAGCCAGAATTGAGGATGCACATTGGTGAGCACATCATTCGTGTTTTACAACATCAAAAAGATGTTAGCCAGAAACAGCACATCTGAGTCAAACATGACTTTGTGGTGAGCAATCACACAATAACAGTCACCTTGCATTCCGGTACAACCCAGTGGAAGATTCTGAAAAAATTAAACTGCCTTAACTCGGAGAACAACAGAGCCATTACAAATTTTGCTTGCTAGATATACTGCAGAATCAAAACATTTCCTATATAACATCAGGAAATACAATTCGTTTCCAAGTGACATTGTTTGGATAAAATGTGCATTTGTAAACACACCTCTGATTTAATAAAAATACCCATAAGCATTGTAAAACTAACCCAATTCCCTCAAGGAATCCAGAGTAGAGCCATTTAAAATTTATCTTCAAACTTGGTCTCCACTTTAAAGACAATGTAAATAAATTTAGGTTCATAACATGACATAAGGACAAAAATAAGCTGTAATAACTTCAAGCATTTGGTTAACAAATTATAAATATCAGTCTAGGAAAGTTTTTCGTATATATTTATACATTTTTTTTTATAAAAGATCATACCTGCAATGCAAATTATTTAACATACTGAAAATATGTCCTTTCTGCTTAACAAGACTGAGCCACAACAACGCGTGGCAGGGTACAGCTAGTATAGATATATATATATTTATATATATATATGTATATATATATATATATATTTATATATATATATATTTATGTATATATTTATATATATATATTTATGTATATATTTATATATATATATATATATATATTTATATATATATATATATTTATATATATATATATATTTATGTATATATTTATATATACATATATTTATATATATACACAAAGAATTGCAAAATCATAACATAATGTACCTTTTACACATCACGTAAAAATATTTAAATATTAAACTTATAGCTGAATATAAAATCAACCTGTGTCTGAGTAAACAAAGTAAATAACGTTTAACGTTAGAGAGTATTTATAGTATTTAAAAAATGGAAAATCTAACAGTCGCCTGATAACCTGGTAACTTAAATAAAAATGATACACTAAGAAAAACATAAACACTGTAAAATAATATTTTCGATTTCAGATCCTTATGATAGAAAAAGGTATCTCTTACCAAATTCTTTGTTTCTGAATCCTGGGATGAGCTTGACTTTAAGTTCAATAAAATTCTAGCATAAATTGTCAAAAAGTCAAGTACACAACTACTGTTACTAATAAGAAAGCATGGGCACAAAAAGAATGCTCTCGCTGTACCATTCAGGTTGAACTACAAAAGTAACTAGTTCGTTGGGTTGTTCGCGACACATACTACTAGCTAATATACAGTACAACACTCAAGAAGTAAATCACAGAACAAGCGATTGACGTCTCACATTTTCTTAGCAAAGATCCAATTCAATTTTTCTTGCTTCTTGTTGCTCAATACTTATCAAAGACAATTAGGAGAGCCTCTCTTATGACATCATACAACATAGATAATTTTTTATTAATTTTAATTTAGAAAATGACCTTTCCGCCATTGCAGAAGTAACTGGAAGAGTCAAAAACAATAAAACTGCAATACATACATGTGGTAAACTTGGCGCAGCAAATTTATTTTGAATCATCAAAAAATTACCTAAATCTTTTATCGAATTTAGCTTAGTTAAATTCTCACTAAAAACTGCTTTTAAACATAATTTGATTTGGAAATTCACTAGATAGGTACTAGCTATATACTTTTGAAGATAACTGGCTTCATTATATAATAGATCATTTGTAGTGCTTACAATATTTTTGGGAGAAAGAAAACTGAATGATTTGTAAATGCCATTCATACTCAAAGCGATTTTTTAATTGGGTTGTAATAACATCAGCATTGAAATCATCGAAAAACTGTAACTTTTCTATGTCTCTTTTTTTCAAACTCCGGGATGATATATACCCCATTTTTTAGCCAAACCAATAGCTTCTTCCTTTATATTAGCAAAATTGTTGAGAACATTATGGATAGATGTTAAGCTAGAATTTAACATGGTCTTAGTGTTTTCCAAATCTATTTTTGGTGATTGTAATTGGACATTGGAAAATTAGAAAAAAAAAAAAAACTTTTCCATACGTTTTTTAACCGCTAAAGCTTCCTGTTTCTCGTCTTGCTTAGTACTGGTTAGTAAAATATTTGAAAGTACTTTTAAAATCGAAATGTAATTGTAGCGAATTGATATTACAGAGTCAAATCGAGATGACCACCTTGTCGTGCATAAGGATTTAATAGTCTGCTGAATGTTCTCGTTATTCTGCACAATTTTTAGATCACTCCACCCTTTAATGCTGAGCCTAAAAAATGTGTAAATTTTCTTACAAAAGTCATAAAATTCTCTTACATGGGGCACGTTATTGCATTCATCGTTTAGAACAAGATTGAGGTTGTGTGTTGAACAGTGAACGTAATTTGCTCTTGGTTGTTTGTCCTTAATAAATTTCTGTAATCCCCTATATGCTCCACTCATGTTGTCATCACGCTAGAGTCATTGTAACGTCTATGATTCTTTGTAAGATTTGGCTAACCTTATTAACTTCTTCTTTAAAATTGCATTTCAATAATGAATCCACCATTTTATTTTGTTTCCAGATGTTATGTGTGCGACATGCTTGGATATGAATTATGGAATTTTCATGCTCTTTAATTTTTTTTATATTCTTTGCCAGTCATTCACACCTTTACACCAGGCTTCTTTAAAAATACATATTTGTTCTATCAGCGAAAAGCCAACATACCTAACGGTAAGAAACATGAAGTCGTGTTGAATAGCAAAGCCATTTTCTTTTGATCTTTTGTCCTGCCTTGGATATGAAACTATAATAAGATGATGAAAAGCTGCTTCCCTTGGCATCTTTTTGGAAATTACCTTCTGGTTGGTATGGGCCCAATTTTAAAATTTGTTCCCTTAAATCTGCATCTATGGGTGTACCTACATAATGTGCAAAATCATTTCTAATCAATTTTGTTTCTTCGTTTTCATTTTCCGACTCCTTTTTCTTTAGAGTATCCTTATTAATTGAAGTGTCCGAAACTGGTTTTTTTCTTATGGATTTTTTTTCACTTCCAGGATTTGTTCATCAAGTTCCCTGGCATTGCTACTACTAGCACTTGCACAAAATGAACTTGCGGATATTAAAAAGTTATCCAATTTTGCATATTTGCCCTTTTTCTTTCAAATTTTTCGTTTTTGAGAACCACTCAGTTTTTTTTAACTCCACTCATTTTAGGGCTGCGTTTCTTCTTGTCTTATTAACAAAATAACAGTATATAAGAACCAGAATAATTAATTCCGTTTACAAAAAACAGTTCCAATATTACAAGAGAGAAGTGAGATCAAAATGTTTTAACAGCGAAGGAACACTCCCTATATTGAAGTGCATTGAGTATAAAAATGTAAATGTTCTAAAAACAATTTTGTGAAACATTTCTCATTATGCTTTATTTGGTTGAATACTCATAAACCTACGGAAATTTCTGTGGGGTTTCTAAATCATAAATCTAGACTATATAATCATTTAAAATGCTCTCTATGCGTTTTCAAGTATCACAATACTATTTTTCATGAAAAAAAACATAACAGATGTACGTTATTTACGAGTTCGCTAAATGAAAATGAAATACATGTGGGGGGTTAAAGACGCCAATAAGTTACTTTGCTTCTTCAGTAAAAAGTAAAGTGTCTTTTTTTTTTTTCTCCCTACCGCTAACATGAAGTATACTAAAAAAACAGTGATTTTTTTTTTAATCTTTCTAGAATTTTATCCAATTTTCCCTCTGACTTTCTTTTTTATCTGTTAGTAATTTAGGTTTGGAAAGAAAAAACCACTAAAGAAAAGTATCTCTTTCGTCGCGGGGATTACAGCAAATTAAAATGTTCTTTGATTTGGTTTTTAGTTCTAAGATATCTAATAAGCGATCAAAGTTTTGATTCTGAATGATGATAGATCGCCAATTTGAAAATCGCTTAAAAATTGGATTACAAAAAAATGTAAAGCTAATTTTGTAAAATTCTACGTTAATGGCGTCAGTCTAGCTTTGCCCCCCGCAGTATGGGGGTGTACATTACGCCACTGGTAAAATTAATTAGTATTACTTTAATTTCTTGATCTACTTTAAATAAACATTTTGCTTTCTCACAAAATTTACTGAAATGTATTTCAATGTTCTTTTCACTATTCATATTACAATGAATATCATCAAAAGAATTTGCTGCTACTGTAAACAGACAGCGTAATTTAGTTCTTTCAGCTCTTAGACAGCTTCTTCTCAGCTTCACATTATTAGCTTCAGTTTTTACTTCAGCCTCTTTCAATTTTTTTTTTTTTTTTTGTCTGAATCTCTAATCATTTTACTTATTTTGAACGTATATCAGATTTATCTCAAACACTCAACACGGGACAGAACTTCTTATAAATAACACAGAAGCAATCACAAATTAAACACTTTACCTTTAAAAAGTAATTGATTGACCTATAAAAAATCCAGTTCGAAAATTTGTCTATTTCAGGTTGGCTTAATTACAGTATTCTGTCCTTTCCACTGACACCACTTTGTTGTGACTCGAGAAACTATTATTCTCTGATTTCAATATTGTTTTATTTTTCTTTGATGCACAGAATAAATTAGGCTATTTATAGTTATGAATTAATGAAGCTATTTACATGAAATGACTCATTATTTGAGCACACGCTCCGTAAAAATAAAATATTATACAGTTCTTTTCTTAGCTTAAAAAGTATCTACTTTTAGAATATTCCATAAACTTAACTAAAATTCTGTTGCCAGATTCAAAATAAATAAACGCTAAACAAATATTAAATAATATCGAACAGAAAATGTTGAATTTATTAGGAGTGGCAACACCGGGTATAAAAATAAAAATATGAACATAAAAAAACTAGGCTTCTACATATATCATAATACTGTTTATCTAAAAGAAAGGGCATGCCTTATAAACACAAGTTGTAGCTCTAGAAGTATACCTCGATTAAATGATCTCAAAACTTAAGAGCATTAGGTACATACACTTCAGGTTTCTTAGTAATAAAAAGAAGGTTCATGTTATACAGCAAATATACCAAAAGTTTTTTTAAAAAAGCAGCTTGAAAGTATAGGTGCATCTTATATACGCCAGATTTTACGGCAATCGCTTAAGCATTAAAAAACTTGTTGTTTTTTATGAAATAAAAAGAATTGCCTCTGGTGTTCGACCATTTCAGATTTAATTACTATCATTAATCTCCAGATTTATATTTTATTGGAATAATATACAATCATAAGCATAAATACCACAGAATGTTTGCTAATTCAGTCGAACCCGATTTGTGAACCGAACATTGGATTCGTAATATCAGGGTCGAAAAAATTACAACTATTTTGCACTTACCTTTCGGAAGTTCTAAAATAAGCAACTACACAAAAAAAGTCTATAGTTAGAAACTACACACTGATTAGTCAGCAGAGCTAAAAATTCTATTAGCAAACTCTTATGCACTAGTTAATTCGACATTTTAAATTATTCACTGATAGATGTTTGACAATGTTTTGGATTCCTATCTTGAGAGTTGTTTTCGACTTTATGCAGAGAAGAAAATACTGCGTCATTTACAACCTGCTGCATGAGGTTTATTTTTTCAGTTTCCAAACAATATAAAGCATTAGAAAATTTAGCAGTTTTGTTAGGAGTCTCATTATCAATTTCTGAATCAGAATTACTTTTCATGGACTCCAACAAGTCAATAATTTACTGAACTTCAGTTGCACAGTTACAGTCCATCATCAAATTTAACATAATCATTAAAATCTATCCCAGGAGTGACTTTTTCCATATGACTTCATCAGGGTCAAAATCTTCATCGCTTTTCATGAGAGTGCCTGAAAATCCTGCTTTCTGAAAGTATTTTTTTGACTGCATTCCAGCAATCTACCATACTTAAAGAATTTTAAAAAACAAAATTTTCTGAAAAAGCCAACGTATAATGAACCTCACCTCTCCAAAAAAAAAGAGCAAATGGTAAAAACTTAAACTATCCCTGCATTGTGGAGTTGGATGAGATAAAAAAGGAATTTCATATCCTATTAAAAAATCATGCAATAGGATAAACTCATGTTTTATCTGCACGTTATTTGAAAAGGAATCCAATTTTTTCTAATCTTAATTAATAAAATAGTTAAAAAAAAATATTCAGGTGTTGAAATAATTCGTTAATTCAGGGGTTTATTCGTTAAATAGAGAAGGGGGGGGTCGTTTCCATTGAGGAAAAGGAAAGGTTTCGCAAAAGGGCTCTGACAGTATTATTTCTGTGGATCATCAAATTAGAATTTTCTTATTTTTGAAATAGTCTATATGCTATATTAAATTTTCTATTTTTGTCTTGAGTATTTTCAGATAAGGTTATAAAGTCATGAAAATCTTTCCTATTAGTAAATTAGTTCTTCATATTGAAATGTATAGTTGGAACAACATATTTTCTTCCTTTTTTTTATTAATATTATATTAATATTTTAAAAATAAAAATGTTCTTTATTTTTCAAGTAATGTATGTGTGAGTAATTTGTAAATTGAATGAGAATATCTAATTTAGTTACAAGTACCATATTTTAAAAAATTGGAACTGTTTTATATTTCTTAAAATGTGGCATCTGGTCAATGATATAAAGTATAATTAAGAACCATATAATATTTTTTAAAATTTTAATTTATTTCAGTTTATGAGAATCAAACTCTATCACCAAAAAGTTCTACTCTTAAAAAAAGACATGTTAACAATACATGACAGAACATCAAAATTGAAGGTAAATGCCATTTTTACTTATCTTATGTTTGCATTATTATTTTAAATATGTGTTATTTAGTTATTTCAAAAAGTTTCTTTTATTCAAAAAGTATGCCTATTGTACATCTTTTAGACAAATTGTGTTGTAAATATCAAATGTATTGTTATGTAGATCCAGGGTTCAAGGATTTTATGCAAAACTGTCACAAAGAACAAGACAGTTCTTTAAGAGCAATGCTTATTTATTGTCAAAATTCCAATTCTTGAAATACAGGATACAGCAGCAATATTCACAGAGTAAATTTCTGAGGGTCTTCACACCTCCAATACCACTCAGACACAATTATCAGTGTTTAAAATACACGCATGTAAAAAGATTATTCACAAGCACAGCCAAGCTAATTGGTAATCACGGTAAAAACAAGTTTACTAATCGCTGCTTGAATCAAGACCTACTCTCGTTTAACTGAGCATCTCTATTTATAGGCCCGGTGGAAACTTCTAGGGAAAAAATCCGCTTGCATCATAGAGCTTGAAATCGGTAGATTTCTCTACAAGTTTCTAGAAGAATCCACCCGGTCGCCAAAAATGATGCCAACTTGGCTCCATTGCCAAGTTCTCATTGAATCGCCACTATAGCATAAGGGGCGGCATTGCTTGTGAATATTACAATTTTTTCATAAAATAAATATAATATAGAGTAATATAAATGCATTACACATCCAAATACAAATTATTTACACAATTAAAAATATAATTTTAATGAATTTATTGAAAGGAAAGAGTTATAAAAAAATAAATCAAGTTTTTATGAAAAGAAGCAATTATTTTTGCAGTGTTATACACTAAATGACCAAATTACTATGACCACTTCTTCAATACTATATTGGACCATCTTTTGCCCTTAATATTGTGAGACCATATTCGATATAAATCGCACTTTCCTTACCCTTCAGATAGAAAGGTTCTACATCCAGCTCCTAGCCCTGTTTGATTTTCAATTGGATTTAAATATGGTGACTGTGCAGGTCAACTAAGCAAGGGAATGTTTCTGCAATGCCCTTTGAACCATCTGGGGACTGGGCCAGCTGTATGACAGGGATCATTGTCCTGCTGGAAGTATCCATATCTGGCTGGGTACTTTATTAATGTAAAAGGATGTACTCTTTTTGTCTTTGATAACACTGAAATGCCTGCCTGCGATTCAAATGACCCATACAATGCTACGAAATCCCCCAAATCATGGTATTGCCTCCTCCAGCTTATAGAATTTTGACAATGCAGCTGGGATTAAAACTTTCATTCTGTTTTCTCTATGTTGGCACCTTGCTATCAATTTGAATGAATATGGTAATATAGTGATTTTAAAATCTCTCTATCTCTGAAAGATTTTGTCTTTTTATTCTTACGAGAATCTAATTTTTCTAACAATTTCACCAATTTTTCTTCAATTTCCCCATCCAGTGATTTTTCCGTCTTCAATT
This sequence comes from Trichonephila clavipes, assembly GCA_019973935.1. Taxonomy (NCBI): domain Eukaryota; kingdom Metazoa; phylum Arthropoda; class Arachnida; order Araneae; family Nephilidae; genus Trichonephila; species Trichonephila clavipes. The sequence goes on from BMAU01021243.1 coordinate 15,093, forward strand.
CTAAGCATGACAGGATTCTTAGAAGCATTAACATTGGAAATAAGTGCAGCATAGATTGGAATAAATATGGTAATCTCTGTATCTTTTTTTTTTTCCTATTAAAAATTACGTTTTGGCATTTTCTATCATTAAACATTTCCAATTCCCTGGTCAATGATTAAATTTTAAAAAATAAAAAAAAAAATTCATGTCAATCGAATAATACATCATTGTTTTATTGCAATTTAAAGTTCTATACCTCTAAAAAAACACCCTTTATTTCTCATTTTTCCATTACTCATTCACTCTGAAACAGTTATGAGCTATTTACGCCTTTTTATCTAAGAACATTTCATCCATCCACAAGAAAATTTATGTAATTTTATGTATTATGAAGCTATTTTACCATAAATTGTTTTAAAACAATCACTCAGTATAATCTATACGATAAATTACCTTTCTTAATTGCCATTTTGTTATCCACAAAACCATTTAGCAACTTTCCAAATGCATCTCATTCATTCTGTCATGGTGTCAATATGTCTTGGGAATTTCACTCCCCCAGCTTTGACCACACATGTTGGTCCTGAAGTGTTGTGGAAAGAAGAGAAAGGTACAAAAAAGTGGGAAAATAGGAAACTTTTATTGCTCTGCTATAAAACAGAAAAGATAGGAAGAAACAGCAAAGAATGTGAGGAGGGGAGGTCCCTCTTTTGTTGATTTTTGTGAAGTCTTCTGATAGGGTTGCATATGACAGGGGTGGCCTACACAAATGACCTAGCGGGCTACTTCCGAAAAACCTTACAATTCCACTGGCTGCATATAAAAATATATATAATTATACTATACTGTAATTATATCCATTACAAACATTTATTGGAGTAAAAATTTAAAACAGAACGAATTATTGTTTTCATTATTTTTTATGTATGCAAGCATAGATAATATAATAATGATAATGCAATGATGAAATAATAATTTAATTATAGTGAGATCTTTGTTTCTCAACTCTTTCACAGAGCTTTTGCAAGTCGACCTTAATACGTGTACACTGCTGTTTGTAAAAAATGCAACACAATGAAGGAATCATCAGAATTAAATTACATCAGATAGTAAAGTTTCAAAGCCACTGTGCATGCGTGGCGTGCGCAGGACCCTCTGAAATGATGCTAAAGTGTATAAATAGAGGGCTGTAACAGGATCCCCCCCAGTGAGACCTAAGTATACCTCCTCGACGAAATAAGGAGAAATTCTTATGGAGTTTGAACGGGAAAGGATTATCAGCGATCGAGAAAGAGGATTTTCCTATTGCGCAATAGGAGCTCTTGTGCTGCAGAACAGTTCCACAGAGTGATGCAAGTTTGGAAGCAGTGCACTGAACAATTCTAAAAACTGGCAGTGGATGATGGAAGGTGACGTCAGAGCGAGACGATCGACACCTGCTCTGCATAGCGGTGAATGACTGTACAGCTTCCACCAGGCAGTTGGCAGCACATTGGTCTAATACTACAGGTGTACTAATGTCGGCTTCATCAATTCGTTGTCTGCTGCGCCATGGATTGCGTGCAAGAGTGCCTTTATACAGGATCCCCCTCACGACAAACCATCAACGGCTGCATCTGCAGTGGGCTGATGAACTCAGAGCCTGGCAAGCTGATTGGCACCAAGTTGTCTTTTCAGATGAATGACTCATCAATTTGTGGGACCTTGATGGCTGCATTCATGTTAGACGCTATGCCGTTAAATGCTGCCTTCCAGAGTGCGTTATCAAACGACATATAGTGGCCTAACCCCCAGAGTTATGGTTTGGTGTGTGATTTCGTTTCACGGACGATCCAATTTGCTACGAATTGAGAATAATCTCATTAGCAAAAGGTATGTCCGTGAAGTGTTACAGCCCATAGTTGTTCCCTTCCTTCAAGGCATTCCTGGAGCTATGCCCACATGTTGCGAAGACTGTTCGAAACTTGTGATCAGCCCAACACATGCAACTTCTTCCTTGGCCTGCTTATCTGCCAAATATGTCGCCTATTGAGCACATGTGGGATTGGGTTGGTCGGCGTCTCACTCGTGATCTGCGTCCTGCAGCTTCAAAAGACGAACTTTTGCTGCACATGCAAGAGAAATATGGAATTCTCTTCCTGAAGTAGACAATATCTGTTTGACTCCATGCCACATCGTATTGCAGCGCATGGTGGCTACACCAAATACTGATTTTGGACACTCAATATTGTTTTTTGCTTTGAAAATTTCGTCATTTATTTGTACTAATACAAGTCATTTGTGCATCAAGTTTCATTTAATTCTGATGATTCCTTCATGGTGTTGCATTTTTTACAAACAACTGTTTATTTGCTCATTTAACTGATGTTGCTGGTTTTCATCCATTAAGTTTGAGCTCAATTTTTGTTTGATAAATTTCCTTTTTCGGGGTAAGGGGAAATAATTTGCAGGTGTAAGTTGATCCGAAAGAGCACACAACTTTTTGCATGTCAGATCTCTCAAATTGGAAAATTTTTCTTTTGTGACAAAAATGTTATAAAAATCTGCATTTGATTCTGATATTCCAAAAATGTGTTTTAATTCATGATTGCATTATAAGTCAATCAGCTCCATTTGAAGATATTAAGGGGCTGATTCCACATTGACATGAAATGGAGATTAATGTATTTTTTTTAGTTAAATGACTCTCAAAAGTAGCTAGCTGCAAGTTCACTCACTTTTGTATATTTGATGTAACTGATGCATTCTGAATTTTTAATTCTTTAATCGATAAAAAGTTTTGAAAGTTATTTTTTAATGGAGATTCAAATAACAATTTCTTCTGAAAAGCTTTGATGTGATTTAATAAATTAATTATTAAATTATCTTTCTCTTACAATTATGTATTTAAATGACTGAGTTTTTAGGTACTTACTAAAAAGTGTAAATTCAATAACCATTCATCATTTCTTAATTCTGGTACAAAGCACATAGTAAAATAGAAACATTTATGGAATTTGTTACTAAAAAATACACAAAAAACCAAAATATTGCACAAAATAGTCATATATTGTAAAGATGTAATAAATCTTGCAGAGGCCTTGAAATTATTAGGACAATCATTCTCACTCAAGTAAAATACATTAAACATTGCTCCTCTTTGTCACTTTTTGCACTTTCAGTAGAAACGTTTATTTCTTACAGGACTTATTCAGTTCAGCTTGCTTGTTATATTTCTAAAAATACCTTTAAAAAATAAGATTTACTCTGCAAGTTATGAAACAAATCTACTCTTAATTTATAATTACAAAAAAAGTCTAGTTTCAAAGATTCAAATGAAAGGGGGAAACTATTTGCTTTTAAATCATAGATTTTACACTCAAATTTAAGGTCAGTTATTACCCAACAGAAAAGGTGTTACCTTTATTTATGATGAAAAAAAGATACATTAACTCTGTGTACAGAACTTTAGAAAGGACTCATTCCACATGTAGGAAATTTTTATTTCATATACGTTCTATGTAAAACGTTGGATAGGAAATAAAATCTTGGTATTCTCAAACAATTGTTTGATTAATGTCAAAACTCTAAATATACACTCGGTTACCTCACAATTTTGATGTATGATTAAGTGAGGAGGGTAATACCTGAGCTGTCACTTCAGTTTCCAAACTTCCACAACATACTAATGTGAGGATTATGAGCCTCGGCTCTCTACATTGAGAATCTGCTGTGGCACCAGGATTCGAACCCACTAAACAAAGCCTCACTGACCACAAGTTCATGACCTTGACATCTTGGTCACATTAGCTACCTACATCCTCGCTAACAGGAGATACCGTAAGAACCGCATGATACAAGTATATATTATGTATATTATGTAGTGTATTTTCTGGATTGCTGCATAGAATGAAAGTATTATTTTGCTACGAAATTTGAGTAAAATTAAAATAATGGTTTTTTTTAAATTTCTAATGGCTACGAACTGATCTTTACCCATTACAGACCTAGTACATCCCCGGAAGCTGGTATCACTTTTTAGTGTGGTGCTCTAGAGGCAGATACTGATCCTTACAGATAATTTTGATGCTCAGTTTCCTCCCTAGAGAGAAGCACCTGAGCTCTGATGATGCGAACCTTTACTAGGATTTAATTTTGCCAAGAGCATTCAAGCCAAACACACTCTAGGGTTCTTTTACATGCTGTATAATCATATGACATGGCCGATGTCGATTTTCTGCATCATGAAAATCCACCGACTTGGTCCGGTGTCAAACCCGCAACCTTGGGTGCTGAAGGCCAATTGTTTGAGATAAAAATCATTTTAATTTACCAATATTCTTTTGTGAGACTTGGTGATCTCTTATTCTTACTAAAATCAATAATTGTATATGATAAAACCTTATATTTAAATTTGTATGTGCAACATAAATTTTATGTCTATAAGTGGCCAATGTAGTCTAGGGGTCTGGGTGACAGACTCGTGGCTGGCATGTCAAGGAATCCAGCCTAGTACTGCTGAAGACCTGCCGTGCAGAATACTGCCAATGTACATTAAATATGTTGAGGCTCAAACCTCCCCCGTTGGTGTGGCTTTGAAATTAGGAGAGGGGATTGCCAGCTCAGTTATCGTCCTAGTCACTAGACCATGGTTCAAAATTACGTGGTTCGTCTCCAGTAGCCCTCATGCAGCTTTACAGTGCAACATAAATATAGCTCACTCACTCATCATGTCTATAAATACTTAATACTTTCATCAATGTTGGTACAATTCACAACTTGTCCTGGAAAATGACGAAATAAACAATTTCGTAATTTTTATTCTTTTGTTTGTACTTCCTTCTTCACCTAAAGACACAATACTCTCCAATTACATAGAATATTAGGAGGATCTATTTATAAATTTTATGTAAGCTTAATATAAAAAAAATACAATATATAATGTTCTATTGTAATACAATAGATTAAAACATGAAATTTAATTTTTCAATGCTTTAGATCCACCTATTCTTTCTTTAAAAGTTGTTTATCCAGGAAAAATTATACTGTTTCGTTCTCTTCGGCATTCATATAGAGGAGTGGTTTTCAAAATGGGGAACTCTGGGCTCCTAAGGTTTCCACTAGTCACAGTAAAAAATCGAAAAGAGTAGTGATAAATGTGTGTGCAAAATGGATTAATGTTCTCAATGAAGTTTGTATAAATATCTAAAAAGCTCATCCCAGTTATTAAAACTGAAAATACTATTTATGCATAATAGCTTTATTTTGTATAATACTTTTTATAAATTTTATGATTTTATAATAAAAGAATACCAAAGCGTTTTTCTTTTTATGTACTACTTGCTGGATTTTTAATATACCGTTTGTTATCCCAGATATTCAACATAACAATTTTTGTACTCGTTAATACAGTGTTTTGAACTACTAAATAGCTTTCAAATAGAAAATGCTCCTTTTTTTTCATTTGTGGACAAAAACACTTATAATGAAGGAGAGGGAACAACATATCAGTAGAATTGACATTAAAATCTATGTTTAAGCAAGAATAGCTCCTAAATTTTAGGTTGCAAAATATGCAGAATAAACATTTTAATCCCTTTCAGAACAAATTAATTTTATTGAGTAAATATATTAAAATTGCATTAATTTTTATAAGTATTACAATACTTTTTGTTTTTACATAATGTACCTGAAACATGTTGATTTGCTTTAAATATTATCTTAAGATATGTTCTAAGTGTGTTTGTAAAATAGGGTCTCCCCCCTCCCCTCAAATACCTATCAATTCTTATAGCTTCTTTAGACAAAAAAAAAGTTCGTAAAGCCTCTTTCATAGTCAATATTCAATGTTATTTTAATCCTTCAAAAGAAAGAACTAGCATTTCTTTATCAAGTGTTACAACTAAGACCCTCCCAAACCTCCAATCATCTTATTGCATTTTACCTTCTGAAAAAGGGGAGGATTCTATTGTAGTAAGTTCTAGAAAGGGATATTTATTGCCTTTAAAAAAAATCTTCATTCAAATATTTGTGCCCAAAACTTCCCAATCACCACTGCCATCTAGATGTCATGTAATGTGTTAAAATCCCCACCATAGTGTACCTGAACTTTCTGCTTTTTAAGCAGAAGGCAATTTAAAAGACAAAAAAACAAAAAGATCTGTTTGGCATTTTTAAGACCTCTGAACTTGAGGGCTTGGTTTGTTTAAGATTAAATAAACCCTGTGTAAGCATTCTATTTGTAGAACAAATTGCATCAAAATTGTTCATTGTGTTGTTTCCATGTTTCTAATTACGTTCCTAAAAGTCTACTTTATTTTCAAATTTGTTCTTTGGTATCTATCATGGGTCGAATTATTGGTTAAGGAAATAAGCTATATTATATTGTAAATGTATATCATCCCACTGATTTGTGTTTTTTTCCCCTTGGTTTATCTCCACCAACTTTTATGCGGTGTGCGTGTGATTTAGAATGCTTGTGACTTGACACTTATGTCAATTCTAAGTTTTTGGCCTGCTCTCATTATACTGTGCCTACCTCCCCCCCCATTACCTAAGCCAGTTATTCTGTCTTATGTTAAGGCTTCAAGATAGTTTTCTGTAATCATGTTGCATATACAGTACATCCCATTTTTTTTTTATTTCACTTGAATCTATTGGCAAATATCTATAATAGCATTTTCCTGGCTTTTTACTGCCATGCATGCTCTCATGTTTCCTTTGACCACTTAACCTGATATTTGAATCTGATTCATCTTTCTGCTGAATTATACTTATCACAGTGAACTTTCTATTATTTCTTGGCTGTTTGCATGCACACACATACATAAAGCTTTTGGATGTTGCAAAATATATGAACTGACTTAATTTCATAATTTATTTATTTATTGTAGTAATTATTTTTCTGTAGTGAAGTGTGTGTGTGTCATGAATGGTATTAACAAAAAAGGACAACATATTCCCCACCCTTTGTTCTATAAGTATTTTAATTCAAGCTATTTTCGACTTTTCTGGCCGTAATAATTTTGTATTCAATCTGGTGGATTTCAACTTGTTTTAAAACAGCTAATTATCAACATTGCTTTGATTTTTTTTAAAAAAAAAATAAAAGATATTTATTATTTACTTCGTTTATTTGATATGTTGCTCTTTTGCTGAAGTTTCTGTAGTTTGCCAACAACACTTATATGTTCTTTGAAATTTGAAGAATCCATGTCAAATACTTTTCATTAATATTATTTTTATTAATAATCAAAAATGCTTTATATTAAAATGGACAATTTTAAGCAGATGTTAAAAGAATCAGATTGATCTCTCAATTTTGTCTTTTCATCTTTTAGTCATGTTATCTTCAAATGTGTGAAATAAAGTAATAAATTTAGAAAATGGTGTAACAAAATATTTTTTTGAGATGTAATGTGTTATCTCATAAGTTGAAGATATATTTAGTTCATTGGCATATTTCAGAATGGTAATTTGTAATGTAATTTATTTATTTGTTTAAATATCATTTATTTCAGAAACGTGCAATGAAACTGCAGCAACAAAAACAGAAGGAAGCTTTACAGAAAGAGTTGCAGCGAGATCGTGAAATAGAGAGAGATAAGCAGTTAGCTCCAAAAATTGTAACAAAATCTACTCAAGGGAAATTAGCATAATTTATTTAATAACTGTAAAGTATTAGGGTGATGAGAAATCTTAATCTGTATTTAATTTCAGTAATGTATGGCTGATTGACTAAATTGTGTCAAATTTGTAGAGTATTATTACCAAAAAGAGCATTGCTTAAATAGATTTGTTATCTGAATATTATTGGAAAATATATATAAATGTGTTTCATGTTATTTTTCTGTTAACTATCTTAAATTTATCTTGTAAATGTTAAATATTTTGCCTTTTTGTTTTCCTTGTACTTTGCTGTGGATTTGGTGGAAATCAGAATTAGAATGAGATTACTGGTTCTTAAAAATTTTATTCTTAAATTTGGAAAAAATAACTACAATTTGTCCAGTAAGAAAATGATATCATCGTTATGATTAAGTACTATTTTGCATTTTTGAACACATCTCATGAAAGGTATCTACAACTTTCAAAATTACACTAATGTTATACTAATTCACAGGCTAGTTTTCTTGAAGATTTGAGTAGTTTCTTTTCACTTAAATACAATGTGAAGAACCAAATAATAACTTTGTGTTTTAAATATGAATTTAATTTTTAAATAGTTTAAAGTTAGTCAAAACTTTAAAAATATTATTGGCAACTCTTCTAAAATATGCTCTCTGTTCATTATAATTTAAATATGATCAATCATGCTTGTCAATTAGTGACCTTTTCGATATTTTGCAACTTTTAATGTAGTTATCGTTGTATAGAAGCACTATCTTTTAGCTAGTGGACTGTAAGAAATTGTGTTCTAAGACTTAAGTTTCGGTTTCCAGTCTGTTGAAAGAAAATCGATTCAATGTAAATCGTTGAATATATTTCAATTATGAAGAATAGTTCACAAGTATAATTGCATATTTGTCAAGTTAGAATTTTGACACAAGAATGTTTCACTGGAAAGCGTGTTTACATTTTAAGAAAGGTGCATGCACTGTGTGTGTGGGCTGTTGCCACAAGAATACTTCTAAATGAAAGCAACTCACTGCAACAGTGCTACAGTTTTTACTATTCAACAATTGTCTTCATCACTTATCTGTAGTTGTGAGATCCATTGTCAATAGTTCTTGTATTGCTTTACGCTGCAACATTAATAAACACTTGGGTATCAGAGGCGAATTAAGCTAGTTTAAGGCCTTTGGTGGTAAAAAGTTAGAGGCCCATGGACTCAAGAGTCAAAAAACTAAAATAGTGAAAAGATTAACCGACTTTAAATTATCAAAATAAAGTGCATAGCTAATAATAAAACTTGACGGCTTAAGAAAAACTAATTGTATTCAAAAAAATTAAAAACCTCACAAAAGAGCTTACAATTTTGCAATGTGTTTGTTACCTCTTAATTTTTTTTTTTTTTTTTTTTTTGCAAATTCATCAATTATTTTTGTTCATACTTTGTCCAAAATATCTTATTCTATATACATAATATAGCCATGTTCAATTTGTCTTTTCCCATAGTACTTGCATAAGTTTTAACGCACTTTAAAACTTAAAAAGATCTCTCACCTGATACATTTGATATCAGTACTGTTAAAACTATTTTTAAAATTATCTCTCCATTAAGGAAAGTTTAGGTCATTTCTCTTGCAACTTGATAAATTTTTAGTGGGGCTTCAATGTATTTTTTTCTTTTAAACATAAAAAAAACTTATCTAATTCATCGTCAAAATTAAAAGATTGTATATCGTTTTTGTAAATGTCCTTTAGTTTTTATGTAGCTTTCTTCTTAATTTCAGGTAATCTATCTCTCGTCAAAAAATAAAGTGTTCTGTAACAGTTTCATATATCTCAACTCTTCGGGATAGTTCTCTTGTCTTATCACATATGACATACTATAAATTCATGAGGAAATTTTCCCTTCATTCAAAAAAAAAAAAAAATCCATGACAGACTTATTTACTTTCACCGAAAATAATTTTTCTCTTTTACTGCCTGTGAGCTTGTCCAGTTTTCTCTTCAAACGAGAGTCCTGATAAATCAGTTGATTGTTTCACTTTTTCAAATTCATTTCTGAAGTTCTAGATATAATTTTCCAGAGATTTTAGTAGACTATATCCTTTTTAATAATTCACATTTAACTGATTGCAATGATTTCTGGTAGAATTTATTCTTCAGAGTATGGTGTTCCAAATCACGGTCATTTGGGAAGTTTCATATTTGTACATCTGTTTCAAAAGGGTAGTTTCCTCCAGCCTTGTGATTTTTTCTTCCACATTCGTTTCATCAATTTCAGCCAGGTCCTTTACCTTGCTTGCTATTAAGAACTAAATTCAACTAGCTTAAAAAAAGTTTGCTTTGAACTAGACATATCTTTTATCAAATAATCCTTTTGTTTCATTTATCTTCACCAGTAAAATATGCTGAGGGAAATAAAAATTCCAACCCCAAGGTGTGCTAGGTGAATGAAATTTAGTAGGCGTTTGTATACATCTGAAAGATAACTTTGATTCAAATTTTTACATTAAATGCGTAAGTGAATGCTAGTTGAACATGTGAATCGAGTCTACTTCAAATAAGCACTATAAAGTCAGTGAGAATTTTTTAGTGTCGAAATTTGACGTAATATCATAGTGCATCTACAGTAGAAATTACAGTTTTTTTCGACACCAGAATGACACAGTGAACTGCAACAAATAAATCGTTTGAGAAATAGCTACCAGCCAGACGCCCTGTAGCGTTCATACTATTAGCTCCAAATCACTGACATCTGTGACTTCAATGATGTCACGCTAGAGATCATTGGAGAGCAGAGTAGCGATGCGTTTTGTTCTCTTAACAAAGCTGTTTCTGCCTTGGTGCCAGTGATACAGTGGCTAGAATATTAGGGTTCCCCTAAAAAGTCAGATTTTGAGTCTCAAGCTGTACTTGGAGTCAGACAAGCTATGGGCCTCCTTGAATTTTATCCCCCTCCCGCGATGAGGGGGTTTATGTTGCGCCACTGCAGTGATGGCTGTATATTGATTAGAAGTCCCGGTCAGTGCCTGCAAACAATCATTCTATGGCCTAGATACACTGGACCTGAACTTAGAGTTTTGGTCTGGAGCGGGCATTTTTTTTTTTACTGTAGGAGCACTCTCAAGGTTAATTCACAAAGTGACTGCAACAGTCTGGCGATTCAAATTGCTGTACTGCCATTTATAAACATCATTTAAATGTTGTTTTCCATTAGAATAACTTGTTCCCTCATACCCTGTTATAACCTAACATTCTCTATATGGTGTCAACGTGTTACGTTGCCCTGCTAGATCACCAGGTCTTCCTCCAATCGAGCACAAATGGTACATCATTGGATGGCAATGACAGCTTCTACCACAACTAGAATTAAACAACCTTACACTGACCAAGAGCAACAAGCATGCAATTCCATCCCACACACATTCAGTACTTGTATGCACATTTGCATGCTTGCACTTAAAACTGGTGGTTACACTGGTTTTTAATGTACCATCATTTCGCATTTGAAATAGCTTTTCTTGCTCTTAAATTAATAAACCTGTGATCTTGAAACTTTAATCAATCAAATATGTTACCTATACAAATGCATTGCTGAAGTTTCATTAGGCGACAGTAAATTTTTCTTGGTGTTGGAAAAAGCATCCCATCAGTGTAAAATGTATCCGGGAGTAACTAAGCACGGCTGTGGATTAAAAACGAACTTGTTTGACTTGAATAGTACTCGTTTGAAATAAAATTTGTGCAAAAAAACATGAAAAATTTTATAGATTGCAACAATACAGATCTACGGAAGAAAATTGGCTAGCGGTGCTACACGATTCAAGATCTTTTTGTTGTACATGTTGAATTTATAAATGGAGTCCATCAAGCTTGGGGCCCCTAGTGGCCGCCAGGTTAGTGACCCACTTATTCCGCCTCTGTCAGGCATATAAAATTTTTCTGTTTAGCTGCATGGCCCGCCGTTACACGGGCTTTCTCTACTTTTATAAATTTTCCCTTTCCTTCACAAAATCAGCACCACTTCTAATACTCTTTTTCAAAATGACCCCCCCTCCTCCGCTTCGCCCAGCGTTGCTCGGGCTTTTACCGAGTGTATAACTTAAAAATCCTTGTTTTGAAATTTTTTCGCTTTTCTTTGTCAGACAGGTTTACTTCCCCCCGGGGGTTGCACGAGCATTTTTAAACGCATGACATATTGTAATGGAAATTTCCTTTTCCCTTTCGCTATCAGAGCTGTCGTGTAAGTGAACAGGTGGGACTTTATTATTCACTTAGTAGCTTTTTAGGCCCCGGAAAGGAAAATGTACCTTTTTAAAAATAGTTGTATGTTGAAAAAAGGAGAATTTTTCATAATTACAAAATTTTACAAATGTATTAAATGTTGAATTAAAATTGCGAGCATTTTTTTAAATGCTCGCAACATTAGTCCCTCACCAGTAACTGAGTTACGATAATCAGCAAACCATGGTAAAATTATTAAATGTTTAAAATTTTGAGTATTTTTTGAAAAGTCGTAAAAAAAAAGGTTTTGACATTTTATTTTTTAAATGAATGATTCTAAAAGAGAAAAGAATGAACTTTTTTAGTGTAAAATATTATTTCATTAACGCGAAAGAAAATGCAAGTGGAACGATTTAGAAATAATTTTAATAAAAACGTATCGATTTTGACTCATTTTAGAAAAAATAGAAAATATCATTATTTTGTAAAATAAATTATACCATATCGTGGCGAAGTAAATGATCCTTCCCATTCTGTAATTATTTTTTTGTCTGAGTCACATTGAAAAATTAGATCGTGTTTTAAAAATGGGGGGAAAAAGTCGAAAAATTGGAACTTCACAGTCTGGTGGGAAAAATGGCAATAATTATGCATTTTAAGCAATAATTGGCAATAATTATGCATACCATTATTCACTTTGCCTTACATCTAAGCCCGTTTGTGACAAATGCAGTCTCTCTAACAACTTAAAATATCAAGGTAAAGTATCGCGTTCACTATTCTGCCCCCAAAAAACGAGTCTTACAGTAGTCACATATGATATGTAACATCTGACATGTTATCGTGGTAAATACGCAATATTAACTTTTTTCCTGAAAAAGTATGAATCGGCTATGATTGAAAATTATTTTCTATGGAATAATTATATCTTTAATGAAAATTGTATTTAATTATATATAACAAACGGAATAAAAAAAATGCAATCAAAAATAATTATTCTTATTCAATTTGGGGAAGAGCGGAGACAATAGACTTATGTTAACTAAAATTAAGACACATATACTTGTGATTTCAAAGTATTTAAAAACCGTTGAAAAACAGCGTCAATAACAGTACCACTGTTAGCAGTCGAAACATACTAATTTTTGTACTCATTTCGAGCTTGAGTTCATCATTCATAAAAGCTGAGGGGCTCTGCTTTTGGCAAACTGAAGTTAAAGTTAAAATCACCACTCAAAATCAGGGAAGCGAGTGATAATTTTTTTAAAAGAGCAGAACCACCTTCGTTTTATGATAAAAGTACAAAATGCAGGAAATCTTTAATTTTTTGAAGTGATAACTTATATTGGCATGATTTGCTAGAAAGTGCACTTGAATATATGTAACACTCCTTCAGGTTTTTTCGCCTGCATTCGGAAAACTTGCTCCAATAAGATTGGTCCATCCCTAAAAAGAAATGTGACTAAAAGAGGGACGTTCTCTCAGGGGTTTTACTCCCTTTTCTTCCCCCCCCTCCGAAGCCGAAGCAATGCTCACTCACAAAGTCAGAAAGATAGGAGGTGGTTTCCCTTCGGGAAACAGGTATTCTGACAACCCATTCTTCGTATTTTCTCCCCTTTATTCTAATGTCATTATTCAATTTCCATTTTAATTTTGAGGGTACGATATATTAAATTGACGCATTTATGTCAACATCCCTAATTATGTATAAATTTAAGATATTTTATTTTATATGAGAAATTAGTGTTTAAATGTGAAATTAGAGTTTTGTTTATTCTGTCACACACACACAAATCTTAACTTAAAAATATTATTAATTACTTAACCTAAAGCTGCACACATTTTATACTAATGCATCGTTATTGCTGTGTGCCCAACTGGTCATCTTATAAACTTAGCAACCATACATTTTGGGTTTTTTTGTTTCCCAAAAGATGAACAGTTGATTCAAACTTCAAAAGAGACAATCCCTAGGAAATTTAAAAATAAATCAGATGATATTTCAATAGAAGAGTATCAAGTTTTAAAATACATAGTGGGTTATTGCGTTTATAATATAAAATTCGAATGCTGCGATTGCAAATATAGATTTGTTGTAGGTAAAAAAAAGTCAATTTCGATTCAGAAAATGTTGAAAGGGCAAAATATTTGAGACTTCTGGATAGAGGCAGGCCCTCTTTTCCGCTTAGGAACGCTAGGCGTATGCCTAGGGCGCTAAAAATTGAATGGAGAAAAATTAAAATTACAGAAAACGCGTACAACCGCCTAGTGTTTATTTTTTTAAAAAACAATTATACACATTTTCTTTCGTTTTTTATATCTAAATTATCAAATATTCGTTTCACTATCGGCCAAATTATTATGTAAAAATATCATTTGGCTTTTCTTCCCAAATAATATTGCTTCATGCATGCGGTTATTAAATTGTTCTCAAAACTTGAAATAAAATCTTTATCAAACTGTGGGGTGCGCCCACCTAGAAGGGCGCGTTAACCCTACGTGGGGGAGGCGTGAAAAATCAAAAATGAAATATTTCAAATAATTAGCAATTTAGTACAATAAATTGCAATTTTTCAAATAATCGCAAAATAAAATACATTCTTATGTAATAAAAAATTAAGTACACATTCACACTGATATAATACACACTAATATAAATGAATCAGTACTGCACAAAGTATTGAATGGTTAATTTATCAATATTCAATTAAAAACAAGTTTAGTAATTGCTAGTGACTCCCTTGGGCTTGTCATATACAAAATTATATATAAAACTTAATATGTATCTTGATAATTAGTACGTTTTATATAATTAAAGTCGTATTGTATCATAGTTTTACCATCAAAGTACATTATAATTACATTCAACACGTCACTATGAGAAGGGGGCGCGATGAATATTCTGACTGAAAATTGGGTCGCAAATATTGAAAGTTTGAGAAGCATTGCTTTATTGCAATCAACACTCTTTTTGGTATCATGAATCTCTTTAGATTCTAAACAGGATATATCTTTTCACAAGAACGCCGAGGGTTCAATTCTCCCCCACCCCTCTTCATACACCAACAGATTTTTAATCTTTAGCATAAAGATTACGGCTCAGCCCTTTTATCTTTTTTTTAAAAAAAAAAAAAAAAAACTTAATTACCTCCTCCCTCCCCCCATAAAAAATTATGTGCACAATTCCTTTTACTAGTTTTATTATTAAATTATCGTGTCATTAAGATTCATAAATCCAAGCTGCTAAATATTTTGTGCGGGTTTGCTTTTTTACTCTGTGCTTCAAGAGACGTTTTCAGCTTTCCAGTCATCTCCCTCTTTGTATCATTAAAAATGAAATATTGGACTATAAAATATTTTTTCCCTTTTTTTGTACATACAGTGGGCCACAAAAGTGTTCGTATACTTGCAATTTCTTATAAAATTTAATGTTTCCAACTAATAAAAATTCATATATTGTAATTTTTTTGTTATCTGCAACTTGTTCTTAATGGAATGACATAATTAATTTTTTAAAAATAGTATAACTATTGTAAAAAAATTAATGATCAAAAAGCTACTCAAAATTACACCACAAAAGTCTTCGTACACTTATCAAAAATCTCAACTTAGCTTTAAAAATATTGTATTTCCTTCTCAATTAAGTACTTAGTAGGATATCTTTTAGTGTCCACAACAAGTTTTAAGTGTCTTGGTATAGTGATTATTGTTTTTACTTCTCATGTTGTGTTTATTTGTCATGTTTTCCTTTTTTACATCAAAATCTCGCCAAATATGTTCTACTGGGCTAAATAAAGTGATTGAGGAGGTGTTTTCATTATTTGGGGACAGTTATAGAGACACCAGTGGCGTACATTGAGAGCAGTGCGCTTGGCGTCATTACCCTGTTGAAAAATTATGTCTCCAATATCCAGATTTTGGGTGGATAACTTAAAATTTCTCTTTAAAATATTTAAATAGATCTCATGATTCACAATACCATCAAAAAATACCAAATTATCTAATTCTGAGGCCAGGAAAGGACCCGACTCAGGCGGAAAGTTTCCGCCCGATCGCACTCCTCTCCATTCTCGGCAAAGTAGCCGAGAAAATTATATTAAAAAGATTGTACCACCATGTGGATACAAACAATATCTTAATCCCAGAGCAACATGGATTCGGACCTGACCTATCGACAACCCATCAACTCTTAAGAGTTGTGGAAACGATAAAGTCAGGACTCAAAGATAAAAAATCGACTGGTGCGGTTTTCCTCGATATCCAAAAAGCCTTCGATCGCGTATGGCGAGAAGGACTCATTTTTAAATTAATTAAGTATGATTTCCCATCCCCACTAATCAAACTAATATCTTCTTATCTAGCTGACAGAAATTTCTCTGTCAGAATCAATGACACCCACTCAAGCCACAGACCCACGGAAGCGGGCGTGGCGCAGGGAACATTGATTTCCCCCCTCATCTACGTGAACGACATTCCGACTCACCACAACACAACTTTATGCATGTTCGCAGACGACACAGCAATTTTGGCATCTCACACTGAACCCAAACTCGTGGCCAGAGCAATCAACAGACACCTTCTAGTTTTAGAGGACTGGTTCTCCAAATGGAAAATTGCCCTTAATGTGGCAAAAACAGAAGCAGTCTTCTTCACCAGAAAAAAACGATTAATTTACCCAGACATTTTCTTACACAACGAAAAAATCCCTTGGTCTCAGAACACCAAATATCTTGGTGTTACGTTAGATAATAAACTCACTTTCAAACAACACATTACACGCATACGTGAGAACTTTATCAAGAAAGCTCACACGTTATCCCACCTAATTAGCAGAAGATCTAAACTAAGTAGATCAAATAAATTGCTTATTTATTCTTCACTTCTGAGACCAATCATTACCTATGCCTCTCCAGTGTGGAGTTTTGCAGCTAAAACACACATTCAAAAACTAGAAGTCTTACAAAACAAAACCCTGAGACAGATTCTCCGTGCCGATTGGTACATGAGAAATGCTAGTCTCAGGAATGCCATTAACTTTAAAACAATTAGAAACTTCATGAAAAAAATAGCCAAAAAGTTCTTCATAAAAATAGATCAATCAGACAATATCTCGATCCAAAGGATCGAGAAATACACTCCAACGAGACTCACACACAGACCCAGAAACATATTAATTATTTAACACCCAAATTTCCCATGTTTTTATTAAAAAACACCACTTTTCTAAAAAATTCAATCAATATCACTCATCTCGCATACTTCATGAACACAAAAATTCACAAACACCCAACTACCAATCGGAGAGCCCCATTGACCATTACGGACTCTGGAAGCCTCCGATCCCGTACACGGCGACGGTACCCCCACCGGGACCGAAGTCACTACATTAACGCAACAACCAATCAGAAAGCTCCCTCTCGCAACGCGAGAGAGAGCAATCATTCTCGTCTCACACCCAACGAAAACATGAAAAGCTGCCTCCTTATTGGACAGTCACTCCGACATCCTGAGGCCATCATTGGCCGATGGATTTTCATCCTAATGTTTTTTCCTGTTCAAAATTATTTTTAAGTATTTTTAACCATTTATCCAGATATTAAACTTAAAACTTATGAATTCTTTTTTAACTAAACATAAACTTTTTTTTCCATTAAATTCTTAAATCTCTATATTAAAAAAGGGCAATGTAATCAAAGTATCAAGTCACAAATATTTTTCACCAGACAGGAGATCAAAGCCCTAGAAGGGCTAAGTGCTCTAGTAATATAACCCAGCTAAACCATCAAAAAATACCAAATTACCTAAATTCTGAAGCAAAGTTGCACCTCCACGCCAGAACACCTTCACTTCAATGCTGAAGCATGGAGGTGGAGCAGTTTTTGTTCCACATAAATTCATGGGATTTAACTCCTTATTTTTTCATTTACAGGCTATTATAGGCTCATTTGAACCAAAAATGTAGAATTATCTGCCATCCCAATCAATTTGCTGTCAATATTGAATTTCCTGAAACTTAATCCCAAGAATCTAGTTGGATCAATAAAACATGGAGGTGTTCTTGAGTGGGGTGTAAATCGGCCACAGAATTAGGTAATTTGATATTTTTTGCTGATATTGTGAATCATGGGCTTTATTTAAATATTTTAAAGAGAAATTTTAAATTATCCGACCAAAATTTGGATATTGGAAACGACTTCATTTTTTAACAGGATAATGACGCCAAGCGCACTGCTCTCAATGTACGCCACTGGTGTCTCTATAACTGTCCCCAAATAATGAAAACACCTCCTCAATCACTTTATTTAGCCCAGTAGAACATATTTGGCGAGATTTTGATGTAAAAAAGGAAAACATGACAAATAAACACAACATGAGAAGTAAAAACAATAATCACTATACCAAGACACTTAAAACTTGTTGTGGACACTAAAAGATATCCTACTAAGTACTAAATTGAGAAAGAAATACAATATTTAATGCTAAGTTGAGATTTTTGTTAAGTGTAGGAAAATTTTTGTGGCGTAATTTTTTTGTAGCTTTTTGATGATTAATTTTTTAAAAAAAATAGTTATACTATTTTTTAAAAATTAATTATGTCATTCCATTAGGAACAATTTGCAGATATCATAAAAATATTACAATATATTAATTTTTATTAGTCGAAAACATTAAATTTTGTAAGAAATTGCAAGTGAAGAATATGCAAATTACAGGAATCCACCAGATGGCGTGGATAGTACGTCACAATGACGAGAGTGTAAGAGACGGGTATATAAGGAATGATGGCAAAGAATTAAAATTGTTCACAAGCGCTTTAAAAGCCTTTCAGTGCAATAACCGCATAGTTATGGCACAAAGGAAGCATTTAGATGATTTTTTACGTGGTAGAATTATTGGACGACTGGAATGTGGACATACCCAGCTGGAAGTATCCGAGGAACTTGGAATCGCCCAGTGTCATCTCCAGGCTTTCGCAACGATTTCAAGATGATGGTAATGTGAGTAGATGCTACAGTACAGATCATCCTCGAGTTACAACGCCGAATGAGGACAGGTATATATATTTGGCAGTTACTGCCAAAAGAAACAGACGGAGCACAGCGTCAGACCTATCTCGTCAGCTACCGATACGACAGTCTCAAGGCAGACCGTGTACAAACGCTTAGGGCACATTGGTCTACATGCTCGTAGGCCTGTCAGATGTGTTCCACTTACCGCAACTCACTATCGCCTGCGATTAACCTTGGAGTAGAGAGCATGCATTGTGGACACCACAACAGTGGTCTTGTGTGATGTTTTCCGACGAGTCCAGGTTTAGTTTGCAGTCTGATTCTCGCCGGATTTTAATATGGAGAGCACCAGGTACCCGTTACCACCAAGAGAACACCATTGAACGACACCGTTACGGTGGTGCAGGATGGTGTCGTTTGGGGAGGAATTATTCTTGGTTCCAGAACTGACCTGCATGTTCAGAGTCTAACGATGACAGGCCACATCTATCGGGATGTCATTCTGGAACAACATGTACGTTTGTTTCGGGACGCCATGGGTGCTGAATTTCTGTTTATGGATGACAACGCCATTCCTCACCGTGCAAACATTGTAGACGAATGCCTTCAATCTTAGGATATCACCCGTAAGGATTGGCCAGCGTACTCACCGGACTCGAATCCAATAGAGCATGTGTGGGATATGCTTTGTTATACTGTTTTTTTGTAAATAGGTTTTTTTTGAAATTTGCTCCAGGGAGTAAAAATCGCAATTTTTATTAATTATGTCAAACATACAGCATCTTTCTTGCTCTTAACCTTTTGTTTAATAAATAGACTTTAAAAATAAGTCAAATTTGTTTTGCTTCTGTCTCTTTCTTTGCCTGAACTTCACTATCCTTAATTTATGGACATCAGTGTATTTTGTATTTTCCCCTTCTTAAAAAAATGTACAAATATTTTTATCATATTAAGGTAAAATCAAAACATATGTTTATTATTTCCTTTCCTTTACAAAGGTCGCAGTGAAAATGAAAGTTCAGCTTAATGAAATCTATTAAAAAAATTTTTTTTTGTAAATTTTCCGTTTTACATCAGCCAATTTTTTAAGACTTTAGTCTATATTTATATATATACTAGGTTATATACTATATTTATATATATACTATACTTCGCACGGGTGAACTAAAAAATTAAACAACACAGATTGAAGGATAAAGAAGTGTTTAATGAGTTAATTTTACGTGAATTGTAAATTAAACAAAAAAAGCTTTTTGCATATCTCAGCTAAACAAAAAGAGAAAAACACCAGTAGTATAATAATGGGAGTTCTGCCGGGTGGTGGTGGTGGAGATAAGGTTCTGGGGGTGATAACAGGGAATGGGGTGGACAGGGTAGATACGGGGGATTCTGCATAGTGGTGGAGATAAGATGGGAGTGGACGAGGGGTAGATAAGAGGGTAGAAAGATATTTTTTTTTAATTTGAGGATTGAGTTTTACATAATAATATAAGCATTAAGGAATGGATTACGTTTATTAACACTTATATGAAATGTACGCAGCTGTTCGAAATGGATAGATAATTTCACATTAAAATAATTTATTTAATATGATAAATTCATTTATGCTGAAATATTTAGAAATCATAATGCAAAAATTGAAAAAGAAAAGAAATAACAATAAAAAAGGGAGGGGGGATATTCAAACAATGTCGGATAGATGGTTAGCTTAATCCATAAACTAAAAAAAAATATAGTGGTGTTTGAAAAAAGCAATAATTTAATAAGAACACATAATTTTTTTTAGTTTATGGATTAAGCTAACCATCTATCCGACATTGTTTGAATATCCCCCCCCTCCCTTTTTTATTGTTATTTCTTTTCTTTTTCAATTTTTGCATTATGATTTCTAAATATTTCAGCATAAATGAATTTATCAGGTTTATTTACATTAATATAAAATTTATGATACTTTTCTAAATTGTTATATAATTTTACCTTAAAATGTTTGTTATAGATTATAGACATTCAATGAATAACTACTTATAAAAAATTATTATTAAGATTATTAAGCAATTGTAAGGGTTGCTGACTCATTTTTAAGCATACCTATTGCATTGTAACGAGGTGTGCAAAATCCAGCTCAATTAACTTAAGAACATCTTTGACACTGGTTTAAAATCAAATTCTTTTTTTTTTTTTGAGTAGGGTTGACTAAATTTTTACTCTATTTTTATAATATGAATCTATGTATAAATTACATTTTTAGATATATTTCGTACAGTAGAATATCAAATTCACACACATCAATGATTTTGAATCGAAAAAATTAACCCCTTCCTCTCTTTCTACCGTGACTATATTTTCGTACTTCCATTATTATCTACGATAAACCTTTCATGAGGTATATTATTTTTCTAAATGAAATAAATTCTATAACATTCTACTTTCTTTCGACTCTAGTTCTCTACTTATTTCCCTTTTTCATTACGTTGTTATTGCATTTGATTACGATACATATTTATTAATTCCCTTTTCTGCAAATTCATTGAAATTTTATTACTACAATTTGTTATAAAATTTACTCAGCATGTTCTGAATCAATAAATCTTTATAATTAAATCTATAAAAATATGTTATTTGAGTTTATTCAGTAAATTTTTTTTTCACTATTAAGGTCTATATTATTAAATGTCATGCAAGTTCTGATATAATGCGCTATATTTTTAAAACTAACATTTTTTTTTTTTTTGGTTTTATTTAAAATTCGCTCATGCATAATGCCTCTCATACTTGATTAAAATATTATTTTCACATTGCTTAAATGTTATTCTAATAATTGTTGTACTGAAGTCACCCTATTTTAATTCAGTAATTACATATAGTAATAAAGGAATTAAATTACGGAATAAATGCTTTGATCAACAGTAAGTTCATTCAAGTTTAAAAAATTTTTTTTTTTTATATATTATTAGTACAATTGATTATGCAGTTCAATTTTTTTTTTTTGAAAGAAAGCGTGGAATTACTAAAATATTTTGATAAGGGTTATCTATTTTTCCGAAAAAACATTGAAATGCTGGAAATTTAGATAATTTGTTTTTATCATGTATAAACAAGAAAGTTCTGATAAAATACTTTACCATTGGTTAATGAGGAGGGTAGATGAGATCACGTGAATTAATCTGATTAGTTGAAACTGACGTAATATTTTTTCTGAAGACTGTGTAATTGACTGAAAAATGTATAACGAAGAAATCGAGATACAAACTGGCAACTTTGTAAAACTTTCATTTTTATACTTCAATTTTCTTCGGTGCGTTGTTTTGTATACAAAGATTTTTTTTTTTAAATTTTAACAGACCATGTTTTCGAGTTATGCTGAATCCAATGGGAAGCACAAATGGGAATCTCTAAATAATACGTCTAAGAAAATGCGTTTAAATGAAAATTTAAATGTTTTCCTTATACCTTGTAACGCTAACTAACTTACCATGGACAACCTACCAAAACATATGATTCATTTAGGAGGACAAATTTTTCATTTTGGTGAATACTTTTCAAAAGCAAACACGAGTGCTTAGTCGACTTTATGTACAAGACGATAGAGTATTTTATACACTACCAAAGACGAGTATCCTTGAAACCAGAAGTGGGGAATGCCTTTCATAGCCAACTTTCCAGTTTTTGTCCTCGTGAAATTTTTGAGAGTACAATCATTGTTAAAAAAATCATTTATCTTTTCAACCAATCGGATAAAGATAACGTATCCATGATTGTCAAGAAACTATTCCAGAGAAAATATTCTTCTTTCAATTTCTTCCGGGAAGGGCCCTTCTCAACGGTGAAAATTTTAGAAAACTATGATTCTTACGAATGTGTGAAAAACAAACCGTTAACCTACACGCTTTGTGAATATGTACAGACTGAAGTGGATCGTCTTCCTGAAAATGAAAAAGTTCTTTTAATTATGATGCAGACAATCCATACGGACTTAACGAACCCATTGACACATTTTGCAGATGCATTACTAAATATATAGCAAGTAATATTTAATTGTTTCTGAAATTAGATTGCGTTGTATGTCAAAATGATAACAGTTTATTAAAAGTACACGAGTGTATGAATGTAAGTAAACACACACAAGATAGTTTTGATTTTTATTTTGAAAGGGCATTACATAACATTGATTGGCATGCTTTCGCTGTCGAGTTTGTGAATTTAAATAAAAACAATCCGTATATATATAAAGCATTTTAGTAAGAAAATATTTGGTTACAATGATGTAGAAGAGGTATTCAAAAAGAAGATATTTCTATGTAATTGATTATGCACTAGATTTGTTATATTTTCTTCTTAGAAAATTTAAAATGTTATTTAATAAAAAAATAATTTTATTTTAGATTCTTTGTTAATCATTTTATATATTTTTTTTATTACAGAGTTTTTGAAAATATATCCTCATCTTAAAAATATTTAAAATTTTCCATAAAACGGAAAAAATAAAGCGAAGGATTTTCTATGTGACACATCTATTAAAAGAATAAACATAACGGTTTATTATAATTAATAATGTATTTTCTAAAATTTTCAAAAATACAGGTTTTAAAGCATAACGAGTTCTTTTTATTTTTAGTTAACAAAATAAACATTTTTTTTTCAATATTAGTAATACTTACAAAGGTAAATTACTGTTGAAAAAATATTTACAATGCTTAATGCACATTTTGCTTGTTAATTATTGAAATGATAAGGAACACAGCTAACATCTTTTCAAATTGTACATTAGTGTACGGACATAATTGTCCCTCAACCATAATTTTTTCAATCTAACACATAACCGTTTTATGGTTTTAAGCAAAGCATTCATTATAATTTAAAAGTAAATATACATTTGTTGGGAAAGTGCATGTATCGGCATGTTACAACGTGCGTCAAGATCAGTAAAGGCGCTCGACTACGCATAGGGCTTTTTAATGAAATTAAAACAAAACTGAATATTAGAATACCCCTACAACGAAACTTCAAATTTAAAAAGTGTAGTCTGCTTTAAGTAGAATTTATAACAAAAGGGAACTTTTGCACGAAAAAAAAAGAACTACTTATACACTGTGGTTTATTTTTAAACATTCTCATTCCAGCTACCACGACTACCACCTTAACTTCACTTAATGCAGCACGCTAAAAATTTTGTGTTGATTCAGAAGATCAATTGATAAAAAAAATACTCCGAGGCAACAGCAAGAAGTGACACAATTTGATCACCAAATGTCTAAAATCTTAAAGAGTAAGCTGCCTGATTATGAAAAAAAAAACACAATTATTATGAACTGTTAAAACGAAAAATGAATTTACAAAACAACTTACCGGGTGTAGCTTCTGAAAATCCTGCATTGGAATATGAACACCCCGTTCAAAAGGATGAATCTGGCAAATGGAAAGAAGAAATCAAGACTAAAGTGGGCGAAAATTACATACGTATTATTTTAGAGTCTTTATCAAAGACATAAAAATCAAGCATCGATCGACGTTGTTGAACATTCTTAAAGATAAACCAAATATTTTGAACTAGAACGAGCAAGGGGAAGTTTATTTCAAAGATTAAAAATACCAACATTCTAATTTGGCTGATCTGTTTAATATAATTTTTAAGAATCGAAAGTCATCTACCATTATTGAAAAGGAAGAATTTTACATGTTTTACAAGAATTGAATATCCCTAGACACTATATAAAAAAATAAACACTTGAAAACTCCTTTTGTTAAGCAAGAAGGTGCCTGTAAAATGCAAACAATATGTCAAACTAGTTGTTAAACGAAATAGGCTTTATGAAAGACCAAAGTATGATGAAATCCTTTGGAAATCTTTTTAAATAAAAACATTTTAATTTTATGTGTGTTGTTATTTTTCCTCCTTATGTTTTACATCTTTTTTTTAAACAAGAGAAATATAATTAACAAATTTTATACTTAAGTTTTCACTACAAAAATATGCACAGGGTTTCATTAAAATAATTTTCTAATGTTGAAAATCCTCTCATGATTAAATTTTATGTTTCAATAAAAAAAAATACTTAGTAAAAGTAATTAGTAAACATGTAATATATTTTGTACAGTTTAACTTGTAACACAATGATCTAAATTTTTCAAGTTCTTTGATAATTTTAAGTCAAAATTTTTTTTCTTTGATGCTTCTTTATTTTTCGTATGTCTGGAACACATGTAAAAATAATAAAACCTTACCTTTGATGTTTTCCACACCTGTAAAAAAATATCCTGAAACATGTTAAAAAAAGCCACACTTTAAAAATAAACCAACTATTTTCAGAATAACCAGTTTATTGTTCTGTTTGAAACAAAACATTTCGGATAAATTTTACATCTATATTTTCCAAAACTCTTTTAGAAATACATTTTTCTCTATGCAAAAAGTCTTTTACAATGTCATTAATGTTAACTAATATTAAAATAAGATCAGAAACATTACAGAACTTTTTAAAGTTTGTAAATGTTATACAGGAATGTCTCAATTGACCACCATGGTTGATAATGCAACCATCACACTCAAAAATTTTAGGGAACACACTCACCACACTTTCTTCGATAGAAACGATGAGTGATTTCATCAAAGACAGTTCATCATTGATTTTCTCACAATTCGGTGTATAGTTCTTCAGTATGACTTTGGGTAGATAGTTCGAATAAAGATAATCAATGAGTTCTTCATTTAAGTCATGAGCACAGTGTTTTAAATTATTTAACTGGTCGTCATCCAAAGCAATCCAAGCATTTGTTTGCAAATTTTTTACGGTCATTTGTGAATTTGTATTTGTTACAAGAATAGTGTTGTTTGCAACGAATGACGAAGAACTGTACAAAAGATTGAAGTTAAATATTTTTCGGAAAAAATCAAACCATGAATGCAAATCCATGGCCATTCCATTGAAGGTTGGTTTCACATCACTTTGGATTATTAGAAACTTTCTAATGTGAATTTTGAAGATTCCTTTGTATAATTCGCAGCGTAAATATACACAATTGTTCAGATCATTGCGGAAAACACACTCATTTTCTTGAAGAGATTTAATGATGAGGGATCCATAGGCGAGCGGAGGAGACTCTGAATTAATATCACGGATAGCAGAAGTCGATGAATCTATATTTTCAGGATTCAAGGATGTGAAAAAATCATCCAGTCCTTCGAATGCATTTTCTATGGTATCCTGGGTAGAAGCCGTCTCTAAAATAACACTATCTGCTTCTTCCGCACGTCCTTTTTTCGAGGTACTATTCTTCCAATGCATCGACCCTCGCTTGTTGGATGTTTTTAAAAAAGTAGTCATTTTTTTAAAAAAATGTTAGTTTATAAGAAAATTTCTAATTTAAACTGAAAGTATATTTGTGCTTAAGCAGAGGTTCTGAGGGTAGAAAAGCAAAAGACTAAATGACATTTACTCAAGAAACATGCCAAGAAATCTTATGATAAGATGTGGTAACGAATTGCGGGTATTTTCATTATCTTAAATAACAAATGACTAATCCCCGACCAATAGTGTCGCATATTTTATAAAATATGCAACACTATCGCTTGGAGGATAGGTCTGGTAAACATGATTAAATATTTTACATTTGCGCTAACTTCATATCACAAGATTTCACAATGTTTGTCAACTACAGGTCACTTACTTTTTAGATTAGATATTTTATGAAATATGCAACACTATTGGTCGGGGATTAGTCATTTGTGTTATTTAAGATAATGAAAATACCCACAATTCGTTACCACATCTTATCATAAGATTTCTTGGCATGTTTCTTGAGTAAATGTCATTTAGTCTTTTGCTTTTCTACCCTCATAACCTCTGCTTAAGCACAAATATACTTTCAGTTTAAATTAGAAATTTTCTTATAAACTAACATTTTTTTAAAAAATGACTACTTTTTAAAAACATCCAACAAGCGAGGGTCGATGCATTGGAAGAATAGTACCTCGAAAAAAGGACGTGCGGAAGAAGCAGATAGTGTTATTTTAGAGACGGCTTCTACCCAGGATACCATAGAAAATGCATTCGAAGGACTGGATGATTTTTTCACATCCTTGAATCCTGAAAATATAGATTCATCGACTTCTGCTATCCGTGATATTAATTCAGAGTCTCCTCCGCTCGCCTATGGATCCCTCATCATTAAATCTCTTCAAGAAAATGAGTGTGTTTTCCGCAATGATCTGAACAATTGTGTATATTTACGCTGCGAATTATACAAAGGAATCTTCAAAATTCACATTAGAAAGTTTCTAATAATCCAAAGTGATGTGAAACCAACCTTCAATGGAATGGCCATGGATTTGCATTCATGGTTTGATTTTTTCCGAAAAATATTTAACTTCAATCTTTTGTACAGTTCTTCGTCATTCGTTGCAAACAACACTATTCTTGTAACAAATACAAATTCACAAATGACCGTAAAAAATTTGCAAACAAATGCTTGGATTGCTTTGGATGACGACCAGTTAAATAATTTAAAACACTGTGCTCATGACTTAAATGAAGAACTCATTGATTATCTTTATTCGAACTATCTACCCAAAGTCATACTGAAGAACTATACACCGAATTGTGAGAAAATCAATGATGAACTGTCTTTGATGAAATCACTCATCGTTTCTATCGAAGAAAGTGTGGTGAGTGTGTTCCCTAAAATTTTTTGAGTGTGATGGTTGCATTATCAACCATGGTGGTCAATTGAGACATTCCTGTATAACATTTACAAACTTTAAAAAGTTCTGTAATGTTTCTGATCTTATTTTAATATTAGTTAACATTAATGACATTGTAAAAGACTTTTTGCATAGAGAAAAATGTATTTCTAAAAGAGTTTTGGAAAATATAGATGTAAAATTTATTCGAAATGTTTTGTTTCAAACAGTACAATAAACTGGTTATTCTGAAAATAGTTGGTTTATTTTTAAAGTGTGGCTTTTTTTAACATGTTTCAGGATATTTTTTTACAGGTGTGGAAAACATCAAAGGTAAGGTTTTATTATTTTTACATGTGTTCCAGACATACGAAAAATAAAGAAGCAACAAAGAAAAAAATTTTTGACTTAAATTATCAAAGAACTTGAAAAATTTAGATCATTGTGTTACAAGTTAAACTGTACAAAATATATTACATGTTTACTAATTACTTTTACTAAGTATTTTTTTTATTGAAACATAAAATTTAATCATGAGAGGATTTTCAACATTAGAAAATCATTTTAATGAAACCCTGTGCATATTTTTGTAGTGAAAACTTAAGTATAAAATTTGTTAATTATATTTCTCTTGTTTAAAAAAAAGATGTAAAACATAAGGAGGAAAAATAACAACACACATAAAATTAAAATGTTTTTATTTAAAAAGATTTCCAAAGGATTTCATCATACTTTGGTCTTTCATAAAGCCTATTTCGTTTAACAACTAGTTTGACATATTGTTTGCATTTTACAGGCACCTTCTTGCTTAACAAAAGGAGTTTTCAAGTGTTTATTTTTTTATATAGTGTCTAGGGATATTCAATTCTTGTAAAACATGTAAAAATTCTTCCTTTTCAATAATGGTAGATGACTTTCGATTCTTAAAAATTATATTAAACAGATCAGCCAAATTAGAATGTTGGTATTTTTAATCTTTGATATAAACTTCCCCTTGCTCGTTCTAGTTCAAAATATTTGGTTTATCTTTAAGAATGTTCAACAACGTCGATCGATGCTTGATTTTTATGTCTTTGATAAAGACTCTAAAATAATACGTATGTAATTTTCGCCCACTTTAGTCTTGATTTCTTCTTTCCATTTGCCAGATTCATCCTTTTGAACGGGGTGTTCATATTCCAATGCAGGATTTTCAGAAGCTACACCCGGTAAGTTGTTGTTTTGTAAATTCATTTTTCGTTTTAACAGTTCATAATAATTGTGTTTTTTTTTTTTTCATAATCAGGCAGCTTACTCTTTAAGATTTTAGACATTTTTTGATCAAATTGTGTCACTTCTTGCTGTTGCCTCGGAGTATTTTTTATCAATTGATCTTCTGGAATCAACACAAAATTTTTAGCGTGCTGCATTAAGTGAAGTTAAGGTGGTAGTCGTGGTAGCTGGAATGAGAATGTTTAAAAATAAACCACAGTGTATAAGTAGTTTTTTTTTCTCGTGCAAAAGTTCCCTTTTTGTTATAAATTCTACTTAAAGCAGACTACACTTTTTAAATTTGAAGTTTCGTTGTAGGGGTATTCTAATATTCAGTTTTGTTTTAATTTCATTAAAAAGCCCCATGCGTAGTCGAGCGCCTTTACTGATCTTGACGCACGTTGTAACATGCCGATACATGCACTTTCCCAACAAATGTATATTTACTTTTAAATTATAATGAATGCTTTGCTTAAAAACCATAAAACGGTTATGTGTTAGATTGAAAAAAATTATGGTTGAGGGACAATTATGTCCGTACACTAATGTACAATTTGAAAAGATGTTAGCTGTGTTCCTTATCATTTCAATAATTAACAAGCAAAATGTGCATTAAGCATTGTAAATATTTTTTCAACAGTAATTTACCTTTTGTAAGTATTACTAATATTGAAAAAAAAAATGTTTATTTTGTTAACTAAAAATAAAAAGAACTCGTTATGCTTTAAAACCTGTATTTTTGAAAATTTTAGAAAATACATTATTAATTATAATAAACCGTTATGTTTATTCTTTTAATAGATGTGTCACATAGAAAATCCTTCGCCTTATTTTTTCCGTTTTATGGAAAATTTTAAATATTTTTAAGATGAGGATATATTTTCAAAAACTCTGTAATAAAAAAAATATATAAAATGATTAACAAAGAATCTAAAATAAAATTATTTTTTTTATTAAATAACATTTTAAATTTTCTAAGAAGAAAAATATAACAAATCTAGTGCATAATCAATTACATAGAAATATCTTCTTCTTTTTGAATACCTCTTCTACATCATTGTAACCAAATATTTCCTTACTAAAATGCTTTATATATATACGGATTGTTTTTATTTAAATTCACAAACTCGACAGCGAAAGCATGCCAATCAATGTTATGTAATGCCCTTTCAAAATAAAAATCAAAACTATCTTGTGTGTGTGTTTACTTACATTCATACACTCGTGTACTTTTAATAAACTGTTATCATTTTGACATACAACGCAATCTAATTTCAGAAACAATTAAATATTACTTGCTATATATTTAGTAATGCATCTGCAAAATGTGTCAATGGGTTCGTTAAGTCCGTATGGATTGTCTGCATCATAATTAAAAGAACTTTTTCATTTTCAGGAAGACGATCCACTTCAGTCTGTACATATTCACAAAGCGTGTAGGTTAACGGTTTGTTTTTCACACATTTGTAAGAATCATAGTTTTCTAAAATTTTCACCGTTGAGAAGGGCCCTTCCCGGAAGAAATTGGAAAGAAGAATATTTTCTCTGGAATAGTTTCTTGACAATCATGGATACGTTATCTTTATCCGATTGGTTGAAAAGATAAATGATTTTTTTAACAATGATTGTACTCTCAAAAATTTCACGAGGACAAAAACTGGAAAGTTGGCTATGAAAGGCATTCCCCACTTCTGGTTTCAAGGATACTCCGTCTTTGGTAGTGTATAAAATACTCTATCGTCTTGTACATAAAGTCGACTAAGCACTCGTGTTTGCTTTTGAAAAGTATTCACCAAAATGAAAAATTTGTCCTCCTAAATGAATCATATGTTTTGGTAGGTTGTCCATGGTAAGTTAGTTAGCGTTACAAGGTATAAGGAAAACATTTAAATTTTCATTTAAAGGCATTTTCTTAGACGTATTATTTAGAGATTCCCATTTGTGCTTCCCATTGGATTCAGCATAACTCGAAAACATGGTCTGTTAAAATTTAAAAAAAAAATCTTTGTATACAAAACAACGCACCGAAGAAAATTGAAGTATAAAATGAAAGTTTTACAAAGTTGCCAGTTTGTATCTCGATTTCTTCGTTATACATTTTTCAGTCAATTACACAGTCTTCAGAAAAAATATTACGTCAGTTTCAACTAATCAGATTAATTCACGTGATCTCATCTACCCTCCTCATTAACCAATGGTAAAGTATTTTATCAGAACTTTCTTGTTTATACATGATAAAAACAAATTATCTAAATTTCCAGCATTTCAATGTTTTTTCGGAAAAATAGATAACCCTTATCAAAATATTTTAGTAATTCCACGCTTTCTTTCAAAAAAATTGAACTGCATAATCAATTGTACTAATAATATATAAAAAATTTTTTTTTTTAAACTTGAATGAACTTACTGTTGATCAAAGCATTTATTCCGTAATTTAATTCCTTTATTACTATATGTAATTACTGAATTAAAATAGGGTGACTTCAGTACAACAATTATTAGAATAACATTTAAGCAATGTGAAAATAATATTTTAATCAAGTATGAGAGGCATTATGCATGAGCGAATTTTAAATAAAACCAAAAAAAAAATGTTAGTTTTAAAAAATATAGCGCATTATATCAGAACTTGCATGACATTTAATAATATAGACCTTAATAGTGAAAAAAATTTACTGAATAAACTCAAATAACATATTTTTATAGATTTAATTATAAAGATTTATTGATTCAGAACATGCTGAGTAAATTTTATAACAAATTGTAGTAATAAAATTTCAATGAATTTGCAGAAAAGGGAATTAATAAATATGTATCGTAATCAAATGCAATAACAACGTAATGAAAAGGGAAATAAGTAGAGAACTAGAGTCGAAAGAAAGTAGAATGTTATAGAATTTATTTCATTTAGAAAAATAATATACCTCATGAAAGGTTTATCGTAGATAATAATGGAAGTACGAAAATATAGTCACGGTAGAAAGAGGAAGGGGGTTAATTTTTCGATTCAAAATCATTGATGTGTGTGAATTTGATATTCTACTGTACGAAATATATCTAAAAATGTAATTTATACATAGATTCATATTATAAAAATAGAGTAAAAATTTAGTCAACCCTACTCAAAAAGAAAAAAGAATTTGATTTTAAACCAGTGTCAAAGATGTTCTTAAGTTAATTGAGCTGGATTTTGCACACCTCGTTACAATGCAATAGGTATGCTTAAAAATGAGTCAGCAACCCTTACAATTGCTTAATAACCTTAATAATAATTTTTTATAAGTAGTTATTCATTGAATGTCTATAATCTATAACAAACATTTTAAGGTAAAATTATATAACAATTTAGAAAAGTATCATAAATTTTATATTAATGTAAATAAACCTGATAAATTCATTTATGCTGAAATTATCTATCCATTTCGAACAGCTGCGTACATTTCATATAAGTGTTAATAAACGTAATCCATTCCTTAATGCTTATATTATTATGTAAAACTCAATGCTCAAATTAAAAAAAAATATCTTTCTACCCTCTTATCTACCCCTCGTCCACTCCCATCTTATCTCCACCACTATGCAGAATCCCCCGTATCTACCCTGTCCACCCCATTCCCTGTTATCTACCCCAGAACCTTATCTCCACCACCACCACCCGGCAGAACTCCCATTATTATACTACTAACACCTTTGTTAAATTTTAAGTATGTAAATATAATAGCTGATAAAAAGGATTTTTTTTTTATTTATAATTCCTCGTAACACTCTTGAGGGTCGATTTTTCAAAATACCTCCCTAAGCTGATCTCTGCCCAGCAAAAGTAACACATTGTTAAAAGTTTTGCGTAATGAACGCTTAAAGTAGTGTAAATAATTTATATCTGAAAGTGTAATACATTAATATTACTTTCTGTTGTATTTATTTTATGTTAAAATTGTAATATTCGCAAGCAAGGCCGTTTCTTAAATTATAATGGCGATTCAATGGAAAACACAGCGAAATGATGACGATAGAGTCAAGTTGGCAAATGTCTAGATACTTTCATAGCTGGAGCTTTATTAGAGCTTTGTAAGACCCGCCGTGTAGGGGCGCGATGCACGTTAATGCTTTATCTACCACATTATTATTTACTGCAGTTTTTTTCATGCAATATTTTTTTTGGATCACTATATTGAAAATTAAGGCATATACATAAGCGAAATACTCAACTTTGGGAAATTTAATCTGTTAGAGATAATGAATTAATTAAAGGTATTCCACACTGTAAAATTAATTATATACACCGTTCACTTAAAATAAATAGTCGAATCGTTTTCTAAGGTCTTCATTAACATACAAAAACATAAGACATCTAAATTTTGACATAACCTTTTTTTTTTCGGGACAAAAATAATAAACTTTGCAATCCGCTGAAAACGCATATCTGCTGCAAAACTGTTCGCCTTCCCCGCTAAATTACTCATCATAGAACCCGTCCTACGATATATCTTGGAAGAGTGGATTTCAAAGAATATTCCTGCTAAGTATTGGTAGAATATTCCTTCTAATTTGGTGTGGTGTGGTAGTTAGGAGAAGGGAGTGCCAGTTCAGGTGTCGCGTCCACGTCACTTGACCATGGTTCAAAATTACGTTTTCCGTTGCCGAAAGCCCTCGTGTAGCTGAACAATGCGACGTTAATATTCACTCACTCCAAAAAATACAGTACAGTAGTTATAATTGTTTTTATACTTCAAAATGCAATATCCGCCTGTTCAATTAAAATTATAGCGTTATAATTAACTACTAACCACAAACAAACTATGCAAATATGTCCAAATGATGTATTGTGAAAGACAAAGTTTATTTACTTTAAGTACCAGAAGCAATAAAAGTATTTATTTTGAAAAAAGATCAATTTTTCTTACTACCAAATGTGCATAATAAAATCATTAAAAAAAAACATTCAAATAAAGAGAGATTTATAACAACCTCTCCCTTCAAAACTTAGTTTTAATGTGAAATAAAAAAAATTAGGGATTATGCTTATCACAGGAATTAATTAGAAGAGAGCGCCTTGCGTAGCCAAAACAAAAAGGGTTCTTTCACAAACAAAAGATAGATATATGCTGACGTGGGCTTTTTTGCAGCGCACGCCAGAATTGCTTGCAAATGGTAGAATTTTTTTCTACTTACTTGAAAAATATCGTTATATTTTGGACACTTCTCACAATATCTTTATAAATTATAGTCTATGTGTTATTCTGATGTATAAGGTATATTACTGTAAAGTTTCATTAAAATCCATTCGGTTGTTTTTGCGTGAAAGACTCCCAACTATCCTCACAAACTTTCACATTTATAATATACTAGCCGTTACCCACCCGCTTCACTGGGTATTTCACGATGTTGTATATATGTATACTGTTTACATATATATTAATTATTGGTATCTAGCATTAAGAATTCAATTGTATTGAAAAATATATTTATAGCTGTTACACTCTCGCCCCTTGATATAAAAAGAACATAAATTATAATATCTAATTTCTATTTATATCTGAAATAGAAGGAGAAAGATTTTTTTCGCTCACTTAACCTAATAATCAAGTGGATTTCCACCAAAGCAAATTTCAGTGGATCTCTACTCCATAAAATAAACATGCGTGCTAAATTTCAAATCTAAATCTAACAGAGCAAAAACGGAATTTTTATCATCAAAACCTCGTTGAGAGAACTCTTAGCGGATTCCAATTCAACAAAAGAAGCATGCAAACCAAATTTTATTATTGTAGTTTTAGCAGTTTGAAAACAGGAATTTTGTCTATCAATACGCCCCAATAACTCTCCCCGCTTCCCCTGGAGTTGATTTCCGTAAAATCCATTCTTAGTGGAACTCTATTCAACTAAAGAAAAGTGCTCAACAAATTTCAAGTAAATGAGATAAATTCAAAAACAGGAATTTTCTATAACACGCCTTAATCCCTCGCAACCCCACTCCTTTGGGGGTCCGTTTTCGCAAAAATCTTTGTAAAAGGAACTTTATTCCATGAACGGAACATACTTTCTAATTTTCAAGCAGGTGTTTCTATTAGTTGAAAAGCGGAAATATTTATCTATTACGCCCCTTAATCCCCCTCAGTGACCCTTGGGAATAAATTTTCCCCCAAACTATTTTGTAGCGGATCTCTACACCATGAAAGGAATTCGCTTACCAAATTTTAAGACTGTACGTCTAATAGTTTAAAAATGGAAATAATTATCTATAACGCCCCTTAAGCCCCCCGCAACGCCACTTCGGAAACGATTTTCACAAAACCCATCTTATAGCGGATCTCTACTTAATGAATGGAATCAGCTTAATAAATTTCGAGATTTTACGTTTAATAGTTTAAAAAAGGCGTTAATTGCCTATAACGCCCCTTAATTCTCCACAACGCCACTTAGGGTCAATTTTCACAAAACTCATTTCGCAGCGGATCTGTACTCTATGAAAGGAATCCGCTTACCAAATTTCAAGACTGTACGTCTAATAGTTTAAAAATGGAAATAATTATCTATAACGCCCCTTAAGCCCCCGCAACGTCACTTGGAAAACGATTTTCACAAAAACCATCTTATAGCGGATCTCTACTCAATGAATGGAATCAGCTTACTAAATTTTGAGATTTTACGCCTAATAGTTTAAAAAAAGAGTTAATTGCCTATAACGCTACTTAATTCTCTACAACGCCACTTGGGAGTCGGATTTTCACTAAACTCATTCTGTAGGGGATCTGTACTCTATGAAAGGAATCCGCTTACCAAATTTCAAGACTTTACGTTTAATAGGTTAAAATTGGAAATAATTATGCATAACGCCCCTTAAGCGCCCTCAACGCCCCTTGGAGATCGATTTTCGTAAAAATCCTTATGTAGGGAATCTCTACTTTATGAAAGAAATCTGGGTACCAAGTTTCACGACTTTACATCTAATAGTTTAGTAAAGGAAATAATTATCTATAAACGCCCCTTGGGGTTCGAACTTTGCAAAATCCGTTCTTAGCTGACGTCTACTCTATGAAGGGAACCTACCTACCAAATTTCAAGTCTCTAGATTTAATAGTTCCGGAGATATCGTGATTAGTCAGTCAGTGAGTGAGTAAGTCGCTTTTCTCCTTTATATATATAGATATCTAGATATTTCAATGCACTTTTGTAGTACTTTTATGTTAATTAATATACATCAATACTGGATTTCTTTGCTTGAATACATCTTCTAAAAACACGCTTTTCCATGCAAGAACAGTGTTATAAAGACTAATTATTAGTGTAAGCAGGAATTTTTTTATTTTATCTGATTGAAATTATTTTACATTGAGTCAGTTTCTTCTTAGATGTTTCTTATATTCTTATGAGCCTTTCATGAGTGATATTTGTCCCTTTTTCCGGTAAAATATTAGACATCCTTCTGAAGTATTAATACAAAACTTTTATCTGAAATATTTTAAGTGAGAATTATAAAAATTAATTAATATAAATGTGGAAATATTAGTCTATGACCTAAAAAAAATAAATGTCAAGCTTTATATTATTGACAGCGACTGCGAGTAGTGCAGTATTCCTTCCTTTCGTCACGTCATCAAAAAGCTGTCTCTCTCTCATGCCCTGTTCCTCTCAGGGCATAAGTTTTCCTAGCCCAACTCAAACATGAAAAACAATGATCCAAATGAAAGCACGACAAAGTACGGAACAACGCATGACGTAGTTTTTTTAGATAGTTAAATAATTTTGAATCTTAAGTATTTATGACCTATTTCAGCTACCATAAACCTATTGTTTCTTTCTTAGAATACAATTATTTAAGAAATATGTATGTTTAACACAAAATATTTCCTAATGTGTACAGACATATGAATAAATAATTTTATATGACAATACTAATATAATATCCCCTTGTTTTTTTTATTCACCTAACTAATCCCTGAAATAACATTACAAAATTAGAAGTTATCACTTCTATCGTGTGGTCATAAGCACACACACTTTTTTTAACCGTTTGATTCGAAGAAATGTATACAACCACCGAAATCACTGTTTGTCCATTTTCAAATAACCATTCTGCCGCACTTATGTCCCCCAATATCATGACTAACGGATTTAGAGTCAAGCACTCGAGTGCTTGATGGCTACTAGAGTTGCGAGGGTAGCCGAAAGACACAGCCACGCACTCTCATTTGTCAATTCAAGTAGCGCGCGTTTACGTCACATCCTGTTACACACATCCGTCCCTTTTCACGAAATCATTCCCAACAAATATCCAGCAACCGAGAGGAAAGATGTTACACCTAAAAAATTTTGATAATTTAAAAAATAACTATTCTTCGCATTTTTCTCCTATTCCTTTGATTTTGATATTGTAAAATCATCATACATTTTTCTTGGAATTTCTAGTGCCTTCAACTGTTTTGCTCAACCACTTACAAAATTTATCGTGACTGTTATTTTTGAAAACCTATGTTTCTAATGTTGCAGAAGAAAATGATACAACCTCAGAACAAATTGTTTCTGTGCACTTATAGTTCAATAAAGTGGCATGGGCAAAACCAGGCTGAACAAAGAACGGAGAGATGGTGGTGTGACGTCCCCGTTTCGAAACGAGTTTCACTCTTTCAGGACAAGACTAGTCTTCAGTGTACGTATGTAAATGTAGAGCGCCCTCTAGCGCTCAGAGTGTCTAACGAATCTGTGTAACCTCTGACTCCACCGAGTAAGGAGTCGAATCGAGTGAGCTGAGCAACAAGTAATAAAAACTACAGTCCACTTACTGAGAGAGAACTTTTTCTAGAGTTTTACTTGTGTACCCAACATTCTGGTCCAGTCTCAACCGGAGAGACCTATGCATTGAAAATACGAGGTATGTGCTGTAGTTTTTTGACTTTCGTTAAAAAAATCGAACTTTAAACTTTAACGATGTTTAAAGGAGCAAAAAAAAAAAAAAGAAGACTTGAGGCGAATCGCTTCTGAATTAGAGTTGTGTGTGAGTGATAAATTAACTGTTTTAGACTTCATGGATCTTATAAAAAACTGTGATAGATACAAAAACGATCCTGATTCAGTGCATGAGTTAGCAAATTTAATTATCGAAGAAAGGAAGTATGACGAAAGTCAACAATTAGAGCTAGAAAAATAAGAGAAAAGTCTAAGCTTGATTTAGAGATAGCGAGAATACGAGCAAATGATAAAGACAATAATACTGAAGTTAATTGCAATGATTCCTTTTCTGTGGATTCTTTAATTAAAAGTATGCGCACACTTACAGTGAAAATTCCCGACAAACCTGAGGGATGGAGTTTCTTTTTTTTATCATTAGAGCGTGCATTTGCAGCCAAAAGTGTTACTGATAAATTTAAGCCTGAGATTTTGTTAAATTTATTAGGAGAAAAAGCTGCAAATATCATTATATATCTGAACGATGAGGATCTTAAAAATTATGATAAAATAAAGTCCATAATACTCCAAGAATTTGAGCCAACTCCTCAATCGTGTTTAGAGAATTTTAAGAAAGCAACACGGCAAAATTGTGAATCCCATGTCCAGTTTGCTAGTAGATTAACAACAAATTGGGAATACTATTTAAAATTGAGAAATGTTTCAAATTTCGAGGTATTAAAACAATTAATAGTTTCAGACAAAATATTTAGTACTTTAGATAAAGAAACCGCATCGCGCATATTAGTGTCAGACAAGCAGATAAATGGTTTGATCCTTTAACGTTGGGAAAAGAAATTGATTTATTTTATTCATCGCGAGGAAAACCACTGAGTGAGAATATTAATTATTGTCGCAAAAAATCACAATTCTAAAAATATGTCTAGAGTATTTTTCTCAGATGTCAAGGGGAAAAATGTGTTTTGTGTCAATCTGATAGTCATTTTTTAAATAAATGTCCTCAATATAAGCAATTATCAGTAAATAAACGGGTAGAACTTGTTAAAAATAATTCCTTGTGTTTTAATTGTTTAAATTTGCATAGAGTCAAGTTTTGTAAATCTAAAAAAGTTCTTTGTAAATGCTGCAAAAAAAAAAGCATCATTCTTCCTTGTGTTTCTGTGGAGACCCAAATTTTACGAGTGAAAGGGTCATTCAACCTTCTTCATTGGGGGGAAGAAAGAGCCGGAAACAGAGGAATCCTCGATGAGTCAACTTTCAGCGAAGGCGTCTGTGTTCAAACCCATAAATTACATAGGGGAGATTTCGAAAGAGGTGTCTTCTCAGGGTTTAGGAGATCTGTTTACTGCAACGAGTTACGTAAAATCGAAATCCGTTTTACTTGCAACCGCGATTTGTTTCATTAGAGATTCCTTTGGGAAAATGCAGGAAGTCAGAGCGCTGTTGGACGGTGGCTCAACAAGTAATTTTATTTCGCAACAGTGTATGAATAGACTCATTTAAAAAGAGAGAAAATAAACATTTTAGTTTCAGGATTAAATAATTCAGAGTTAACGTTTAAATCACGCGTTAATGCAACAATTGCAAATAGAGGAAATAGTTATGAAACTAATGCAGACTTTTTTGTAGTGCCGCGAATTACGGATGTGATTCCTTCTCAACCATTTAACGTTAGTTTGGGTAATTTCAGTAGAGAGAAATTAGCGGATGAAAATTTCAACATTCCGGGAAATATTGATTTATTGTTAGGAGCAGAAATCTTTTATGAAATTCTTTTACCAGGACAAACAAATCTTTTAAATACAAAATTAATTTTTCAGAATACAGTCTTCGGCTATATTGCGAGTGGGAGTATTCCAGTTTCTAGTGAAAATAAACCTCACTGTGGGTTAATCAAAGATAATGTTGATTTAGAAAAGACAATGAGGAGATTTTGGGAAATCGAAAATGTTGAACCTGAGACAATAAAAAAATAAGGAAACGATAATTTGTGAGGAGCATTTTCAAAAAAAATCATACTAGAGATAGTACGGGAAGATATATAGTATCTATGCCATTTAAAAAGGATCCAAATTGTTTAGGCCAGTCAAAAGATATTGCCCTTAAAAATTAAATTCTTTATGGAATAGATTAAAGCGTGAGCCTAACTATTTAAAATTATATAGAGATTTTTAAAAAAGAGTATAAAGAGCTAGGCCATATGCAAGAGGTAGATGAGAGAGAGGAATGTGGAATGTATTTCATACCACATCTTGGTGTTTATCGCTCTGATAAAAAAACAAGTAAATTGAGAGTAGTTTTTAATGCGTCGAGTGCAACTACAAACGGTTATTCTTTAAACTCTCTACAATACAATGGGGGAGTTGCTCAAAATGACCTTTTTCAATAATGGTTCGTTTTAGAAAGCACATATTTGCATTCATTGCGGATGTGCAAAAATGTATCGAATGATTTGATTAATCCAGATCAGCGTAAACTTCAGCGCATTCTGTGGAGAGAGAACATGGACGAACCAATAAAAACGTTTGAGTTGTCAACTGTGACCTATGGAACAACGAGTGCACCATTTTTAGCGACACGTACGCTAAAAACAATTAGCCCTAGATGAAGCAGGGAATTTTCCATTAGGGTCTTCAGTTGTGATGAGTGACATGTACATTGATGATGTACTTACCGGTGCAGAGACCTTATTAGAAGCAAAAGAACTGAAAAATCAACTGATCAATATCTTCGCTAAAGGAGGTATGGTTTTGCATAAGTGGTGTGGAAATAATACGGAATTGATTGAGGTTTCCGAGAATTATGATTTTTCAGATTCATCAGAGATAAAAGTGTTGGGTGTTTATTGGAACCCCAAGCATGATTGCTTCTCCTTCAGAGTAAAAATAGACTTGCACGAATTAAATACCAAACGGGATGTTTTGTCAACCATCGCCAGGATATATGATCCTCTAGGTCTTTTAGGTCCTGTGGTGGCGAAGGCGAAAATCTTTCTTCAAAAATTATGGATGCTAAAGATTGATTGGACAGATTTGCTTCCAGATACAATCAATAGAGAATGGCGACAATTTGTCGAATCACTTCAGGTAGTAAATGACATCAACATCAATCGATGCATTGTGGTAGAGCAAACCGGAAGTGATCGAGCTGCATGGATTCTCCGACGCGTCCCAGTCAGCATATGGAGCTGTCGTCTACTGCAAATCCATAACCTCAGATGGAAAGGATGCTTGTGCATCTTATTGCCAGTAAATCCCGAGTTGCGCCTACCAAGCAAACAACGATTCCCAGACTTGAGCTATGTGCCGCTGTGCTGTTAGCAAAATTAGTGCATCGTGTCAAGCAAGCTTTAAAATTAAATGTGACTAATACTTTTCTTTGGAGTGACTCCATGATAGTTTTGTCATGGATAAGGAAGAGTCATATCAACTAAAAACCTTTGTGGCTAACAGGATTGCTACAATCCAGGAGATGACTTCCAGTGAGCAATGGCGTTATGTGGCAACAGAGGACAATCCTGCCGACTTCGTTTCCAGAGGAATGGATTCTCTAAAACTTAAAACCTGTGAGTTGTGGTGGAATGGTCCTAAATTTCTGATGAGCAACCAGTACCCACAACGACAAATTCCTGTTGCAGTGATCAAGGATCCAGGTGAACTTAAAAACTGTAGTGACTTTTCTAACTTTTTTTCTTGATTCTGCTACTAACTCTTTTGTAAATAATTTACTTAACCTTAGTAATGACTATTTTAAAATTATTCGTGTCTTAAGTTTTATTTGTAGATTTGTTTATAATTGTAAGAGCAAAGAGAGCAAAAGAATTGGGCCTCTAGATTTAGGAGAATTAAAAAAAAGGCTGAACAGCTTTTATTGAAATTAGTACAAAAGGAAGAGTTTAAAGTAGAGATGAATGGTATTCAAAATTCTGCCATGGTACCTTCCAACAGTCGAGTAAAAACACTCAATCCATTTATTGATAGTGAAGGGATTTTGAGAGTTGGAGGTCGATTGAGAAATAGTGATATTAATTATAACCAGAAATTTCCAATTCTTTTGCCTTCGAAACATAAGTTGACTTATTTAATAGTTGAGTATTTTCATAAAAAGTTTTTACATAGTGGTCCACAATCCTTGTTATATCAGATCAGGCAAAATTTTGGATATTGAATGGCCATAATATTTGTAGAAAAGTTGTTCATAATTGTGTAATTTGTTGTAAGGCCAATCCTACTTGCACTGATCAAATAATGGCTGACTTGCCAAAGGATAGAGTTATCAAAAACTATCCATTCAATGTGTCAGGTGTGGACTTCTGTGGCCCCTTTTACATTAAGTATAAAGGGCAGAGAAAAGGTGTATATAACAAAATCTATGTTTGTATATTTATATGTTTTGTTTCTAAAGCTGTGCACTTAGATATTGTGACTGATTTAACTTCTAATGCATTTATTGCTACACTTAAGCGTTTTATATTTAGAAGAGGTAAATGTGCTAAGTTGTATTCTGATAATGCAACAAATTTTGTGGGTGCAAATATAGAACTTAAAAAAATGTTTAATTTGGTGTGTAAACCTGATGAGGCACTTGCAAGTTATATGGCTTCTGAAGGAATAGATTGGAAATTCCTCCCCCCTAGAGCCCCAAATTTTGGAGATCTCTGGGAGGCAGGCGTTAAATCTTTTAAGTTCTATTTAAAGAGAGTAGTAGGTAACATTAGATTAACATATGAAGAGTTTCTGACCGTGATTATCCAAATAGAGGGGATGTTAAATTCTCGTCCTCTTGTCCCATTATCTTCTGACTTAGATGATTTAAATGTATTGACTCCTTCTCATTTTTTGATAGGTAGATCAATTACATCAATTGTTGAGCCTGATTTAACTAATTTAAATGAAAATAGGTTGGATAATTGGCAGAAAATTACAAAAAATAATTCAATTAATTTGGAAAAGATGGAGTGTAGACTATCCAATTAGTTTGCAGCAGAGAAATAAGTGGCATTTCGAGAAAAAGAATGCTAAAATTGGAGATATGGTTATAATAAAAGAGGATAATTTACCTTCATGTCAATGGTCATTAGGTAGAATCAACAATATTTATCCAGGAAAGGATTCTAAAGTAAGAGTAGTGGAAGTCAAAACCACTAGAGGTATATTTAAGAGACCCATTTCGAAACTGTGCATTCTACCAATTGAAACAGTGTGTGTGTGAAGTAGCATATATAACCCTTCAGATAGTAATGTTTTGTGTAGAATAGTATTTTTTTAATTCTGTGTGATTTATCAATTGCTTTATACATTGTCTTCATTTGTATGCTGTTTTCTTTGTATTTTGAAGTATTGTATTTCTGTGTGTTATCTTTATGATTATGTTCTATGTAAATCTTGCATGTTGAAAAACATTGCAAGGCCGGGCGGCATGTTCAGTGTACGTATGTAAATGTAGAGCGCCCTCTAGCGCTCAGAGTGTCTAACGAATCTGTGTAACCTCTGACTCCACCGAGTAAGGAGTCGAATCGAGTGAGCTGAGCAACAAGTAATAAAAACTACAGTCCACTTACTGAGAGAGAACTTTTTCTAGAGTTTTACTTGTGTACCCAACAACTAGAATGAGTTATGGTGCACTTGCATGTGGGGTTCGTTATCTTTATTTAGAGTCTAGATTTTGGTGCCTGTGAGACTGAAAATACAATAGTCTGGACATAATAATGTGAACGAGATCGTTTCCGATGCAGCTGTCTGTCGCCTTACATATACAATGGCAAATTTTCATCAAAGGCGGTAAAGCAGCTGCAGTGGGCTGGAAGGGCTTGTCAGTCGGAGCGTGTGTCCGACACCTGCAGGTTTGAGAAGAAACCAGGGGAGAGGACGATTGGCGAATTCTGCGCCAATGGTGCTCTAATGAGTTGAGGGTCAAGGATCGACTCATATGGGCCCACCAATGAGAAAGCGTGAGGGATGGGAAATGGACTGCTCCTGATGTTTAAAAAGGTCTGGTGGAACCGAAAAAGGAGAAAAAAGGACAAAGAGAGAGAGAGAGAGAAGTAAAAGATCGAAAAAACGAGAGCTGGTAGTTTTCTGAAAGAGGGGAAAAGAAGTATTTCTGAGGTTTGACCGTGATGCTGACCAGGAGTCCTTGACGAGAAAAAGAAACGCCTTGCGGACCGCACCGAGACAAGCGGTGGAGAAATCGACGTCAAAAAGGGGACTATCATACTGGCTAGGCACAGAGACAA
Source organism: Trichonephila clavipes (assembly GCA_019973935.1). Classification (NCBI taxonomy): domain Eukaryota; kingdom Metazoa; phylum Arthropoda; class Arachnida; order Araneae; family Nephilidae; genus Trichonephila; species Trichonephila clavipes. Next base: position 58,969 of record BMAU01021243.1, read on the forward strand.
TTAAATGTATACTTTAAATTAATTACCCTATTGGAGAAAAAAAATGTAAAGTATTTTTTTTACTCCCACTACTTGCTGTGTGTGATTTTCATGCTACATTCTCACGACGCCACAGTGGAATGCATTTCAAATGGTTCAACTTTGAATAAATGTCTTATTTTTTCATTGGTGACTAGATTCCCAGAACTTTTGGGTCCTAACTCGTTTATTGTGCCTGGCTAGTAGCGTTCTAGGCTCAAAATACACTTTAATGTAATTTCGAAATCAGGTATGTCATATTAATAACTAATAAATTTATAAAAAATATTCCTTTTGGGGGGAGGAATAAATTCTAGCCGTGAACGTTTTCGTATGTCTCTGAATTTTAGCATTTACGCTATATGTTTGATAAAGTTTGAAACAAATAATAAAAAAAGAGTGTGTGGTGTACTTATGACCACACGCGATAGAAGTGATAACTTCAATTTTTGTAATGTTATTTCAGGGATTATTTCGGTGAATAAAAAAACAAGGGAATATTAGTATTGTCATTTAAAATTATTTTTTCTTATGTCTGTACTCATAAAGTAATATTTTTTGCGAAATATACAATCATATTTGTGAATTAATTGTATTTAAGAAGGAAACAATAGGTTTGTGGTAGCTGAAATAGGTTATAAATACTTTAGATTCAAAATTATTTAAATATCTAAATATAACTCCGTCAAGCGTTGTTCCATACTTTGTCATGCTTTCATTTGGATCATTTGACATAATTAATTTGAATTTTGATTTTAAAAAATCAACTAAAGGTTTTGGTTTGTTTACATCAAAATCCCCACTTAAAATTATAGGTAATTTATTCAGAAGAGTCGATCCTGCTTTGTGAATTTTGGTTGTATTTTTACGATATTCAATTCAATCCATGAATTAATTTAAGCAAAGGGATAGTAAGACAAGTAGTTGATTGGGAAGAGAGGAATCTAGGTCAAAACCTTTAAAAAGGGATTTAATCAGAAGATTTAAATCACATAATCTCTAGCTTTTACAAGCTCTTTTGTCATTGTATGGCAGTTTTGTGCAAGTATATTCTGTGCTGCTGCAAGGTAAGTTTTAGTTATATTTTGTCATGTAACTTTTTCTTAATACCCTTAAACTTAATTTTATTATTTTAAATTTTTAATTGTTTTAATTTTCTTCTTAGATTCAAAATATATTTAAGATTAATAGAACTATTTGTATTTTGCTATTCTGCTTCGCTTACAAAAACAGATTTTTATTTTGAAATTCACTGCAGTTTTTCTAATGATAATTATACTATTTACTTAGTTCTATAATAATTTGTACTTTTTCTACATTTTAAGTTTTATTTTAGTGTAGGATTTCTCTATCTCTCTAAGCCTATTTTTTAAAAATATTGCATGTTTCATTTTCATGCTTCTACTAGGATTAGAAAGAATCCCGCCATTCATTTTTGTAGAAAGAGGTGCGGGGAAGCTCCACTTAGATCGAAGCTATAGATAAGATATAAGATAATAGGAACTTCACTTTCACGACGTATTGGCGGGGTGAGGGCATTTCATGTCATTTCATGACTACCGCATTTCATGTCATTTTGAATTGGTGGGGGTGACGTCCCTCCTTTCGTCACATGTCTTTTTAGGGGTGTGTATGTCGTGGGCGACCCTGAGCACGATTTCCGACTACAGACGAAAAATGCCAAATGAGCGTTACAAAGCCGAGCGTGACGCTTCGTTCAAGTTCACTCTTCAGCAAAACGCGCCTAAGGAAGTTATCACTTCAATAAAATTATATTTAAGAGTTATTTGATTGCACTTGTGAGATTTTTAAGAAAATCGTAAGACAATAAGATTGAGATATCCCCCCCCTCAAAAAACATTGTAATGACAATATCATTCTCATTTAATTATATCAGACTATTTTAATAAAATACAAAAATCTGGCTGATTTCGGCATGGTTTCAATGCCATATTTTTCAAAAATATCTGTGTATTTTTCTTCTAAAACTAATAAATATCTGAGAATTTTACAGTAACATAATATCTTTAGTGCATTAATGTAAATCAAACTTTGGAAATTCACGGAACTATAAGGAGTTTTTCAGAACCCCAACCAAACCTCAGAATATATTTTAAAATACTATTTAAATTAAAGATCCATCTGGCATAGGTACTTTATGTAATGACAACCCTAGAAAAATTCTGTAATTAATGTAATTTACTCATTAATAGCATTAATTCTTGCTCTTGGTGTTAAGTATAAAGAGTCATTGGAACTCATTTTTAGCTGAAGTCGGTGGCAATAAACTGTTGTGCTGATGATTGATTCGACTAATGTAACTTATTCTTAGGATGACCAATCGTGCTGCTTTAGGGAGGACAGTCCTCCTTTTATAGGTTCTGTCCGGGCCGGTGGCGCTAGGGGTGGGCAAATTGGCTTTAAAATTAACTAGTTTATGAAGAAAATGAACCAAGATTCATTTAAATCTTATGAAAAATTAACATGTTGAATTTTAATAATATACTGGCTGCATGGCCCGGCGTTGCACGGGTTTTCTCTACTTTTATAAATTTTCCCTTTCCTTCACAAAATCAGCACTTCTAATTCTCTTTTTCAAAATGACTTCTACCCCCACTCCCCTCCACCGCTTAGCCTGGCGTTGCTCGGGCTTTCTCTTTTCCTCATGACACCAACATTTCTGTTTGTGTGTTTGTACACGCACAATGTGAGTGATTTCTAAATTGTGTCAAAAAATTTCCCTTTTTCGAAATTTGTTCCATTCTACTTGTTTTTGATTTGAGACTGGTTTCTTTCCCTTCTCTATAGCTCGAACACCTTTTTTTTTAGTGTAAAATTATTGTTGTCTTCCTCTCCTCACAGATAAGATATAGCTTCAAATTTCGATGTATGACTTATAAAAAAATATTGCGTTGGAATTAAAAAATTATTAATGTGAAGCAATAAAAAGAAAACGATTCTGATGCTAAGAGTAAAACAAAAAACGTTCATCATTTTTTAATAATATTTAGTTTCTAAGAACCTAAAATAATAAAATAGATTTTAGATTTTCATGAATCAATCAATCGCGTTACATATAGTTAGCTTAAAAATGTCTCTAAAATGTATTTTGATTCCAAATAATAGACGATGTACTTTTTAATTAACAAAGAATTCATTTCGTAATGAAATATAATAGAAATAATCCTTTTAAAAAATATATATATATTTATTAAAAAATCAAATTTCTATAAGTAATTAATAAAGGAAAAATTAACAGATAGCTATTGAAACGATTGCTTTTTTCTGAACGTTGAATTAAACATATAAATATATATAAGTTAGAAAAATTGACACTCTAGAGAAAAGTCCTATACATAGGATATGTAAAAAGAGGGTTAACTCTCAGTAATTCCACACCGAGTCTGGATGAGTTCGCTCGCTCTAAATCCGCCATGAAGTTGCTCTTTCACAATTTCCACAGTTCCAAAATCCGCATTACTTCACGGACTCAGGTATAGCTGTATCACAAGTCTTTAAGCCTCCAATCAGGTTCCCTCACGTAAAGTTTCTCCGGTTCAGAATCCGCCTTAATTCGCGGACTTAATCGGTATCTTTATCACTATAGGGGGCCTCAGACAGTTCCCTAAAGTCAAGTCTCCACAGTTCCGAATCCTCCGTACTTCGCGGACTCACTGTCGTTTTCTCTCTCACTGAAGGGGCTTCAAACGGCTCCCTCAAATCCAGTCTTCCTTGAGAAAACGAAAGCACAATGTTTCGGCGTCTCTTTTTGATGGTCAGGACAGCCTGGGAAAAAGGGTCAGAGTTTCTGACCACCCAATTCCTTCCCAGCAATTAGGAAAACGTCTGGAATTTTCTCATGTCTATCGGCACCAATCTTAACCATTAGGGGGAAGAGAGAGACCGGCTTCATCGCAATATAAACCAGTGGTCTTTAAACTGTGTTTCACGGAACCCTGGTGTTCCACGAGGTATACCCAGGGGTTCCACGAATCAAAATAAAAATTCGAAGAAAATTTTTTTTTAAATGTGCATGCAAAATATTCACGTTTTCTATATGTCGCAGAGTAATTTTTTAACGAGTATTCATTAGTATTTAAAGCTGTGTTTACAAACACTGGTCCCATGGGGGAAGGGAGAGGGAACGATGAAGAAGAATTTTGGCATCCGGTTCCTTCTCTTTCATCTAATTTCCTACAACTTTTACAGCTGTGTATGCGTGAATTCGGGTACTACTGAAAGAGATAGATTTTGGCAGAGATTAGTCTCAATAAAAGTGATGAAAAGCACGGTCCAGTTTTATGAATGAAAAGAAAGTGGCAGAATGACCCTGAAAAAATACCCTATTTCGAAGATAACTGTGGGAATATTGTGTCAATTTGACTTCCGAACTAATTCTTTTAGCTTCCTGTGCTTATGCAGACTAGACAAAATCGTACAACATAAAAGGTTACAATATTTTAATTTTTGAATTCTGTTTTAGATTTTTAATGCCTAAGAATTTTAATCATTGCGTAAGATAAAGTGAAAAAAATTATTTTGCAGCATTTGTACTTTTTCTATTTTATTTAATTATTTTTCGTTTTACATACATAAATATAAATGTCATCAGTTTCGTAGAATCTTTTCATGCTGATTAACATATTTAAGTCTGTGAGTTTTCGTAGCTTGAATTTACCATAATAATTTTAAAACATTTTCGAATGACATTGTTATTCAAATGAAAAAATATTATTTGCCTCTCGTATACAAATAATTTCTTTAGTCGCTTATAAAGGACGATAGTATTTCATTTAAAATGCAAAACATTAATGAACTTTTGAATACATTCTTTATTTATATTTGTAATTTAAAAGATACTCCTCAAAACGACATACTAAAGTATTAGATCTAGAAACAGTGTTAACTGATGGGAATTCATCAAATATAAACGCGCTGGACCTGGCAGACGAGATAGTTGTGGTTTTGGCTTTGCTAAATAAAAAAGAATGTCCAATCTAGATTTTAAAAATCATATCAAACCTGGATTTTGCTCCAAATCTCGGTTTAGTTTTAAGGATATTGCTTATTCTCCCAATAAGTGTGGCAAGTGGAGAAAGGAGTTTCTTCAAATTAAAATTAATTAAAAATTTTTACGCTCCACAACTACCGAGGATTGGCTAAACGGCTTGACTGCAATAACCATTGAACATGAACTGGGGCTGAAGAAATTAATGTTGAAGAAATTATTTTAAAAAAATCTCAGAATTAAAAGTGTTAAAAAAACACTTTTAAGTTTAACTCTCGGTTTAAATGTATTTTTAATATGTAATTAAGTTTTAATATTTAGTTGTTCTATAATTTGTTTTAGTATTTTTTTAATATATGTATTTTATAATTATACATTAGAAATGACTTTTCTTTTTTTCTGTGCAACCCTAATTTTAATTTAGTGCCAAAAACATATATTAATAAATTAGTATTTTGCTAATCAAAACTTCAACATTATTGAAAGCAATTTTTTTGCTCCCGTTTTATTTTACCATTAAGTGCGAGAAGGGTTTATGTCATCTCTTTTAATTTTTGTTATAAACGGGTGGCATTTTACCTATTTGCCCGGGGTGGCGAAATTGCTAGCGCCGGCCCTGGTTTTGTCCTTTCACGAATATATATAGTGTCCTCCTTTTCAATATTTAAAAACTGTGACGTCTCGCGCTGATACTTCGAGAGATGTACTTCAAAGGGGAGGAACATCACAATGGCACCCAACTCGGTTTAATCTATATGACCCCGAGATGAGAAACGCGAGAGGGTTTAATGTTTGGCCAGAAGTGTACTTTTATGGGTCTGAGAACGTCACCGCATTTTTGGAGGGTATTGACAATCAAATCAAATTACTTGAGATACCCAGTGATTTATCGTGTGCTTATTTGAAAGGTCATCTCCTGGGGAGAGCTCTAGATTGGTACCAAATATTCGGATCAGCGTTAGTGCAGAATACCGCCACGGACTTCGCGCAGCTTAAAGCAGCATTGTCGGAGGCATTCCCTGCCATCCAAAATAGGAAAGATTTAGAGACACGTTTTTACGCGTCACAGCAAAGACAGAACCAGGAACCGACGGATTTTGTTTACGATTTATTAAAAACACAAAAAAAATTAGAACTGGAGATGTCAGAGAAAGCCCTTGTAGATCATATTCTTGTTAGACTTGAACCACTAGTCCAAGACTATGTAGAAGTGCGTAACCCACAAAACACGGTCCAATTGTTGGAGGTCTTAGCTAAGTTTGAGGAAAGATATTCATGCAAGGCAACACGGGGTTCGAGAAATAGTGGTAATGTGGAAGGACAAGGTTGGGATGAGCGTAGGATGTCTAATGTTGGTAATAATCGAGGAAATTGGAGAAATTCTGAAGTGGTGCGTAAACCGAATAATGGTAGAAATGATTATAGGGGTAACTATGAGAATAGCCGTCAAGGAAATCAGTGGTTAGAGAGCAGGAATAAGTTTCAAAACAATGATCGAAGACTTAACGGCAGAGGATATCAATTTAGAAATCGAGGTCAAATGACGATTTTAGTAGAGGGGACCGCAGAAATAGGGGTTCGAGTGAAATTTTTGTCGAGGCGATAGAAGGCAAAGAGGACGATTGAATGTATTGAAAGTTAGTGATGTTCAAAGTGATCAGACGCAGTCGGCAAATGAGGTACCGATTAAACTTTCGGCAATATGAATGTCTCCAGTGGAACTTCCATATGTTCCTATCTTATTAAACGAGACTATTACGAAATGTTTATGGGACACTGGAGCGGAGAAATCATTTATATCGGAAGAGACATACCGAAAATATTTTTTATATGCAAGTAAAGAAAGCGAGTACTCAGGTGATCACGGCACAGGGAGCTAAATGTCAAAATATTGGAGTTGAGGAAATAAATATTCGAATAAGGGAGTTTGAAAAACATTGGTTGCTCCATGTGTTGGCAGATTTGGAATACCCATGTATTCTTGGGATAGATTTCATAGGTGGATCAAAGATTATTTTAGACTTTGATCGAAAATCTTTGGCGATTCCGGATTCGCGGATTGGTAAGGTGGTTAAAACGGTTGAGGTAGAAAAAGTAGAAATAGATCTTTCTAAGACAAAATTAGAAGAAAAACTAGAACGGGAATTACAAGATTTGTTTGATAGTTTTTAGCGATTGTTTTCGGATAAACTAGGGCTTACGCATGTTTTATATCATGAGATTGACACGGGAGATAACCCACCGGCTGTTTCCCACCGTACAGGTAAGATAGGGTGAAGCAAGAGATTCTCAATTATCACGTAGACAAAATGTTGAAAGAAGGAACTATAATTCCCATTCAATCCCCATACGCGTCACCAGTTGTGTTATGTAGAAAGAATAATGGGTTACTGCCGGATAATCCGGAAGTGTATAGATTTGCTGTTGATTATCGGAAACTGAATGCGATCACAAAGTATCCTCGGTATCCTTTACCCTTAATAGACGATTTAATGAAGAACATACCCCATACAGTGATAATGTCAGCCCTCGACCTTAGGTCGGGATATTTTCAAATGGCTGTGAACCCTAGTGATATAGTTAAGACTGCGTTTGTCACGAAAAATGGCACCAACGCTTTTCGCAGAATGCCATTTGGCTTGTCAGGGGCGGCTCCCAATTTTCAGAAAGCAATAGATATAATTCTCAAACCCGTGATAGGGAAGTTTGTGAATGCTTATATGGACGATGTGATTATATCTTCTCCATCATTCACTCAACATGTTGAGCATTTGAAAGAAGTTTTACGATTATTACATGAGGCGGGGTTAACATTGAATACAGATAAGTGTAAAATGTGGTTGTGATGAGTTAAAATATCTGGGTTTAATTATTAATAAGGAGGAAATTAAAACTGATGAAACAAAAGTTCAAGCTATAGTTGAAATGAAACCACCGCGTAATTCAAAAGAGGTGTCGAAATTTTTAGGAATGTTCCAGTGGTACGCAAAATTTATTAAAAATTATGCCGATCTTTGCGAACCTCTTTATAATCTTAAACGAAGATTAAAAAAATTTACTTGGTCGATTGAGGCGCAGAAAGCATTCGACGTGGTCAAAGTGGCCATAACAAAAGCGCCAGTTTTAAAATTGCCAGATTTCCAAAAACTTTATTATTACGGAGTTATTTACGGATGCAAGCTCAATAGGGGTAGGAGCAGTTCTAAACAAGGAGCAAAGACCAGTAGTATTTGCTTCTCGTACGCTTAGTACTGCGGAGAGGAATTACATAGTAACAGAGAGAGAGAGAGGGGGAATGTTTAGCAGTGGTTTGGGCTCTGAATAAATTCAGAACGTATTTAGGTTCTTTGCCGATTAAGGTTATTACGGATCACGTTGCGTTAACACGTTTAACACATGGTAAAAATTTGTCAAATAGAATGATCAGATGGGCATTAAAATTAGCAGAATTTAATATAGAATGGGAGCATCGTTCTGGAACTCAAAATGCAGTATCTGACGTTTTGTTGAGAAACCCAATTGAAAGTATAATAGGAGAGAAAGTTCATTGTGCACTAATAAGGGATTTGGTACTTTCGTCACAAGATCAGTTAATAGAATTGCAAAGAACAGACCCAGAATTAGGTCATATCTATAGATATCTGGAAAACACAGAAGATAGCTCAGTTAATACGACAATATGTGAGAATTGGTCCGAAGATTTTCGTTTAATTGAAGACTTGTTATTTTATGCGAAATATGCAACGTCATTAGGACAAATGCGAGTATATATTCCCCCCAAAATCTTTAAGGAATGAAATAATGAGAGAATTTCACGACAAGCCATTAGCAGGTCATTTTGGACGCTTTAAAACTTATCATAAAATAAGGGATGTTTGTTATTTCCCGTATATGAGAAAATTTATTAATCAATATGTCTCTACATGCCCCATGTGTCAAATTAATAATTATAAAAACGCGTTACCAGCTGGTCGGCAAATTCCAATTGTATCAAATTATCCAAATGAAATAGTTACGTTAGATTTGTTAGGTCCGTATCCTGTGACGAGAGTAAGACGTAACCGATATGTATTAGTAATTACGGATCATTTCAGCAAGTGGGCTGAAATCATACCCCTTAAAAAGCCTCTGCTCGAGTTATAGCAGATAATTTTTTTGATAATTATATATCGCGTTTTGGAGCTCCAATAAAATTAATGAGTGATAACGGTCCCCAATTTATCTCCGATATTTTTGAGAATTTAAGTGAAAGATTATAGGCATAAGGCATGTGAAGACTGTTGTATATAGACCTCAAGAAAATAGAACAGAACGCGTAAATTGCGATCTGGTGCAAATGATTGCAAATTAAGTCAATGAGCAACATGACACATGGGACCAATTCTTACGTGAGTTTGCTTATGCTATTCGTACGGCTGTAAACGAAACAACGGGGAAACCCCTGCAGAATTATTTTTAAGTCGTAATTTGATTACGCCTTTTCAGAAATTAGAGATGGCATCAGACAGAACGGAATTTGCAGTAGGAGATATTGAGAGATTGTTTGAGGAGGCTAGACGAAACACAAAAGCTAAGCATGAAAAATGGGAGAAATATTATGATAGACGCAGGCGTGATGTGCAAATTAAGGTGAGTGATTGGGTTTTGATAGAAACACATCCTTTAAGTTCGGCAACAAGAAAAGTTGTAGCTAAATTTAAACCAAAATTTGAAGGTCCGTATAGAGTATTAGATGTAAAAATTAAAAACGTAGTGATATGGAAGGAGGGGAAAAGGTTAACGATTAATGTAGATCAGGTAAGAATATATCGTCATAGGAAATATGACGAGACTGTGACGAATCTGTACGAAACCTTTCCACTAATCTTCTTATGCGTCTTTTTTGGGGAATATAAATTCGCGTTTATTTCCAATCAACTCCAAAAGGATGAACGGGATATGCAAAATAGATAAGGTATTTAAGTCGAGCATTGTAAGCTAGCAACGTGGATGATGGAAGGCTATTGAGCCAGCAACTTTAAACGCAATATTAGATTATTCCAGGATATAAGAAGCGTGGATATGTCGTGCTGCTAGACGTACCAGAAAGCTGATATAGCCAGCGGTAAATATAATTTACGTTTGCTTAAAATAAGCGTCAGTTTAAGCGAATTAGTTAAAGTTAATGAAAGTTAAGAATTCGAGTACGTGTATTTCTCGGATCTCCTATTTCGGTAGACCTTATTTGATCTTGAGCTTAATTATTAATTAATTGCATTATTAGTAATTTAAATTAATATAAAGGTAAATCCTTTTAAGTGACGTAACATAATAGTATTATATGTTATCAGAGATTTTTTTTCATAAAATTATAATAATAAATAAATATTATTATTATTCAAAATGGCACTTAGTGGTTCATTGCCTCAAATTAATCTTGGTGTTCAAGGTGAGACCCAGGGGGGTCTCCACAGTGGCGCCCAGCGAGTAAATCCCGAGTTTAGAGTCGGATCCAATTTTCGAATCATCCTTGAGCAGCATTTTTCGGGGGTGGAGAACGAGGTAGAATTCTTGGAAAATATAGATAATAACTTAACATATTACGAGATACCCTCACAACTAGCTTGTGCATATTTAAAGGTTCATCTCACAGGACGGGTACTAGATTGGTTTGAGGTTCTAGGTTATAGGGATGTTGAAGACAAGGCGACGGATTACGCACACTTAAAGCAAGCGTCAGAACAGTTCCCCGTGGTTAGAAATAGGTCGGAACTAGAAACGCGTTTCTATTCATCTCAAAAGCATAACCAAAAACCTTCTGATTTTGTGTATGATTTGTTGAAGATTCACAAAATCTTAAAATTCGAAATGACGGAGGAAAAATTGATCGATCATATTATTAGAAGGTTAGGACCTCAAATTTTGGATTATGTAGAGGTTAGGCATCCACAAACCACATCTAACATTCTACAAATTATTGATAAGTATGAGGAACGGTTTCTAAATAGAAAGATCAGAGGTTCGAGTTGGGAATCCCGAGATATAAAACCAAGCGAGAACAATCGTTTTCCCAACAGGAATCGGCAGGAAAATTGGAGGGAAACGAGAGGTAACAATAGATACGTGGACAATAGCAGACCACGGAGAGAGTTCAATAAATTTGAGAGTCAAGGTGTTGCGGATAATCGGAGATTCGATGGTTGACGCCGAGGAGGTCAATCGGATCATCGATTCTAAATCAAGGCGGTCGACAAGGTGGTTCGAGGAATAGTGCTTTAAGGGGTCAGAATGATCGAAACAGATATTTAAACTTTTAAGCGATCGATGCGAGCATGTGGGTGATCTATCGCGATGTACGGTAAATCCTTCAGATATGGAACACCGAACTATTAGGGTATCCTCATTACGAATGACTCCAGTAGATTTATCGTATACCCCCATTCTTTTAAATGAGGCATTCATTAAAGCCCTTTGGGACATGGGGGCGGAGAAATCTTTCATATCAGAAGAGGTCTATCGCAAATATTTTTCATATCGACCTCGTCAAAAGACGAAAGATAGAGGAGCCCCGTATAGTCACTTAGTTCGGGTCGAATTACAGATTCGGATCCGAGAATTCCAGAAAACCTGGGAATTTCACATTCTTAACAATATGCAGTACCAATGCATTTTAGGCATTGATTTTATAAAAGAGTCCAAATTTACTTTAGATTTCGATCAGGAAAAGCTGTTCATTCCAGATAACCAAATTAAGCAGTTGCAGAAAATGGAAAAGCCGGTCGAGATTCATCTATCAGATACAAAGCTCGGTGAAGGGCAAAAGTAAAAATTAAGGAAGTTATTTAATGGTTTTAAAGGGCTATTTTCAGATCAGCCGGGGTTAACTCATGTTTTATACTAAGAAATCGATACTGGGGACAAGGGACCGGTAGTGTCGTGACCCTACAGATATGACATAGTCAAACAAGGAATAATCGATTATCACATTGAGAAAATGTTGCAAGAGGGTTAGATCCGCCCTATTCAATCCCCATACGCGTCACCGATAGTTTTAACGCGCAAGAAAATGACCTTCCTCCAGATTCTCCAGAGGCGTATCGATTTGCGATTGATTATCGCAAACTGAACGCCATAACTAAATACCTCCGATATCCATTACCTGTAATTGATGATCTAATCACTAACATTCCGTGTACCGGCATCATGTCGACATTGGATTTAAAAAGTGGTTATTTTCAATTGGCGATTAGTCCGAAAGATATCGAGAAAATCGCGTTTATAACTCGCAATGGCACCTTTGCATTCCTCAGAATGCCTTTCGGCCTTTCAGGGGCGGCGCCAAATTTCCAAAAGGCCATTGATATTATATTAAAACCTGTTGTTGGGAGTTTCGTGATGGTTTATATGGATGATGTTATTATAACATCTCCATCATTTAATGAACACTTAGATCCATTGAATCAGGTATTTACATTGTTGCGAGACGCTGGGCTAACCCTAAACAAAGAAAAATGCCACTTCGCACGTACCAAATTGAAGTATTTAGGTCTCATAATTAGTAAGGAAGGGATTGAAACCGACAATAGTAAAGTCAAGGCAATCGCAGAAATGAAACCTCCTAAAATAATAAGGAAGTGTCGAAATTTTTAGGGATGGCGGGGTGGTATCAGAAGTTTTTACCACACTATGCAGATATATGTGAACCATTATATCGGTTAAAGAAAAAGGGGGCTAAATTTAATTGGTCGACAGAAGCAAAGGATTCTTTTGATAAGATAAAACGAGCATTAACTGAGGCACCAGTTTTGCAATTGCCGAATTTTACAGAACAGTTTTACTTATTTACTGATGCTAGTGGGGTCGGAATTGGTGCTGTGCTTAATCAAAACCACAGACCTATTGCATTCGCGTCTAGAATCCTCAATAAAGCGGAACGAAACTATACTGTTACTGAACGCGAATGTTTGGCGGTGATATGGGTATTAAATAAGTTTGAAACTTATTTCGGATCCCTGTCGGTGAAGGTAATCACGGATCACGCGCCATTAGCGAAGCTAACGAATGGGAGGAACTTATCTAGTCGAATGATTAGATGGGCACTCAAGTTAACATAGAGTTCAACATAGAATGGGAGCATCGACCGGGTGTCCAAACGTTGTCGCGGACGTATTGTCTAGGAATCCAGTAGGCATTCTGGATGGATCACAAATTTCGTGCGCTGCTCTTCGAGCCCTCGCCTTAAACTCCCGAGAACAACTCATTCGAGAGCAAAGGGAATATCCTGAGTTAGAACACATCTGTCGTTATTTAGAAAATCCGGACGATGGTTCCGTTAATGCGACTGTATGCGAGGGTTGGTCCCAGGATTTTAAATTAATCAACGGTCTACTCATTTACGCGAAATATTCTACAACTGTTGGAGAGCTAAGAGTGTATATTCCTAGATCGCTTCGCGAAACAATAATGAAAGAATTTCATGATCTGCCGTTAGCAGGCCATCTAAGAAAGAGGAAGACCTATTTAAAATTACGCGACACATGTTATTTTCCATATATGAGGAAATATATATTTGAATATGTATTAACCTGTGGCCGGTGTCAAAAATTTTATTACAGAAACGCGCTACCAGCTGGTCGTTTAATTCCGATAGTATCGAATTACCCCAATGAAATTGTAACGTTAGACCTATTAAGCCCCTACTTCGCATCCCGACCCGAAAGATGGATTTTTATTAGTAATAACTGATTACTTCACTCAGTGGAGTGAGCTTATTCCTTTACGAAAAGCTTCGGCCGAGGCCATAATTAACGCCCTTTTTGAGAATTATATTTCACGTTACGGAGCTCCGATTTCTTTAATTAGTGATAACGGCCCCCAATTTATATCAGAGGTATTTGAACACTTAAGTCACAGGATGGACATAAAACATATGAAAACAGTAACATACAGGCCGCAGGCGAATTTAACGGAAAGAGTTAATCGCAATTTAGTCCAAATGATAGCCTGTTTCGTAGAAAATCACGAAAACTGGGACCGATTTCTTCATGTGTTCGCTTTCGCGCTGCCAACTTCAGTGAACGAAACAACAAATAAAACTCCGGCTTAGTTATTCTTAGGTAGAAAGATTATAACGCTTTTTAGCAAATTTATAAATAACGCAGAGGGTGCTGAATATGTAGGAAGAAACATTGAGAAATTATTCGATGAAGCAAGGAAATAACACGAAATGGATATATGTGGAAATAACACGAAAATTGGGGAAAATATTATAATCGGAAAAGGAGGGAAGTTAACATCAAAGTAAATGATTTGGTATTGGTACAAACTCATTTTATAAGTGCTGCGGGTAGGAGAGTGATCGGAAAGCTTATGCCTAAGTTTGAAGGGCCATATAGAGTGTTGGAGGTTCGGAATAACAATTTAATCATTTGGAAGAAAGGTAAAAGGGTCACAGTTATTATCGACCAGGTGCGAGTGTACCTTCCACTACAGTCTGACACGATTCGTTCCGATAGTCATGTTGAGACACTATATGAGGGACAGAGGTCTAGTAATGGGTCAAGTAGATCGCACCCAGGAAAATTCAAAGGATCAAGTAAAACCTCGAGTGAGGAGAGTAAAGGTCGCAAATCAAATAAGGGTAATGCCGGATGGGAGGATCCGAGATTGAAACGTAAAGTAGGGTCAAATGGGTCAGTGGACAGGAAAAATTTAAAGAGGTCCAAAATTTGCAGAAAAAGATCTCTGCAGGGGTCCGAACATAGGGACCAGAAAAGAACAACCCCTGAACTAAAACAGGGGATAAAGAGAGCAATTCCGTCCTCGGTTTCATCTCAAACATGGAAGACATAATAACCCCTCCCAGGGATCACAGTCCATTGCAGGTCCCTCACATCTAAGAGATGCCAGGCAGAGCAAACCACCTACAGAAGGGAGCAAACAAGAAAGGTGTGGACAATATGACAAGGCCCGGGAGACAAGGACACCTAAAAGCAGAACGAACAGTGAAGCTGAGAGGAGACCAGCTCGGTCTAAACAAGCGACAGCAGTGAGACTTTGTCCATACTACCTGCGCAGCCGTGTAAAGCAGCCCAAAGGAGTTCCAGAGGATCAGAGGAGCATCGGAATTGAAAGTATCCCACAGAACAACATCAGGAGAAGGAGCCTTAGTATGGAAGCCTTAGACGGAGATCCAGTGGATAGGAGCGAATAAAGGACAAAGAAAAATATCAGGTTGTATCGTTTCTTTCTTTTTTCCTTTCGAACAAGTTGTCGTAAGAATTATTGCAATGAAGCAAGTCACGGGCGGATTTTTAATTTAAGAAGCCAAGCAAAAGTGGACACTACAATAAATGTGTTTTTTTCTTGATGAGAAAAATCAGCTTTTGTATTATTTTTTTTGTATAAATATGGAGAAAACATTTGTAAGAATGCATTTGTTTACTTCTATGTATGACTTCGCTAAGATGCGACAAGTCCTTTTGTTGTTTTTATTGTTTTTTGAAAAATGTTTGAAATTGTATGTATATATATATGTATATTTTATCTCACATCTGGTGACTTGGAACGCGGCGTAATTAGGTAGAGCTAACATTTAATACTAACAAGCGCAGCATGTATGGAATGGGAATGTTAAGAAACCAGATGCTTCAATTGATGTATATTAAAATGTTATGTAAAAAATGAAGGAATCTGTATATACTATAGATGTTTGTTTCTCACACTACTTAAAGAAGTTCTCATTTCAGAGTAGCTGACCCTTAGCATTGTATAGAGAGCAAAGAATACAGATGCAAGTCCGAATATGTTTACATAGTATATAAGTAGTTAAGGAAACCACATAGGCAAGTTTTTTACCATTTCGGTGGTTTTTCCCTCGCCTCTTTGCCAAATGGACGTGGTGTAGGGAAATTTAATTCTGTAAATGTTACGTCCTTTAAAGAGTAGTTTTTAGGTCGTAATTTTTTTCTTTCCTTTAAGGAAGGAGAATTAGTATAGTATCCGATTGGTAGATATATATTAAAGTCGTCGGGACTATAAATCAAGTCTAGGAATTGGTTACGTATATTATTTTCTGGCCGTTTGTGACCTTCGAATAAATCCCGTTTTCTTTTTGGAGGGGGTTTTGCGAATCTGTACGGAACCTTTCCACTAATCTTCTTAGGCGTCTTTTTGGGGAATATAAATTCGCGTTTATTTCCAATCAACTCCAAAAAGATGAAGATATATGCAAAATAGATAAGGTATTTAATTCGAGCATTGTAAGCTAGCAACGTGGATGATGGAAGGCTATTGAGCAAGCAACTTTAAACGCAATATTAGAGGATTCTAGGATATAAGAAGCGTGGAGGCGTCTTGCTGCTAGACGTACCAGAAAGCTGATGCAGCCAGCGGTAAATATAATTTACGTAGGCTTTAAATAAGCGTCAGTTTAAGCGAATTAGTTAAAGTTAATGAAAGTTAAGAATTCGAGTACGTGTATTTCTTGGATCTCCTATTTCGGTAGACCTTACTTGATCTTGAGCTTAATTATTAATTAATTGCTTTATTAGTAATTTAATTTAATATAAAGGTAACGCCCTTTAAGTGACGTAACATAATAGTATTATATGTTATCAGAGTTTTTTTTGAGAAAATTATAATAATAAATAAATATTATTATTATTCAAAATGGCTCTTAGTGGTTCTTTACCTTAAATTAATCTTGGTGTTCGAGGTGAGACCCAGTGGGGTCTCCACAAGACGGAGACAGGAACTGTTAGTTCGAATAACGGTAGTTTGCGCGATGAATCTAGTGGTTTTGACAGAGTACAACGGAGATCAAATGAGTCACAAGATAGTAAAAAGAAAGGGTCAGAGGTAAAGTGTGAGTTGGAGGAAAAAGGGTTAAGTTTTAAAAATAATCAGGGTGAGAAACACACAAATAAGACCAATAAGCGCGGACCACTTATCAGATCAATACCTAGTTCTAGGTCTGAGAAAAGTGAAAGGATTAAAAGAAGCAAAAATGAAATGTTAGGCTATAAAAGATCACATGAATCTGGGTCGGGAGGACCAGAAAGGAAGATTCAGAAGGGTTCAGAACATAGAGTACCTAAAGAGCTTTGTAGTCGAACTATAAAACTAATACACTGCTCAAAACAATTAAAGGATATTGTAAGTTTTATATAAAATAAAGATATAAGCGAAAGTTTTTTTGCCGAGAATGGAAGAAGAGAATCACAAATGCAAATTTTTCTGATTTTCAAACTGTGGAGTATGCTAATTTTGAGTTCGACGTCAAAAACGTCGCTTCAGTGGCAGCGAATGAAATATGACTTTCAACTAAAATGAAGACAAGGATGATCGGCATTCAGTGACTGCTTTGTTTCGATGAGTACGATGTCTCAGCGAAGTCATTTAACCGATTCAAAAGCTTGGAGAGTTGTTGGTAGGTTAGAAGGGGGCCAAACTCAAGCCGAAGTAGCGCAAGCCATTGGAGTGTCACAAAGTGTGATTTCCAGGATCTGGAACCGTTTTTTGGAGACTGGAAATGCAGGCCGAAGACCAGTACAAGGTTGTAGACGGGCAACAACGCCCAATGAAGATCGTTATTTAGTGTTAATGGCTCGGAGACACCGAAATATGAACGCTACTCTTCTCCAGCAACACCTTCGCTCGGCTACTGGCACCACGGTTTCAACTCAGACTGTCCGAAATCGGCTCCATGGTGTAGGTCTGTATGCTCGCCGACCGACAGTATGTGTTAGACTAACATCAAGGCATCGTCGCGACCACAGTGAGTGGGCAACAGAGCATGCTAACTGGAGGAGAAATGAATGGAGCAATGTTCTTTTTTCTGACGAGTCCTGTTTTTCTGTTCATCCGGATAATAGGCGCATTTTCATCTGGAGGGACCGTGGCAGTAGGAATAATCCTGTGTTCGTGCACGAAAGTGTCAGATTTGGCGGTGGAGGAGTGCTGGTGTATGGTGGCATCTCCATTGACGGGCGCACAGACCTCTACATCATTCGAGATGGACCTCTGACTGCTCGCCGATATAGGGATGAGATCCTCAGACCTATTGTAGTCCTTTACGCTGGAGCAATCGGAGATGACTTCATTTTAATGGACGATAACTGCAGGCCACATCGTGCTAACCTGGTGGAGGATTTCCTTTTCGAGGAAGGAATCGTACGAATGGAATGGCCAGCGTGTTCTCCAGACAGGAATCCAATAGAGCACGTTTAGGACGCTCTAGGAAGACGAGTTGCTGGCCGCCAACCACCCCCACAAACTCTCCAAGAACTGGAAAGAGCTCTTCTGGAAGAGTGGGACAGAATACCCCAACTCGGGATTAATAGCCTCATTGACTCCATGCCTCAAAGGTGCTCAACGTTGCTGGCCGTCCGTGGAAACCATACCCCCTACTGAAAATGATATCCTTTGAAGAAAACACCTTTTCTTATTCTTTTTTTCTCAAATGCACAAATTGTGTTTTTTTCCTTTTGTACACAAATGAGCAATAAAATGCATTTTTTTCTGCCAAACATGTGTAATTTATTCTCATATAACTTACTACGTCTGTCGACCATGTATCAATCAGCTAAAAAGTTTCCCAGCCACAAGATCCACCTAAAACCGCAATATCCTTTAATTATTTTGAGCAAATTAATCTGCCAAAATTTAGAAAGAAAAGCCGAAGAGAAGAAACAGTAACGCCCACCACAAGCGGCTACAACCTCAGACCACGAAGTGGAAAAAAAGTGGAGTCCCGATCAACCACAGAGAGGAAGACACAACACGGAGGACCAGTTCGATCCAGAAAAAGCAGATGAAGGAACGACAACCCCTACATCGAAGAGCAAACAAGAATACCAGCCAAGGAGGTGATCAACAACGGCAAGACCAGGAAAGGAAAGGAGCGTGTACGAGAAAGTAACTGTCCCTGGAGGTCCTGGTAGGAAATGCCAATTACAAGTCCTAAGAACCAGGTTTATCGTTTCTTTTTATATTTTTTCGAACAAGTGGTCGGAAGAATTATTGCAATGAAGCAAGTCGCGGTCGGATATTTAAAATTTAAGAAGCCAAGCAAAAGTGGACACTACAATGAGTGTGTTTTTCTAGAAGAGAAAAAAACTTTTGTCTTGTGAATTTTTATATAAATATGGAGAAAACAATTATAAAAATGCATTTGTTTACTTCTGTGTATGACTTCGCTAAGATGCGACAATTCTTTTGGTTATTTGTTTTAATGGTTTATTGAAAAATCTTTGTAATTGTATAATGTATGTAAATATGTTGTTTCATTGTTTCATATTAATGTACATCTGGTTTTGGGAAACGCGGCGTAGACAGCATACTAACAATAACATTAACCAGCGCTGCGCGATTTGAGGGGAAGTTTTTGAAAAAGCCAGATGAGAGAAATATATGTATAGAAATTAGTTGTAATTTAAAAAGTGATATGTAATGTATAAAAATTGTGAAATGTAATCATAGTGTGTGAAACGGTTTTTTCCAAATGACTTAGGAAATTTTTGTTTCAGGGTGACAGACCCTGAAGTCTATAGAAAATTTTTCATTTAACAAAAGACTTGAAGCCGATATTTATATGTACAATAGACAAGAAGATTTTGAAAAAGCTGAAGTCTATGTGGAAAAATGAAGATTGTAATGGTTAATTTTTCTTTGTACAAAGAACAATGAAAATATAAAGAAGCAGAATTGTTATACTTTAAGTAGCATTTAAATAGAATTTAGTTAAGGGACATACGGACCTCGTTTTTTTTACCATTTAAGTCATATACGGTTTTTCCCCGGTCCCTTCGCCCGGATGGGGCATGTCCATTTATTTTGTACATGTGAGAATCTACTTTGATTAAAATGCATAACTATGGATGTTGGTCTAGTTAAATGGTGGCTGTTGAAAAATCAAATTAAGGAGAAATATTAAAAATTAAACTTAAGATGAATAGTGAAAATTAAAATTTAAGTGGAGCATTGGAAATTAATAGTTAGAATGAATATTCGAAGTTAAAATTTAAAGCGTGGAAAGTTAGAAGTAGAAGAATAAAGTTTAGGCACGTAATTTCTTAAGGGCCATTAAGACCCTCGAATAAATCACGTTTTGCTTCTTGGAGGGAATTGTGACGTCTCACGCTGATACTTCGAGAGATGTACTTCCAAGGGGAGGAACATCACAAAACTAATCTGTTAATCTCTGCATCCAGGCCGAACTGTCACGCGGCGGTTAATTAACAGAGATATTAATCCATTTTGTACATAATCAAGCATCTACAAAACGATTTAAAAGATTGATAGTGAACATATTTCAGCTACAAAAGTTCGTCTTATTTTGAATAATTTTGTCCTTCAGTAAAAAATTCCAATTTTCAGCAAAATTTATTCATTTAATAATAAAAAGAAATATGTCAAATTTAGAAGAATCAAATCCGAGCATAATGGATAAATGTACCAAAGAAGTGCTGAATTTGTTACCAAATACGTTTCCAATATATCGAAGAATGGCTTGAAGCAAATATCACAGGAAATAACAGTTTCCAATGGTGTTTTTTGACTTCATCGCAGGTAAATTGGGCAGATATAGAAAAGTGTGTTGAGTTTTTATCGAAAGAAAGGCTTGTTATTAAGGTATCCGACTATGTTTGGAGACAATTTTCTATAATATAACTTAAATAATCATTTGGTTGTTATTTTTAATTAAGTATGTTGCAAAACTATGAAAATACAGCAAGAAGAATTTTTTGGAAGCTTATTTTTCAAAATATTGAGAAATTTCTACCAAAATATTACCAAAAATTGCTCTTTTGTAAAACAACTTTAAAAATATATATATCACATAAATAAATAAAATGTTGACAGGAATACAATTCTTTAACGTTTAACTATGCTTTATACTAAAAAAGCTCAAATTCTACTGTAAAATTATGAAATACAGGTGTTTGAGATGAAAAAAAAAAACCCAGAATTTTCTTAAAAACCTTTTTTTATATATAAAATTACATAAAAAATACCTTAATTGAAAAATTACCCTTAGCTTTTAGCAGAAAGCATTCATTATAATACAAAGAACAAACTCAAAAATTTCATATTTCATTTACTTTAAGTAATATCACTCTTATCGTTAACCATTATGTTCAAAAATAACATTCTTCACAAAATGCAAAATAAGGTTTATATTTGCAATAAAACTTTTTAATGATTTAGGAAGGTTTTAAAACTTTCCAGATTTGTATGTTGTGCCTTCCTGAACCTCATACTTCAAACTTTTACAGTTTTGAAGGGCTTTTCTTATTTTACGAGACAGTTTCTTATCTGGATTAGAATGTCTCGTAGAATCAACAATTCTCGTTTTGTCGAGGTACCAAAAATATCCTTTCATTCCTAACTTTTGAAGTAGAGGTAATAGACCAGCAAAATCAGAATTAAAAAGTATTATTGCGATATAATTCCTTAAACGGAGTGTTTGTTGCTCAACGAAGTTGTCTTTCAGGATTGTATTCCACACGACATTGTTAAGACTTTCATTGCAGTTCTGAACTTTCCCGTGAAGACATTTTCTTAGGAGATTTTGATCGCAAAGCTCCTTATAAGTCTTTTTAATAGAATTAATGACTGAATTTGGAAGATCCGTTGATATTTCAATCGACGTTTCTCCAATAAATACTGCTCTCCGGAAATCTCTTCTTTTTTGGCCTCATTGATCTTGTTTTTGGCATGAGAACTTTAATTTAATTAAAAATAACTATAACTCTATATAAAAGTACTAATAAAAAGTTATAAAGAGATCTAGTTTTGAACACAAATAATAAAAAGGTAGCAACTCGTTTAAATCAAAACCAACATTGCAATCAGTTAACTGTTGCCTATTTTGGAGCAAAATGTATGTATTAAAACATTTATAAAGGGAAATAAAGTTTACTAAACATAAAAAGAATTCGTTAAAATATTTTAAATGAATAAAAATCTCATTTTGCGGGTGAAAATCAACCTAAAACTCACACTTCCGGTTTCGATTTGGGCTTACTACCTCAAACGAAAACAGCTATAACTTTTTTTCTGACTCAGAATTAAAAGTATGATAGTTTTAGAAAGCTTATTAAACAGGCTACAAAATAAGGCTATGAAATAAATTTAGATTTTTTTAATGAAAATGGTGATTTTAAATCAGTCGGGGGGGGGGATACCTTAAAATCGATGACAATTGTCTGCTTGAAGAAATTTGAAGACTGAAAGTATATTTAAATTCTGATAAATTAGAATAATGGGAAAATTAGCCTGTTGAAATTGATAAAAGATTGGTGAAAATATTCAACCACTTAGTTGTTTTTGTTGAATTAACGTTGTGCTTCCATGGATCTAATATAGCAGTTGAAAGAGTTTTTTTAATTGGTAATGATTTTTGGACAAATGAGAAATCAAGATTGAATATTGTTAATTTAGCTGTAGCACACTTACCGTAAAGTTCTACATGAAGGATATTTCTTGCTCCGAAAATACACATTTAAGTAAATAATTAAAAGGTATCCAAGCGTAATTTATGTATTTTTGTTTGGATTAATAAAATTTTTCGCATGTTTACGTTGTAATTTGTTCGTAAAATTTTCGTCCTCCTTTTCTTTGTAAAATAATTGGTCACCTTATTATTCTGTATATTCCTTTGACTCAAAATTTACATTCCGTGTAATATTCTACATCAAATTTATTTAATTAACAAACTCGTATTCTTTAAGTGGCTCTGTTTCATTGTAAAATAGCCTGTCACACTCCACATGATTTATAGAGCCACCAGTGAGGATATTCTTTCGTGCTTATTCATTTCTGAATTATTCTTGTCAACACGAACATTCTCATTTATCAATATTCTCTGAAGTGTATAATATCCAATTAAATTAATATGACTACGAATTATGATAAATTCAAAAAGAAACGAATTGTTCTTGGAACAAATTCAACAAAATTAAAGACCAATTAGAAAAGGAAAACTCTGATGCAGAACAATTAAATAAAAATAAGTTACTTTTGATTGAAAAAGTGAAATTTATATTTTCAAGTTTGAAACTGAAAATTCTATTGAAGACTTAAATGGAATCCAGTTAAAAGAATGTTTACGAAGAGTATTTAATGTTAAATTCGATGTTGAAACGTTTCTTGGAAAAATATAAAACACCTTTTCAATCTCGGCTTTTTAATTCAAAGCCTGAATATATATTACATTCAAAATCCAATGACAAATAACCGAAACTCGATCTTCCAGTTGTTAATG
Source organism: Trichonephila clavipes (assembly GCA_019973935.1). Lineage (NCBI taxonomy): Eukaryota > Metazoa > Arthropoda > Arachnida > Araneae > Nephilidae > Trichonephila > Trichonephila clavipes. The sequence goes on from BMAU01021243.1 coordinate 82,242, forward strand.
GAAATACACTGCTGGACAATTGCTAAGGACGGATAACACTATCATCCATAGCAACCACAAAATGAAAGGAAGCAAAATGTGGAAAATTAGAATAAGTGCGGGATATTAGTAAGAAGAAGTATGAGAGTATGCAAATTTTTTTCCACGTCTGTTCATCACGTGATAGCGTTCATAAGAGCTTTAAAGGTTTTGACGCGTGTGGACAGTTGTTGTTTCAAGTCAAAGTTTTACAGGAAAGATTTAATAGACGAACTTAAAATTTTTGGCATGTCTTCCCGACATCACATAGATGATTTTATGCATGGCCGAATTATTGGAAAGATCGAAGAAGGGCGAAAAATAACAGATGTTGCCAGGGTGTTCGACATCGCTCACAGTGTTGTTTCACGGCTGTGGAAGTCATTTAAAAAACTACTGGAATGTGTAGTAGACGGCACGGGGAGGTCATGTTAGAAGTACGACGCCTGCAGAAGACAGATATATCGTCCTTTCAGCAAAAAGGAACAGGCGCACCACAGCTCAGCAGGTGGCAAATCAGTTTCTTGCTGCCTCAGGAAATCAGATCTCCCGAAAAACTGTTGCCAGACGTTTGAGGGGAGGAGGACTATACGCACGCAGACCTGTTGTGTGTGTCCCATTGACCAGACAGCACCGTACTGCCCGTTTGCAATGGTGTCGTGAGCATCACAATTGGACTGAACAGGACTGGGCATGCGTACTATTCTCAGATGAGACTAGGTTCAGTCTGTCATCGGATTGTAGACGCCAACTGATTTGGCGCGAGAGTGGTACTGCTTATCGTCCAGAAAATATCCAGGAAAAGGACCGATATCCGACATGCAGTATCATGGTGTGGGCCGGCATCATGATCAATGGCCGCACGTGCCTATATGTGGTTGCGAATGGGACTATGACGGGCCAACGATACATTAATGAAGTTCTACTTCCTCATGTTCGTCTTTTCCGTGGTGCTGTCGGTGATAAATTTGTTTTTATGGACGACAACGCAACATGCCATCGAAAACTCGCTGTTCAGGATTGTCTAGACAGCTAGGGTATTCAACGTCTCGTATGGCCAGCGCGTTCTCCAGATCTAAACCCCATTGAAAATGTGTGGGATGCTTTGGGGAGGCAAGTTGCTGGTCGAAACTATCCTCCGACAAACAAGAACACCATCATCCGTGAACTCACAGAGGAATGGGATAAATTGCCTCAGCAGCTGCTGGATAATGTTGTGCAAAGTATGGTACGACGTGTGAAATGTTGCATCACACTCCACGGTGGACATATCCCGTACTGATACCTTTCTTTAAGGTGCCTGCTGACTTTTAGATGCATTGTTCCATTTCTCCGTACGCAGATCAAATGAACATTTTTTTCTTTCAGATGTTTCACAGCTTTTGTACTTTCCAGAACAATAAATATTCTTTATTCTAATGTCTGAACAGTGTGGCAACTATATTTTATCCTACTAGGCCTCATGTCTCGCTTAATGTTATGTTACATAGCAATTTGTGATCCGTCCTTAGCAATTGTCCAGCAGTGTATAAATAATTGCTTAAGTTACAAGAAAACTTTTGGCTCAACCATTCGTAATAATTCTAATTTGACTTAAATTAAAAAATACAATACTTGCAGGCATTTGTTTCAGACGATGCAGCTCAATTAATAAAAAGTTTCTCGGTTGTTGATTCGAATTATTGTGAAGTGTGAGAAACCTTGAAAAATCATTACGATAATAAATGCGATCTAGCTTATCCAAACTTTCTGGCATCAAGCCAATGAAAGTGATTACATCAAGAGCATGATTTTCTCGATATATGTAATGAATCAATCCGTAATCAAAATACTTTGGAATTCAAAGTGGATAAGCGATTATATTATAATTCACTTCCTACCAAAACGATTAAATACTAATCTTAGAAAAGAGGGGGAAGGTGTAGAAATTCCATCATAAAACAATTTTATAACCGGCTTAGAAAAACATGCTAGGGGATTAAGATAACTGGGACGTGAAATTCATGCATTTTTGCATTTTTTTTTTACTTTTAAAAAATAGAGGGTGCTTTGCTGCATCCATTGATGCATTATTTATGAGATTTCGATAACTAGAACGCTAGAAAATTGAATTTTAAAATTCTAAACAAATGTGCCACACCCTTTTCTTAAAGGGGCGTGGCACATTGATTTGGAAATTTATTTTTCTGTTTTATTTTAACATTATTTTTAAAACTTTTAGTTGATTAACTTCATGTTTCCTTAACTGTATCTTTCATTGAATTAAAACTAGCTTGTTTACACTTTACAGTATAGTATTTTACATTATGTTAGATATATTATTGCAACTTACACTGGTGTGCAAAAATTAAGGACGAGACGGTTTTTTCAATATAACTTTGTACAAAAGCTTTCCAAATCAACACATTTAATACCGTAAGATCCCCAATACGTAAGGACATGTGTAATATGTAAGCAACACTTACTAAAAAGAAATCAGAGGGATAAAAAGAAGCTGCATTGAAAAAGTAGCATGGAGCGCAATGCGACTGAAGGCCGAAACATTCCTGTGATGGGTGTCCAGTAAGAAACATCCGGTCTTTAGTAGGGGATATGATCTCGCCTGACTGCTAGGCAGGTTTCACAGCGTCTGGCCATGCTGAGAATGAGGGTGTCAATGAGTTGTTGAGGCATTGCTGCCCATTCGTCTTGCAGCGCCAGTTGAACCTCCCGAATCGTTACTGGTGGTAAGGTACGAGCTTCCAAGCGTCTGCCTAGAAAATCCCATACATGCTCGATGGGATTGAGATCCGGAGATCGTGCCGGCCAATCCATACGTTCAATATACTCACTTTCTAAGAGCTGTTCGGCAGCTACTGTGCGATGAAATAGTGCATTGTCGTCCATGAAAAGGAACTGCAGACCCATAGCGCCTCTAAAAAGACGCACATATGGAAGAAGAATCTCGTTACAATAACGGGTCCCGTTGACTGAACCTGCGTCGAAGATGTGAAGGTCTGTACGACTACCAAGCATGATGCCTCCCCAAACGAGAACACCGTGACCTCCATACCTGTCCCTTTCAATGATGTTCGAGGGATGATTGCGGCTTCCCCGCTCTCTCCAGATGAGTATGCGATGAGAATCACTACTCAAACTGAATCTGCTCTCATCTGTAAAGAGTACTCGTCCCCATTCATTGTCTTTCCAATTCCGATGTTCCCGGCACCACAGAGAACGCCTTCTCCGATGGGCAGGCGTTAAAGGTACACACCGTACAGGGCCTCGTGCAAACAGACTACCACCGTGCAGTCTTCTGGCCACGGTAAAACGCGATATCGGTCGTCCAGTCGCCTGTGTCGTGTGTCTAGCGATTTCTCTCGCTGCCTGCCGCCTGTTTCTTCTGGCCTGTAAGACAATGTACCGGTCATCTGCGGGTGTGGTTCCTCATGGACGACCACTACTGAACCCCCGGATAGCTGTTCCTGTAGTTTGAAATTGTCTCCAAAGTCGTGAAACGATGCTGTGAGCAATTCCGAACTCTTCAACCACACTTGTCACACTGCGGCCTTCCTCCAACTTCCCAATGATTCGACCTCGGGTAAAAGCATCCAGATGTCGTCTAACAGATTGATTATTCGCCATTTCTCGCTGAGGCAGCAACTCGGTGTGTTTTTAACTGTTATACGGCGTGCAATCTCTTTGTCAGAAATGCTGATCTTACACCGACAACATGCTTTATACTACTCAGACACTCCCCCATTACGTCTACCTGCATATCTGCGCATGTGCTACCGTACATCACCTTACTTAATCTCCTGATTGGTCTTTCTGTCCGCTCTGCCTCTTCGTTCAGCTGATATGCTAATTTTTCGACTTCGTCCTTAATTTTTGCACACCAGTGTATACTAGCTGCTGCATATCTGAATATCTTTCTTTTATTCATAATTTTTAAATAATTTCGTTTCATTATGCCTCGAACGAAAGCTTTTGAAAAGCATAGATCTTTTTTTTATGGACAAAATGAAGATAATGCTGAACAATTAGTCAATGAAAGCAATGAAAAGGTTTGTACCTCAAAATTTAAAATAGAGAGTGCTTCAGAAATGTTGGATGGCATTCCCGCTGATGATCAGAGTTCTGTAAATATTGTTATTAGTTTAAATATAATTTCTGAATTACTAAAAAGTATGGCAAGATGTAAATATTGCAATAAGTGTGATTCACTTATCATTACTGAAGATGCCAGAAGCCGCAGAGGATTATGTGTGAGTTTAACTCTGCAGTGCACTTTTTATGGATAATCTTTTACCTCAATGTCATCTAACTCAACAAACGGAGTTTACCACATAAACGTTAGATTAGCTTATGGCTTTGTAACGTCACGTCTCGAAAACAACAACATCTGGTGTCGGTTTCTTTGTAGATTCGACGCCCACACGTGCAGCTTCCGATGCAGCGCAACCCCTGTTTGACCCCCCCGAGGAATCTAGCGACCCGACCGGAAGATGAGGGGAGAGATGCTTTGAACTTGCACGCGAGCGGTGACCAACGAAACCTCCTCTCACAAAATAGTGGACTCTAACAATCTAATTAATTTTAATAACTTTAAGGTATCATTTTGTAAATAATTTTCAATAGTTGTGACGTAAATAAATTCCATATTTTAATTAACCAAGAATACGCTACCGTTATTCTTTCAAACGTTACAGCTTAGAGTTTTGGTGGCAGCGCTTTGGGATAAAAAGTTAGCATTCAGGACCCGTGAGAGGAGGAAAATTTTGGATTTTTACGGACGGACCGCAACGCAGGGGAGAAAAAGAGATCTTCGGAAGAGCCGTGCTGCGATTCAATTCAGCTTCGAGAAAGAGAGCGTCCTGCTCATAGAAGATCAAACTGATCTATAGTGTTAACGGCTAGTGTCAGAAGGGAAAGCGATTTTCGGAAGCCGTGCTGCGATTCAATTCAGCTTCAGCTTCGGTGAAAAAGTGCGTCCTGCTCAAAGATCAAACTGATCTATAGTGTTAACGGCGAGAGTGTCCGAAGGAAAGCGATTTTCGGAAGCCGTGCTGCAATTAAATTCAGCTTCGGAGAAAGAGAGCGTCCTGCTCATAGAAGATCAAACTGATCTACAGTGTTAACGGCGAGAGTGTCCGAAGGAAAAGCGATTTTCGGAAGCCGTACCACTAGTGCACATAATTTGCTTCTGACAGCAAGCTGAGTACTTCAAATGGGTGAGTACTGTTATATTTTTGAGTTGCAAACTGCATATCGTATTAGGAATTTTGGTTAAAGTGTTCTTTAGAAATTTTGAAATACTTAGTGTTTTTCTTGCATGGGAACAGTGTTATTTTGTTTCTAGAGAATTGTAATTGTATTTCAAGCATTGTGTGCAATTTTAGCTTAAGATTTATTGTTTTTTAAGTCTCTTGAATGATTTTGATTATTTTTAGTGTTAAGTTTTTCTTTGTGTATTTCTGTGTATGCATGGGACCAGTATTATTGTATTAATAGAGAATAGTAACAATAGTGCAAAATTTAGCGTGACATTTATTTGATATTGTTTAAAAAATGGCTTTCCTTGGTAAAGGGAAAAAGCAAGACATGTTGCAACTTGCTGAGGAATTAGGAATAAATGCCACTTTAAATATGACTGTCCCTAGCATAAAAATTGCAATCACTAACAGTGAAGGTTATGAAGAGGAATTTGTTAAAAATCTGTATGAGACTATCATTGCAAACGGAAAAAGATTGGAAGAGTTAGAAAGGGCTGAAAAAATGAGATTGGAGGAGTTAGTAAGGGAGCAGGCATTAAAAGAGAAAGAATTACAGCTGAAATTTGATTTAGAAAGGTTTAAAATAGAATCCGGATTTAGGGTAAACGATGAATCAAACGATTCTACAAATGCATGTTCTGTAACCTCTAATTTAAACTTAAAAAAATTGATCCCAGATTTCGATCCTAAGCAGTCAGATATTAGTTTATATCTAGTGATCTTTGAACGCCAGGCTAAAAGGGCGTCAATAGAAAAGAAAGAGTGGGTGGGGCAATTATTGGGTTTGTTACCCCTAGAGATCGTGCAATTTATTGCTCGCGAACCAGAGGAACAAGCCGAAAATTACGATTATGTAAAGAAATTATTACTTAAAAGATTCAAGTTAAGTCCGGGAGGTCTTTCGGCAAAAATTTGTCCAACACCAGAAAAAATCCGATAGCACCTGGAAGGATTTCACTTTTGAAATTACGAATTATCTAGATGAGTGGCTGATTGGCTTAGAAATAAATACCTTTCAAGATCTTAAAGATCTAATGGTGGTAGATCAATTAAAAAAACGCGCCAATGCTAGTATGAAAGATCATTTTTTAGATAATTGGGCAAACCTTAAATCAGCTACTCAAATAGCAGAACTCTTTGATAATTATGAGGACGTCCGAAAGGTAAATTCGAAACCCATGGATAGGTGGGGCAGAAATGATAAAATTTTTGACATACTCAGGGATCAAGGAAAAAGAAAATAGATTTGGGAAAACTTCCCCAGATTAGGAGCTTCTGTTCCGGAGAGTACTAGAGAGAGAACTTTTGAAAAACGCGTGATACAAAGATGTTATCATTGCAATATGCCTGACATATAAAAGCCGGTTGCCCTAAATTAATAAAAAACAAAACGACGGAAACTCTCAATAATATTGAAGGAAATGAAAACCCGGATTTTCTTAATTCATATACAACAAAGGGCTCTGTGAATGGTCACGAGATAGACATTCTTAGAGATACGGGAGCGACAATAGATTTAGTATGTGCAAAATACATAAATCCTTCTTTCTTTCTCTGGTGAAAATGTTTGGGTAAAACAACCGTTAAGCCCAGAATTAGTTTGTTTACCTTTGGCGGTCGTGGAAATTTCCGGAAATTTTGGAACGGTGCAGACTAAGGCAGCGGTTTGTGGAAATCACTTAAATCAACACGGTCGATATTTGCTTGGAAATAAAACGGCCGAGCTAATAAAAGGGAATTTAGGCTATAATTTCCTGCCAGTCGAAATATTGAATGCTGTCCAAACAAGGTCTCAATTCAAAGCGGCTAGAGAAGAAAGGGGAATAGATAGTGGTGATGCTAAAAAAGGGGAAGATGAGGTTATAATTGTTTCTTCGGATGCAGAGGACGAAATTTTAATACCTGCACTCCAGGAATATGTTCCGGAATTAGCGCTGCTAAGGGTTACGCGAGAAAATTTAATCAATGCTCAAAAAATAGCGAGGAGATTAAACCCTTATACGAACAGGCAGCCAGTCAAGTGCAGGTTACCAATCAGGTTTATTCGCTAGAGAAGGAATTATTGGTCAAAAATCGTGAAGATAAGTTAGGTAACGTGGTGAAGTTAATAGTAGTGCCGGAAGGGTTGCGCGACCCTATTAAATCATTGTGTCATGAGGGAACATCTGCACACCTGGGAATTACGAAATCCAAAGACAAATTAAACCGATATTTCTACTGGCCGAATTGCTATAGAGATATGGAACAGTTTGTAAAAACTTGCGATCAGTGTCAGAGGGCTGGGAAGCCCAATGATAAAAAGAAAGCTCCACAAAAATTGGTCCCTGTTATTCAGGAGGTTTTTACTAAGCTAAATATTGATGCATGTGGGCCTCTCCCGATCACATCTAAAGGGAATCGATATCTTATCACGGCCATTTGCATGTCATCAAAATTCCTGAAGCTATTCCGGTGTCTGATATTAGTTCCGTTAGTGTCACAGATGCGCTGTTAAACATCTTTAGTCGGATGGGGTTTCCCCGTGAAATACAATGTGACCAGGGTACTTCTTTTACTAGTGCTCTGACTACCGAGTTTTTTGAAAGATTCGGAATACTTGTCAGGCATAGTTCTGTGTATCATCCACAGAGTAAACCCCTGTTGAGCGATTTCATCGAACGTTGAAACGACTCTTACGAGTCTTATGTTTAGATGCAGGCTCCGAATGGGACAAACATCTTCCGTCAATTCTTTTAGCGTTACGAACTGTATCGCACGAAAGTACGGGGTATACACCGTCAGAGTTGGTGTATGGGAAAAATTTGCGAACCCCAGAGACGTTAGTAATGGAACATTGGATGGAACCGGAAGAAGAGGGTGATCTCGTCACTGAATATATGTTTAAGTTAATAAATAGATTAAAAGATGTCAAGAAGTAGCTATAAATAAATGGAGGAAATGCAAGTTAAGCGGAAAACTTGGTATGACAAAAACGCAGTAAAACGTGAATTTAAGGATGGAGATTTAGTCCTAGTGTTAGCTACATCCAGAGCAAATAAATTAGCAGTGCAGTGGATAGGTCCTGGGACAATTTTAAATAAAATTTCGGAAACGAACTATTTAGTCGAAATCCCCGGCAGACGCGAAACATCTCAAATCTATCATATAAATATGCTAAAACCATATTACAAAAGGCCAGAACACGTTAACGTAATTATTAATGATGAAACAAAAACTCTCTCGCAGACCAGGAGTTAGAAATCCCATACTTAGAAAACAATTCTCTCATTTATGATTTCGAGGACGTAATCCAGGCTAGCGAGTTGAACAAACACCTTCACGACAAACAAATGGATCGACTGCGCGAATTATTAAATAAATACTCTAAATGTTTTTCAAACAATCCCGGTTTAACTAATCTGGTTGAACCCGAAATCCAGTTAGTTAGCGATCAACCAGTTAGACGAAGCCCTATCGAATGTCGCACCGACAAAATGAAATCTTAAAAAAACGAAATTAACCGAATGTTAAAATTAGGAATCATTGAGGTAGGAGAATCGGATTACATGTCCCTATATGATTTTAGTTGAGGTAGCTGGGAAAGAACCTCGTCCATGTATAGATTACAGGAAATTAAACGGGATCATTAGAACGGAATATTTTCCTCTTCCGAATATCGAAGAACGCGTAGAAAAAGTATCGGCGGCTAAATTTATTAACGTCTTTGACTTATCTAAGGGATATTGGCAAATACCTTTGAGTAAAACAGCACAGCGATACGCAGCCTTCTGTACTAGCTTTGGTACATACCGACCCCTAAGGATGAGTTTCGGATTAAAGAATGCTCCATATTTCTTTAGTAAACTCATGGCTGAATTACTTAACGGACTCGAGGATTTCGTTGTCCCGTATCTAGACGATATCGCAATTTTCTCAGATACTTGGGAGTCGCATATTAAACATATGGAAACGGTTCTGCAGAGAATAAAGAGAGCTAAGTTAACGATAAAACCTTCAAAGTGTAAGTTTGCGCAACAAAATGTCAAATTTTGGGTCACATTGTGGGTCAGGGTTTTCGCACTCCTTCCGAGATCAAAGTTCAGGCTGTTCTAGAGTTCCCTACCCCTCGCACGAAAACCCAAATACGTGCTTTCTTAGGTATAGCGGGTTATTACCAAAAATATATAAATCTGTTCTCGGTAATTGCTGCTCCGTTGACGGATGCGTTGAAGGGAAGAGCAAAGAAGGGAGAAATTAAGTGGACGACCGAGTGTGAAAACGCATTTCGAGAACTAAAAGGGAAACTAATTGATAAGCCCGTCTTGTACGCGCCAAATTTTGAACGAGAATTCATTGTTCAAACGGACGCTTCGAACGCAGGTATGGGAGCAGTTTTAACCCAATTAACTGAACAAGGTGAGGAGCATCCAATCCTTTACCTGAGTAAGAAATTTTCAGAGGTAGAGAAGCGTTATTGTACGACGGAGAAGGAATGTGCTAGTATTGTTTTCGCAATTAAAAGGTTACATTATTACTTAGATGGAAATTCATTTTTAGTTATGACCGATCACAACCCGTTGGTGTGGTTGAATAGAAATGTTAGTTCTAACCCTAGATTGATGCGATGGGCTTTGGCTTTGCAACCATATAATTTTAGAATTGTACATCGGTCGGGTAAAAGTCACAAAAATGCAGATAGTCTCAGCAGATCGGTGATAGATAATTAGGGATTGTTAACAATGTTCTCTTGCTCATGAATAATAATTGTTGCTTATGTTTTTTAGTTAAAGGTTAATAATTGTATTAAATTTTATTTATTTACTAGTACTGTATATCATATCGAATGGAGATGCGTGTAAAAAGATAAAGCCATGAAAAGCAAATGTATTAATATGCTTAATTTTGTGTATAGGGTTTTAAAATATACATGAGTATTTAGTTTACGCAAGAGGCATATGGTGAAAAATATTTTGTGTGTAAGGTTGTACACTTCGCATATCATATCAACACATGTCGTTAGTATAATTTTATTTAAGTATTGTGGCGGAGAATATTTTATGTGCAAGGTCTTACACTAGCATTTGATATAACATGTTGTTAGTATAATTGATACTAGGCATTGTGATAGGAGTGTTTGTATTTTTATTTAATGTATAGTATGTTTTCTTACATTGATTACATTGCTATTTCATAACATGGATTTGTGTAAGTTCCCTAGCAAGAACACTCACTCACTAGAAATAAGTAATTCCAAATTTAGTTCAGCGTTTTCTTTAGTAATTAAAATTGCAGCTCGGAAATATAGTGGTGCTTGATGAAGGGATGTGTTGGTAATCTGTCAGTTGTCTCATCGTCATCCCATTAAACTTTTCTCAACGGAAAAGTTCCATAAGAGAGGGCGAGAGCTGTAACGTCACGTCTCGAAAACAACAACATCTGGTGTCGGTTTCTTTGTAGATTCGACGCCCACACGTGCAGCTTCCGATGCAGCGCAACCCCTGTTTGACCCCCCCGAGGAATCTAGCGACCCGACCGGAAGATGAGGGGAGAGATGCTTTGAACTTGCACGCGAGCGGTGACCAACGAAACCTCCTCTCACAAAATAGTGGACTCTAACAATCTAATTAATTTTAATAACTTTAAGGTATCATTTTGTAAATAATTTTCAATAGTTGTGACGTAAATAAATTCCATATTTTAATTAACCAAGAATACGCTACCGTTATTCTTTCAAACGTTACAGCTTGTGCTGTATAGGTAAAGGTAGCAGTGCTGCTAAGACATTTTGTGCAGTAATGAATTTGCCACCACCACCTGCAAAATTTCAGCATTATAATGGGTCAGTGATGCATCTATGAAGAAAGCTGTGGAAGAAAAGGTAGAGATGAACAATAGCAACAGAGATATCACTGCAGCATTTGATGGTAGTTGGCAGAAACGAGACCATGCATCTTTGAATGGAGTCATATCTGCGATATCTCTAGAAATCGGTAAAGTTCTAGACTTAGAATGTCTGAGCAAATATTGTTTTGTTTGCAAAAACAAAATCAATGAAGTCCATAAGTACGAAACATTTTTTTGAAGGTTTCAGTGGAGGAATGGAATCAGCTGGAATTTTAAAAACTTTTCAACACTCCGAAATTTCACGCAATGTTAAATATGCCAATTATCTGGGTGATGGTGATTCCAAGGCATTTAACACTGTATCCGAAGGGAAAGTCTACAGAAATGATTTTGAAGTTAAAAAGTTGGAATGCTTAGCGCATATTCAAAAGCGAATGGGGGGAGGGGGTTAGATTATGTGCCTTAAGAAATAGCAGGAAATCTCGTAAGCTTTCTGACGGTAAAGGCATATCTGGCCGTGGAAGACTTACAGATAATGAAATTTCGAAGTTGCTACAATATTATGGCTTGACTATTCGACGAAACATGAATTCCGTGTCTGATATGTTTAAAGCTGTATGGGCAATTTATTTTCATAAGCTCTCAACAGATTCTGTCCCACAGCATGGTTTATGCCCAACTAGTCCGGATACTTGGTGTGGTTTTAACAAAGCTAAATTTTGGGGAGAAGCCTATTCACAAAAGCATTTATAAGATAAAAAGATGTAGGGAGTTGATAGTTTAGAAGAATGTTTAACTATTTAAAAAAACAAATAACATTTAATAACAGCGAAAAATTATGTTGCGGTACAATACGGTCACTTCGGCATAGAGTGTGTGCATCTGGTGTCGCCAGATTACCTTACATAAAATACCATAAATATCGCTGCCACTAATTCTAACAAAATGGGAACTTTACATTCGGCCCCGCTCAGTGAGAATTTTTTTTGAAAAGACATAAAAAATTTGAAATTGTAGCGTAGTTAAAAATTAGAGTATTAGGAAACATATTGTTCAAATCTTTTGGGAGGGAGACGATTACGACGCAAGTGATTTCGACTTGATGAAGATTCAGTGGTCACAGAAACTTCTTGATGATCTGCTGGATTCTGATTTTCTGCAGATGAATCATTTTCTTCATCCGAGGTGTTATTCTGCATGACATCTGCATCTTGTTTGAAGTAAGGACGAAGATGTTGCACATGGACAACTTTGATAAACTTGTTTTGAGTGTTCTAGATTTAATCTCGTAGCACACGGCCCCGACTGGACGAACAATCACAAATGGTCCTTTGAAGATAGGAGAGAGTTTGTGATCTCCTTTTTTTTGGCCAGTCGTATAATACGAGATCTCCTGCCTTGAACGAATGAGACCTACGATGAAGATCAAATCTATGTTTATTCTCCAAATGTGCTTCATAAACATTATTTGCAGCTTCTACCCTGGCGAGAATTAGAAGGTCAAGTTGATCTTCGCGAGGCGTGTCATCTATAAAGCTCCAAATGTGAAGTTCACGGGGAAGACGTGGCTCATACCCAAAAAGCAGATAAAATGGGGATTTTTTTGTTGAATTTTGTTTTGTTGTGTTAATTGCTAGTACGGCGTTTGGGAGCAATTCCTCCCATTTATCTGGATATTTGTCAGTCAATTTTTTCAAAGTGAACACAACTATGCCATTTGCTCGTTCAAGGATGCTATTTGCTTGTGGTGAATAAGGAGGTGTCATTGATTGTGTGATTCCATATTTTTGTAGGAAATGCTGAGTGTGGCGTGCAGTGAATGCAGTCCCTCTGTCAGATATGTACATACTTGGTGGATCATATCTAAGTATTACGCTATGGTACAGGGCATCAGTCACTGAGTGTGCACCAAGGGATGCAGAAGGTGTTGCTACTACATAGCGTGTAGCGTGATCAACGTAGACAAGCATGTTGGTGTTTCCTGCTCTTGTTTGCGGTAAGCAGATCACGTGATCAGCAGATACAATTTCCCATGGTGTAGTTGGAATCGGCAATTGCTGCAACAGACCATAAGCATTAGCAGTACGGCGGATAACAACTTGACATTTGTGACAACTTCTAACATAATTTTTACAGTCCTATCGCATATTTGGCCACCAATAAGGTTGTTTTAAATTGTGAAGTGTTTTCTTTGCGCCCATATGTCCGACATCATCATGACAAGCAATCAGCGTTTGTTCCCTCATTGCCTTCGAAATCACAACTGCAAAAGATTTTGATTTTTCCTTTACTCGCACAAGAGTGTTGTTGTCGATGTTATAATTGGATATGATTGACATAGTCTTTTCGTTGGGATTTTGTTCTTTAAGTAAGCGAAAAATATAATGACAAAAATCATCTTGTTTTTGTTTTGTACAGATTTCTGATTGATGGCTTGCAGTCACTGTTAAACAAACAGGTGGTATTGGAAAACCCGAAAGATGATCAGCAATAACATTTTGCTTTCCAGGTCGATGTACAGTTGTAAAGTCAAATTGAGCCAGATCTATTAAATATCTTGCAAATTTTCGGTCAACTGCGGATTTAGCAACAACATAAGCTGTTGTGTAGTTGTCTGTGATGAGTTGAAATTTATGACCAAGTAGATAAAGACGAAACTTCTCGGTGAGGGCCCAATGTACAGCAGTACATTCCAGTTCATTACTGTGGTAGCGTGTTTCAGCATCTTTTAAAGTACGTGATGCGTATTCAATGACACGACGCTTTCCATTTTGATCTTGAGATAAAACTGCTCCTAATCCCGAATATGAGGCATCAGTTTCTAAAAAAGTTGGCAGTCCTTGTTTAAAATATACAAGAATGGGAGCGGTGGTAATTGCAGTTTTTAAGGTTTCAAATGTGCGATGTTGGTCATCTGTTAAAATTATGGTAGCATTGCTGGTCTTTCTTTCTAAACCTTTCAAAACACTTGTGAGTGGCTTAGCAATAACAGCATAATTTTCTATGTGCTTTCTAAATTGAATGGCAAATCCATGGAAACTACGAACTTCATGAATAGATTTTATAGTTGAGTAGCGTTGAACGGATGCTGTGTGATCAGGATCCGGGCGTTCACCTTTCTGAGAAAGAATTCTACCAAAGAGAGCAATTTCTGATACTGCTAGTTGTGTTTTCTCTGGTGTCAATTTGAAACCAGCATTTCGAGTTTCTTCAAGGATTTTGTAAAGCACTTTTAGATGGTAACTGAAGTCATCATGGGAAGTTGAGATGTCATCAATGTATGTATTTACATTGTGTGGTGCTAGATGTTCATAGGCCAATTTAATTGCTCTTGTCATTGTAGATGGGTCATTAGTGACACCAAATGGCATTCGAAGAAGTTCATAATGTTCATCAGGAATGACAAACCCAGTTCTGAAGATGTCAGTCTCTCTTATATGAATGGTGTTGAATGCAGATTTTACATCCATTTTAGAAATGTAGCACTTTCCTACGATACGTTTAATAACATCTGCCATATGGTCGATTGGGTGTGGATCAAGCTTTGTGATAGAATTAATTGTGCGTGAATAGTCAATGACAACTCGTCTCGGAGTGCTTTGTGATGTACCTCCCCTTGGAAGTACATCCCTCGAAGCATCAACGTGAGCTAAAGGTGTGGAGATATCGTAAGAACTAGAATCAAACATTATCTTAATATGACTTTATTAAGATATTCAACTTAAACTTTGAACAAATATAATATTATAAATGAGAGAATCTACGATGACGCAATACGCAACACACAATATAATTCAGACCTATCTCAATAATTGTGTGAACCGCCTAATCTTCAAATATAATAATAATAAGTAATCAATCCTACCTTATATTATTCTGTAATAAACTTGTCTTTATCTACAGTGGTATGCAGCTGTACATTTAACTTCTAATCGATCACCAATATGTTTATCCACAACACGTAGAACTTGAATCTTTAAACGACGAACTTCAATAATCATCCAATACCACAACGCACCTCAACTGTCAAACATTCCTTTACACTACCATTACATTGCCATCACGCTTACTCTAAGATCCTATATTTATCCTATATTATTTGCATCTCTTCACTTCTCGTTTCTTGGAATTGGTTGGAAAAGAGTTGCCATTAATTCTGGCCCAAAGAACCCAAAGGACTTGTTAAAGAAAAGACGCGTAAGACGTCACAATCCCCTCCAAGAAACAAAACGTGATTTATTCGAGGGTCTTAATGGCCCTTAAGAAATTACGTGCCTAAATTTTATTCTAACTGTTATTTTCTAATGCTTCACTTAAATTTTAATTTTTACTATTCATCTTAAGTTTAATTTTTAATATTTCTCCTTAATTTGAATTTCAACAGTTTCAATAAATTTTACTTAATTAAATAGACTAACATTAATAGACATGCATTTTAATCACGGTAGATTCTCACATGTACAGAATAACTAGACGTGTCCCATCTGGGTAACAGAGCCGGGGAAAAACCATATATGACTTAAATGGTAGAAAAAACGAGGCCCACACGTCTCTTAACTAACTTAATTCTACCTAAATGTTTACTTAAATTCTAACAATTTTTCTTCTTTACATCTTCTCTTTAGCTCCGTTCTTTGTATCGAGATAGATAAATCTTTCATTAATTTCTTATAGACTTCAGGGTGTGTCACTCTGAAACAAAAATTTCTTAAGTGATTTAAAAAAAAACAAAGTTTTACACATTATGATTACATTTCACAATTTTTATACAGTACATATCACTTTTAAATTGTAACTAATTTCTATACATATTTTTCATCTGGTTCTTTCAAAAACTTCCCCTCAAATCGCGTAGCGCTGGTTAAACGTTATGTTAGTATGCTATCTACGCCACGTTTCCCAAAACCAGATGTTCCTTAATATGAAACAATATAACAACACATATATATACACTATACAATTACAAACATTTTTCAATAAACAAAACAAACAACCAAAGGAATTGTCGCATCCCAGCGAAGTCATAACAGAAGTAAACAAATGCATTTTTACAGTTGTTTTCTCCAGATTTATACAAAAATTTTACAAGACAAAAGCTTTTTTCTTTTCTAGAAAAACACTCATTGTAGTGTCCACTTTTGCTTGGCTTCTAAAATTTTAATTATCCGACCGTGACTTGGCTTTATTGCAAAAATTCTTCCGACCACTTGTTCGAAAGAATATAATAAGAAACGATACAACCTGGTTCTTATGACTTGTAGTTGGCGTTTCCTACCAAGACCTCCAGTGACAAGGATTTCTTTGTACACGTTCCTCTCCTTTCCTGGTCTTGCCGTTGTTGATCACCTCCTCGTCTGGCATTCTTGTTGCTTGATCTTGTTCGCTCCTCGATGTATGGACTATCGTTCCTTTCTCTGCCTTTTCTGGATCGAACTGGTCCTCCTTGTTGTGTCTTCCTCTCTATGGTCGGTCGGGACTCTTCTCTTTTTCCAATTCGTGGTCTAAGGTTGTAGCCGCTTGTGGTGGGCGTCACTGTCTCTTCCCTTCGGCTTTTCTTTCTGTATTTTGTCAAACTATGATTAGTTCTGTAATTAGACGACAAAGCCCTTTTATTCACTCTGTGCTCTGATCCCTTCTGAACCTTCCTTTCTGGTCCTCCTGACCTAAATTCATTTGCTCTCTTATATCTGAACTCCTGATTTTTACTTTTTTTAATCATTCTATCTTTCTCAGACCAAGAACTAGGTATTGATCTGATAAGTGGTCCGCGCTTATTGGTCTTATTTGTGTGTTTCTCTCCCTGATTATTTCTAAAACTTAACCCTTTTTCCTCCAACTCACGCTTTACTTCTGACCCTTTCTTTTTACCATCTCGCGAGTCATTTGATCTCCGTTGTATTCTGTCAAAACCACTTGATTCATCGCGCAAACTACCGTTATCCGAATTACCAGTTCCTATCTCCGTCTCGTCACATTTCCTATGACGATATATTCGAACCTGATCTACATTAATCGTTAACCTTTTTCCCGCTTTCCATATCACTACGTTGTTATTCTTAACATCTAATACTCTATACGGACCTTCAAATTTTGGTTTAAACTTAGCTACTACTTTTCTTGTTGCTGAACTTAAAGGATGTGTTGCTACCAAAACCCAATCATTCACCTTAATTTGCACATCACGCCTACGTCTATTAAAATATTTCTTCCATTTGTCATGTTTAGTTTCTGTGTATAGTCTAGCCTCCTCAAAAAATCTCTCAATATCTCCTACTGCAAATTCCATTCCGTCTGATACCATCACTAATTTCTGAAAAGGCGTAATTAACTTTCTACCTAAGAATAATTCCGCAGGGGTTTTCCCCGTTGTTTCGTTTACAGCCGTACGAATAGCATAAGCAAACTCACGTAAGAATTGGTCCCATGTGTCATGTTGCTCATTGACATAATTTGCAATCATTTGCACCAGATCGCGATTTACGCGTTCTGTTCTATTTGCTTGAGGTCTATAAACAACAGTCTTCACATGCCTTATGTCTAATCTTTCACTTAAATTCTCAAAAATATCAGAAAAAAATTGGGGACCGTTATCCCTAATTAATTTTATTGGAGCTCCAAAACGCGATATATAATTATCCAAAAAATTATCTGCTATAACTCGAGCAGAGGCTTTTTAAGGGGTATGATTTCAGCCCACTTGCTGAAATGATCCGTAATTACTAATACATATCGGTTGCGTCTTACTCTCGACACGGGATACGGACCTAACAAATCTAACGTAACTATTTCATTTGAATAATTTGATACAATTGGTATTAACCGACCAGCTGGTAACGCGTTTTTATAATTATTAATTTGGCACATATGGCATGTATCAATATATTTGTATATATTGATTGATATATTGATCAATAAATTTTCTCATATACGGGAAATAACAAACATCCCTTATTTTATGATAAGTTTTAAAACGTCCGAAATGACCTGCTAATGGCTTGTCATGAAATTCTCTCATAATTTTTTTTTTTTCATTCCTTAAAGATTTTGGAATGTATACTCGCATTTCTCCTAATGACGTTGCATATTTCGCATAAAATAACAAGCCTTCTACTAGCCTAAAATCGCGAGACCAATTCTCACATATTGCCGCATTAACCGAGCTATCTTCTGGGTTTTCTAGATATCTATAGATATGACCTAACAGTGGGTCTGTTTTTTGTTCTAATAACTGATCTCGTGACGAAAGTACCAAATCTCTGATTATTGCACAATTAACTTTCTTTCCTATTATACTTTCAACTGTATTATTATTTAAAACATTAGCCACAACATTTAACTTCGTTTCTGACAAATCAACGCGCAAATTCCCGTCATCTACCTTAATATCTTCAACCTGTGATTCTTGAATCGCCAACGATTTCCGATCAAAGTCCAAAATGATCTTTGATCCACCTATGAAGTCTATTCCGAGAATACATGGGTATTCTAAATCTGCTAACACATGGAACAACCAAGGCTTTTTAAACTCCCTTATTCGAATATTTAATTCCACTAACTCCCATATTTGGACATTTAACTCCTTGCTCCGTGATCATCTAAGTACTCGTTTTCTTTACTTGTTTATATAAAAAATATTTTTGGTATGTCTCTTCCGATATAAATGACTTCTCCGCTCCAGTGTCCCATAACGCTTTCGTAAAAGTTTCGTCTAATAAAATAGGAACATACGGAAGTTCTACCGGTGACTGATTTATCGACTGCGTCTGATCACCTTTAATATCATTCACTTTCAAAACATTTAAACGTCCCATTTGTTTTCTACTGCCTCGACTAAAATTTTCACTCGAACCCCTATTTCTTTGGTCCCCTCTACTAAAATCGTCATTTTGACCTCGATTTCTAAATTGATATCCCCTATCGTTAAATCTGCGATCATCGTTTTGAAACCTATTCCTGCTCTCGAACCACTGATTTCCTTGACGGTTGTTCTGATGGCTACCCCTATAATCATTTCTACCATTATTTGGTCTATGTACCACTTCAGAATTTCTCCAATTTCCTCGATTATTACCAACATTAGACATCCTACGCTCATTCCAACCTCGTCCTTCCACGTTATTACTATTTCTCGAACCCAATGTTGCCTTGCACGAATATCTTTCCTCAAACTTAGCTAATACTTCTAATAATTGGATCGCGGTTTGTGGATTACGCACCTCTACATAGTCCTGCACTTGCGGCTCAAGTCTAACGAAAATATGATCTACAAGGGCTTTCTCAGACATCCCCAGTTCTAATTTCTTATGTAGTTTGAGCAAATCGTAAACAAAATCTGTCGGCTCCTGGTTCTGTCTTTGCTGAGACGCGTAAAACCGGGTCTCCAACTCCTTTTATTTTGGATGGCAGGGAATGCTTTCGACAATGCTGCTTTCAGCTGTGCGAAGTCCGTGGCGGTATTTTGCACTAACGTCGATCCGAATATTTGGTACCAATCCAGGGCTCTACCCATGAGATGACTTTTTAAATAAGCACACGATAAGTCACTGGGTATTTCAAGTAATTTAATTTGGTTATCTATACCCTCTAAAAATTCGGTGACGTTCTCCGACCCAGAAAAATATACTTCTGGCCAAACATTAAATCCTCTCGCGGTTCTCATCTCGGGGTCATATAGATTAAACCTAGTTGGGCGCCATTGTGATGTACCTCCCCTTGGAAGTACATCCCTCGAAGTATCAGCGTGAGCTAGAGGTGTAGGGTTATCGTAAGAACTAGAATCAAACATTATCTTAATATGACTTTATTAAGATATTCAACTTAAACTTTGAACAAATATAATTATTATAAATGAGAGAATCTACGATGACGCAATACGCAACACACAATATAATTCAGACCTATCTCAATAATTTGTGAACCGCCTAATCTTCAAAATATAATAATAATAAGTAATCAATCCTACCTTATATTATTCTGTAATAAACTTGTCTTTATCTACAGTGGTATGCAGCTTTACATTTAACTTCTAATCGATCACCAATATGTTTATCCACAACACGTAGAACTTGAATCTTTAAACGACGAACTTCAATAATCATCCAATACCACAACGCACCTCAACTGTCAAACATTCCTTTACACTACCATTACATTGCCATCCCGCTTACTCTAAGGTCCTATATTTATCCTATATTATTTGCATCTCTTCACTTCTCGTTTCTTGGATTTGGTTGGAAAAGAGTTGCCATTAATTCTGGCCCAAAGAACCCAAAGGACTTGTTAAAGAAAAGACGCGTAAGACGTCACAATCCCTCCAAGAAACAAAACGTGATTTATTCGAGGGTCTTAATGGCCCTTAAGAAATTACGTGCCTAAATTTTATTCTAACCGTTAATTTCTAATGCTTCACTTAAATTTTAATTTTCACTATTCATCTTAAGTTTAATTTTTAATATTTCTCCTTAATTTGAATTTCAACAGCTTCAATAAATTTTACTTAATTAAATAGACTAACATTCATAGTCATGCATTTTAATCACGGTAGATTCTCACATGTACAGAATAAATAGACGTGTCCCATCTGGGTAACAGAGCCGGGGAAAAACCATATATGACTTAAATGGTAGAAAAAACGAGGCCCACACGTCTCTTAACTAACTTAATTCTACCTAAATGTTTACTTAAATTCTAACAATTTTTCTTCTTTACATCTTCTCTTTAGCTCCGTTGTTTTTGTATCGAGATAGATAAATCTTTCATTAATTTCTTATAGACTTCAGGGTGTGTCACTCTGAAACAAAAATTTCTTAAGTGATTTAAAAAAAAACAAAGTTTTACACATTATGATTACATTTCACAATTTTTATACAGTACATATCACTTTTAAATTGTAACTAATTTCTATACATATTTTTCATTTGGTTCTTTCAAAAACTTCCCCTCAAATCGCGTAGCGCTGGTTAAACGTTATGTTAGTATGCTATCTACGCCACGTTTCCCAAAACCAGATGTTCCTTAATAGGAAACAATATAACAACACATATATATACACTATACAATTACAAACATTTTTCAATAAACAAAACAAACAACCAAAGCAATTGTCGCATCACAGCGAAGTCATAACAGAAGTAAACAAATGCATTTTTACAGTTGTTTTCTCCAGATTTATACAAAAAATTTTACAAGACAAAAGCTTTTTCCTTTTCTAGAAAAACACTCATTGTAGTGTCCCCTTTTGCTTGGCTTCTAAAATTTTAATTATACGACCATGACTTGGCATTATTGCAAAAATACTTCCGACCACTTGTTCGAAAGAATATAATAAGAAACGATACAACCTGGTTCTTATGACTTGTATTTGGCGTTTCCCACCAAGACCTCCAGTGACAAGGATTTCTTTGTACACGTACCTCTCCTTTCCTGGTCTTGCCGTTGTTGATCACCTCCTCGCCTGGAATTCCTGTTGTTTTATCTTGTTCCCTCCTCGATGTATGGACTATCGTTCCTTTCTCTGCCTTTTCTGGATCGACTTGGTCCTCCTTGTTGTGTCTTCCTCTCTATGGTTTTGGTCGGGACTCTTCTCTTTTTCTAATTCGTGGTCTAAGGTTGTAGCCGCTTGTGGTGGGCGTCACTGTCTCTTCCCTTCGGCTTTTCTTTCTGTATTTTGTCAAACTATGATTAGTTCTGTAATTAGACGACAAAGCCCTTTTATTCACTCTGTGCTCTGATCCCTTCTGAACCTTCCTTTCTGGTCCTCCTGACCTAAATTCATTTGCTCTCTGATATCTGAACTCCTGATTTTTACTTTTTTTAATCATTCTATGTTTCTCAGACCAAGAACTAGGTATTGATCTGATAAGTGGTCCGCGCTTATTGGTCTTATTTGTGTTTTTCTCTCCCTGATTATTTCTAAAACTTAACCCTCTTTCCTCCAACTCACGCTTTACTTCTGACCCTTTCTTTTTACCATCTCGCGAGTCATTTGATCTCCGTTGTATTCTGTCAAAACCACTTGATTCATCGCGCAAACTACCGTTATCCGAATTACCAGTTCCTATCTCCGTCTCGTCACATTTCCGATGATGATATATTCGAACCTAATCTACATTAATCGTTAACCTTTTTCCCGCTTTCCATATCACTACGTTGTTATTTTTAACATCTAATACTCTATACGGACCTTCAAATTTTGGTTTAAACTTAGCTACTACTTTTCTTGTTGCTGAACTTAAAGGATGTGTTGCTACCAAAACCCAATCATTCACCTTAATTTGCACATCACGCCTACGTCTATTATAATATTTCTTCCATTTGTCATGTTTAGTTTCTGTGTTTCGTCTAGTCTCAAACAATCTCTCAATATCTCCTACTGCAAATTCCGTTCCGTCTGATACCATCACTAATTTCTGAAAAGGCGTAATTAACTTTCTACCTAAGAATAATTCCGCAGGGGTTTTCCCGTTGTTTCGTTTACAGCCGTACGAATAGCATAAGCAAACTCACGTAAGAATTGGTCCCATGTGTCATGTTGCTCATTGACATAATTTGCAATCATTTGCACCAGATCGCGATTTACGCGTTCTGTTCTATTTGCTTGAGGTCTATAACAACAGTCTTCACATGCCTTATGCCTAATCTTTCACTTAAATTCTCAAAAATATCGGAAATAAATTGGGGACCGTTATCACTAATTAATTTTATTGGAGCTCCAAAACGCGATATATAATTATCAAAAAAATTATCTGCTATAACTCGAGCAGAGGCTTTTTAAGGGGTATGATTTCAGCCCACTTGCTGAAATGATCCGTAATTACTAATACATATCGGTTGCGTCTTACTCTCGACACAGGATACGGACCTAACAAATCTAACGTAACTATTTCATTTGGATAATTTGATACAATTGGTATTAACCGACCAGCTGGTAACGCGTTTTTATAATTATTAATTTGGCACATATGGCATGTAGAGACATATTGATCAATAAATTTTCTCATATACGGGAAATAACAAACATTCCTTATTTTATGATAAGTTTTAAAACGTCCGAAATAACCTGCTAATGGTTTGTCATGAAATTCTCTCATAATTTTTTTCATTCCTTAAAGATTTTGGAATGTATACTCGCATTTCTCTCCTAATGACGTTGCATATTTCGCATAAAATAACAAGCCTTCTACTAGCCTAAAATCGCGAGACCAATTCTCACATATTGCCGCATTAACCGAGCTATCTTCTGGGTTTTCTAGATATCTATAGATATGACCTAACAGTGGGTCTGTTTTTTGTTCTAATAACTGATCTCGTGACGAAAGTACCAAATCTCTGATTATTGCACAATTAACTTTCTTTCCTATTATACTTTCAACTGTATTATTATTTAAAACATTAGCCACAACATTTAACTTCGTTTCTGACAAATCAACGCGCAAATTACCGTCATCTTCCTTAATATCTTCAACCTGTGATTCTTGGATCGCCAACGATTTCCGATCAAAGTCCAAAATGATCTTTGATCCACCTATGAAGTCTATTCCGAGAATACATGGGAATTCTAAATCTGCTAACACATGGAACAACCAAGGCTTTTTAAAGTCCCGTATTCGAATATTTAATTCCACTAACTCCCATATTTGGACATTTAACTCCTTGTGCCGTGATCACCTGAGTACTCGATTTCTTTACTTGTTTATAAAAAAATATTTTTGGTATGTCTCTTCCGATATAAATGACTTCTCCGCTCCAGTGTCCCATAACGCTTTCGTAAAAGTTTCGTCTAATAAAATAGGAACATACGGAAGTTCTACCGGAGACATACATATTGCTGAAAGTTTAATCGGTGACTGATTTATCGACTGCGTCTGATCACCTTTAATATCATTCACTTTCAAAACATTTAAACGTCCCATTTGTTTTCTACTGCCTCGACTAAAATTTTCACTCGAACCCCTATTTCTTTGGTCCCCTCTACTAAAATCGTCATTTTGACCTCGATTTCTAAATTGATATCCCTATCGTTAAATCTGCGATCATCGTTTTGAAACCTATTCCTGCTCTCGAACCACTGATTTCCTTGACGGTTGTTCTGATTGCTACCCCTATAATCATTTCTACCATTATTTGGTCTATGTACCACTTCAGAATTTCTCCAATTTCCTCGATTATTACCAACATTAGACATCCTACGCTCATTCCAACCTCGTCCTTCCACGTTATTACTATTTCTCGAACCCAATGTTGCCTTGCACGAATATCTTTCCTCAAACTTAGCTAATACTTCTAATAATTGGATCGCTGTTTGTGGATTACGGACCTCTACATAGTCCTGAACTTGCGGCTCAAGTCTAACGAAAATATGATCTACAAGGGCTTTCTCAGACATCCCCAGTTCTAATTTCTTATGTAGTTTAAGCAAATCGTAAACAAAATCTGTCGGCTCCTGGTTCTGTCTTTGCTGAGACGCGTAAAACCGGGTCTCCAACTCCTTTTTATTTTGGATGGCAGGGAATGCTTTCGACAATGCTGCTTTCAGCTGTGCGAAGTCCGTGGCGGTATTTTGCACTAACGTCGATCCGAATATTTGGTACCAATCCAGGGCTCTACCCATGAGATGACTTTTAAATAAGCACACGATAAGTCACTGGGTATTTCAAGTAATTTAATTTGGTTATCTATACCCTCTAAAAATTCGGTGACGTTCTCCGACCCAGAAAAATATACTTCTGGCCAAACATTAAATCCTCTCGCGTTTCTCATCTCGGGGTCATATAGATTAAACCTAGTTGGGCGCCATTGTGATGTACCTCCCCTTGGAAGTACATCCCTCGAAGTATCAGCGTGAGCTAGAGGTGTAGGGTTAACGTAAGAACTAGAATCAAACATTATCTTAATATGACTTTATTAAGATATTCAACTTAAACTTTGAACAAATATAATATAAATTAATGAATGAGAGAATCTACGATGACAGAATGCGCAACACACAATATAATTCAGACCTATATCAATAATTGAACCGCCTAATCTTCAAATATAATTATAGTAAGTAATCAATCCTACCTTATATTATTCTGTAATAAACTTGTCTTTATCTACAGTGGTATGCAGCTGTACATTTAACTTCTGATCGATCACCAATATGTTTATCCACAACACGTAGAACTTGAATCTTTGAACAGCGAACTTCAATAATCATCCAATACCACAACGCACCTCAATTGTCGAACATTCCTTTACACTACCATTACATTGCCATCATTGTAATTACGCTTACTCTAAGATCCTATATTTATCCTATATTATTTGCATCACTTCACTTCTCGTTTCTTGGATTTGGTTGGAAAAGAGTTGCCATTAATTCTGGCCCAAAGAACCCAAAGGACTTGTTAAAGATAAGACGCGTAAGTCGTCACAATCCCCTCCAAGAAACAAAACGTGATTTATTCGAGGGTCTTAATGGCCCTTAAGAAATTACGTGCTTAAATTTTATTCTAACCGTTAATTTCTAATGCTTCACTTAAATTTTAATTTTTACTATTCATCTTAAGTTTAATTTTTAATATTTCTCCTTAATTTGAATTTCCACAGCTTCAATAAATTTTACTTAATTAACTAGACCAAAATTCAAAGTCATGCATTTTAATCACGGTAGATTCTCACATGTACAGAATAAATAGACGTGTCCCATCTGGGTAACAGAGCCGGGGAAAAACCATATCTGACTTAAATGGTAGGAAAAACGAGGCCCACACGTCTCTTAACTAACTTAATTCTACCTAAATGTTTACTTAAATTTTAACAATTTTTCTACTTTATCTCCGTTCTTTGTATAGGTTAATTTCTTATAGACTTCAGGGTCTGTTACCCTGAAACAAAAATTTCTTGAGTACTTTGAAAAAATTTTTTTTACACATTATGATTACATTTCACAATTTTTATACAGTACATATCACTTTTAAATTGTAACTAATTTCTATACAAATTTTTCATCTGGTTCTTTCAAAAACTTCCCCTCAAATCGCGTAGCGCTGGTTAAAGGTTATGTTAGTATGCTATCTACGCCGCGTTTCCCAAAACCAGATGTTCCTTAATATGAAACAATATAACAACACATATATATGCATTATACAATTACAAACATTTTTCAATAAACAAAACAAACAACCAAAGGAATTGTCGCATCCCAGCGAAGTCATAGCAGAAGTAAACAAATGCATTTTTACAGTTGTTTTTTCCAGATTTATAGAAAAAATTTTACAAGACAAAAGCTTTTTCCTTTTCTAAAAAAAAACACTTATTGTAGTGTTCACTTTTGCTTGGCTTCTAAAATTTTAATTATCTGACCGTGACTTGGCTTTATTGCAAAAAAAATTTCTTGGCTTTATTGCAGTATAATAAAAAACGATACAATCTGGTTCTTATGACTTGTAGTTTGTGTTTCCTACCAAGACCTCCAGTGACAAGGATTTCTTTGTCCACGTTCCTCTCCTTTCCTGGTCTTGCCGTTGTTGATCACTTCCTCGTCTGGCAATCTTGTTGCTTGATCTTGTTCGCTCCTGGATGTATGGACTATCGTTCCTTTCTCTGCCTTTTCTGGAATGAACTGGACCTCCTGCTTGTGCCTTCCTCTCTATGGTCGGTCTGGACTCTTCTCTTTATCCAATTCGTGGTCTAAAGTTGTAGCCGCTTGTGGTGGGCGTCACTGTCTCTTCCCTTCGGCTTTTCTTTCTGTATTTTGTCAAACTATGATTAGTTTTGTAATTAGACGACAAAGCCCTTTTATTCACTCTATGCTCTGATCCCTTGTGAACCTTCCTTTCTGGTCCTCCCGACCTAGATTCATTTGATCTCTTATATAGGAACTCCGTTGATTTTTACTTTTTTAATCATTCTATATTTCTCAGACCAAGAACTAGGTATTGATCGGATAAGTGGTCTTCGCTTATTGGTCTCATTTGTGTTTCTCTCCCTGATTATTTCTAAAACTTAACCCTTTTTCCTGCAACTCACGCTTTACTTCTGACCCTTTATTTTTACCATCTCGCGAGTCATTTGATCTCCGTTGTCCTCTGTCAAAACCACTTGATTCATCGTGCAAACTACCGTTATCCGAATTACCAGTTCCTATCTCCGTCTCGTCACATTTCCTATGACGATATATTCGAACCTGATCTACATTAATCGTTAACCTTTTTCCCGCTTTCCATATCACTACGTTGTTATTCTTAACATCTAATACTCTATACGGACCTTCAAATTTTGGTTTAAACTTAGCTACTACTTTTCTTGTTGCTGAACTTAAAGGATGTGTTGCCACAAAAACCCAATCATTCACCTTAATTTGTACATCACGTCTGCGTCTATTATAATATTTCTTGCAATTTTCATGTTTAGTTTCTGTGTTTCGTCTAGCTTCCTCAAACAATCTCTCAATATCTCCTACTGCAAATTCCGTTCCGTCGGATACCATCACTAATTTCTGAAAAGGCGTAATTAACTTTCTACCTAAGAATAATTCCGCAGGGGTTTTCCCCGTTGTTTCGTTTACAGCCGTACGAATAGCATAAGCAAACTCACGTAAGAATTGGTCCCATGTGTCATGTTGCTCATTGACATAATTTGCAATCATTTGCACCAGATCGCGATTTACGCGTTCTGTTTTATTTGCTTGAGGTCTATAAAAAACAGTCTTCACATGCCTTATGCCTAATCTTTCACTTAAATTCTCAAAAATATCGGAAATAAATTGGGGACCGTTATCACTAATTAATTTTATTGGAGCTCCAAAACGCGATACATAATTATCAAAAAAATTATCTGCTATAACTCGAGCAGAGGCGTTTTTAAGGGGTATGATTTCAGCTCACTTACTGAAATGATCCGTAATTACTAATACATATCGGTTGCGTCTTACTCTCGACACGGGATACGGACCTAACAAATCTAACGTAACTATTTTATTTGGATAATTCAATACAATTGGTATTAACCGACCAGCTGGTAACGCGTTTTTATGATTATTAATTTGGCACATATGGCATGTAGAGACATATTGATCAATAAATTTTCTCATATACGGGAAATAACAAACATCCCTTATTTTATGATACGTTTTAAAACGTCCGAAATGACCTGCTAATGGCTTGTCATGAATTTCTCTCATAATTTCATTCCTTAAAGATTTTGGGGGGAATATATACTCACATTTCTCCTAATGACGTTGCATATTTCGCATAAAATAACAAGCCTTCTACTAGCCTAAAATCGCGAGACCAATTCTCACATATTGCCGCATTAACCGAACTATCTTCTGGGTTTTCTAGATATCTATAGATATGACCTAATTCGGGATCTGTTTTTTTTTGTTCTTCTATTAACTGATCTCGTGAGGAAAGTACCAAATCTCTGACTATTGCACAATTAACTTTCTCTCCTATTATACTTTCAATTGTATTATTATCGGAAACATTAGCTACAACATTTAACTTCGTTTCTGACAAATCAACGCACAAATTCCCGTCATCTACCTTAATATCTTCAACCTGTGATTCCTGAATAGCCAACGATTTCCGATCAAAGTCCAAAATGATCTTTGATCCACCTATGAAGTCTATCCCCAGAATAAATGGGTATTCCAAATTTTCTAACACATGGAACACAACCAAGGTTTTTTAAAATCCCGTATTCGAATATTTAATTCCACAACTCCCATATTTCAACAGCTAGTTCCTTGTGCCGTGATCACCTGAGTACTCGATTTCTTTACTTGTTTATAAAAAAAATATTTTTGGTATGTCTCTTCCGATATAAATGACTTCTTCGCTCCAGTGTCTCATAACGCTTTCGTAAAAGTTTCGTCTAATAAAATAGGAACATACGGAAGTTCTACCGGAGACATACATATCGCTGAAAGTTGAATCTGTGACTGATTTATCGACTGCGTCTGATCACAATTAATATCATTCACTTTCAAAACATTTAAACGTCCCATTTGTTTTCTACTGCCTCGACTAAAATTTTCACTCGAACCTCTATTTCTTTGGTCCCCTCTACTAAAATTATCATTTTGACCTCGATTACTAAATTGATATCCCCTATCGTTAAATCTGCGATCATCGTTTTGAAACCTATTCCTGCTCTCGAACCACTGATTTCCTTGACGGTTGTTCTGATTGCTACCTTTATAATCATTTCTACCATTATTTGGTCTATGTACCACTTCAGAATTTCTCCAATTTCCTCGATTATTTCCAGACATTAGACATCCTACGCTCATTCCAACCTCGTCCTGCCACGTTATTACACTGTTTCTCGAACCCAATGTTGCCTTGCACGAATATCTTTCCTCAAACTTAGCTAATACTTCTAATAATTGGATCGCGGTTTGTGGGTTACAAACCTCTACATAGTCTTGAACTTGCGGCTCAAGTCTAACGAAAATATGATCTACAAGGGCTTTCTCAGACATCCCCAGTTCTAACTTCTTATGTGTTTTAAGCAAATCGTAAACAAAATCTGTCGGCTCCTGGTTCTGTCTTTGCTGAGACGCGTAAAACCGGGTCTCCAACTCCTTTTTATTTTGGATGGCAGGGAATGCTTTCGACAATGCTGCTTTCAGCTGTGCGAAGTCCGTGGCGGTATTTTGCACTAACGTCGATCCGAATATTTGGTACCAATCCAGGGCTCTACCCATGAGATGACCTTTTAAATACGCACACGATAAGTCACTGGGAATTTCAAGTAATTTAATTTGGTTATCTATACCCTCTAAAAATTCGGTGACGTTCTCCGACCCAGAAAAATATACTTCTGGCCAAACATTAAATCTCGGGATTAATCTCAACAATTAAATCTCATCTCGGGGTCATATAGATTAAACCTAGTTTGGCGCCATTGTGATGTACCTCCTCTTTGAAGTACATCCCTCGAAGTATCAGCGTGAGCTAGAGGTGTAGGGTTAACGTAAGAACTAGAATCAAACATTATCTTAATATGACTTTATTAAGATATTCAACTTAAACTTTTTGAACAAATATAATGTTATAAATTAATGAATGAAAGAACCTACGATGACAGAATGCGCGACACACAATATAATACAGACCTATATCAATAATTGAACCGCCTAATCTTCAAATATAATTATAGTAAGTAATCAATCCTACCTTATATTATTCTGTAATAAACTTGTCTTTATCTACAGTGGTATGCAGCTGTACATTTAACTTCTGATCGATCACCAATATGTTTATCCACAACACGTAGAACTTGAATCTTTGAACAGCGAACTTCAATAATCATCCAATACCACAATGCACCTCAATTGTCGAACATTCCTTTACACTACCATTACATTGCCATCATTGTAATTACGCTTACTCTAAGATCCTATATTTATCCTATATTATTTGCATCACTTCACTTCTCATTTCTTGGATTTGGTTGGAAAAGAGTTGCCATTAATTCTGGCCCAAAGAACCCAAAGGACTTGTTAAAGATAAGACGCGTAGGTCTTCACAATCCCCTCCAAGAAACAAAACGTGATTTATTCGAGGGTCTTAATGGCCCTTAAGAAATTACGTGCTTAAATTTTATTCTAACTGTTAATTTCTAATGCTTCACTTAAACTTTAATTTTTACTATTCATCTTAAGTTTAATTTTTAATATTTCTCCTTAATTTGAATTTCCACAGCTTCAATAAATTTTACTTAATTAACTAGACCAAAATTCAAAGTCATGCATTTTAATCACGGTAGATTCTCACATGTACAGAATAAATAGACGTGTCCCATCTGGGTAACAGAGCCGGGGAGAAACCATATCTGACTTAAATGGTAGGAAAAACGAGGCCCACACGTCTCTTAACTAACTTAATTCTACCTAAATGTTTACTTAAATTTTAACAATTTTTCTACTTTATCTAGCTCCGTTCTTTGTATAGATAGTTAATTTCTTATAGACTTCAGGGTCTGTCACCTGAAACAAAAATTTCTTGAGTACTTTGAAAAAAATTTTTTACACATTCTGATTACATTTCACAATTTTTATACAGTAAATATCACTTTTAAATTGTAACTAATTTCTATACATATTTTTCATCTGGTTCTTTCAAAAACTTCCCCTCAAATCGCGTAGCGCTGGTTAAACGTTATGTTAGTATGCTATCTACGCCGCGTTTCCCAAAACCAGATGTTCCTTAATATGAAACAATATAACAACACATATATATACATTATACAATTACAAACATTTTTCAACAAACAAAACAAGCAACCAAAGGAATTGTCGCATCCCAGCGAAGTCATAGCAGAAGTAAACAAATGCATTTTTACAGTTGTTTTCTCCAGATTTATAGAAAAAATTTTACAAGACAAAAGCTTTTTCCTTTTCTAAAAAAAACACTTATTGTAGTGTTCACTTTTGCTTGGCTTCTAAAATTTTAATTATCTGACCGTGACTTGGCTTTATTGCAAAAAAATTTCTTGACCTTTGTTGAAAGAATATAATAAAAAACGATACAATCTGGTTCTTATGACTTGTAGTTTGTGTTTCCTACCAAGACCTCCAGTGACAAGGATTTCTTTGTCCACGTTCCTCTCCTTTCCTGGTCTTGCCGTTGTTGATCACCTTCCTCGTCTGGCAATTCTTGTTGTTTGATCTTGTTCGCTCCTGGATGTATGGACTATCGTTCCTTTCTCTGCCTTTTCTGGAATGAACTGGACCTCCTTGTTGTGTCTTCCTCTCTATGGTTTCGGTCTGGACTCTTCTCTTTATCCAATTCGTGGTCTAAAGTTGTAGCCGCTTGTGGTGGGCGTCACTGTCTCTTCCCTTCGGCTTTTCTTTCTGTATTTTGTCAAACTATGATTAGTTTTGTAATTAGACGACAAAGCCCTTTTATTAACTCTATGCTCTGATCCCTTGTGAACCTTCCTTTCTGGTCCTCCTGACCTAAATTCATGTGATCTCTTATAGGATAATCGTTGATTTTTACCCCTTTTTAATCATTCTATATTTCTCAGACCAAGAACTAGGTATTGATCGGATAAGTGGTCTTCGCTTATTGGTCTCATTTGTGGTTTCTCTCCCTGATTATTTCTAAAACTTAACCCTTTTTCCTGCAACTCACGCTTTACTTCTGACCCTTTATTTTTACCATCTCGCGAGTCATTTGATCTCCGTTGTATTCTGTCAAAACCACTTGATTCATCGCGCAAACTACCGTTATCCGAATTACCAGTTCCTATCTCCGTCTCGTCACATTTCCTATGACGATATATTCGAACCTGATCTACATTAATCGTTAACCTTTTTCCCGCTTTCCATATCACTACGTTGTTATTTTTAACATCTAATACTCTATACGGACCTTCAAATTTTGGTTTAAACTTAGCTACTACTTTTCTTGTTGCTGAACTTAAAGGATGTGTTGCCACAAAAACCCAATCATTCACCTTAATTTGCACATCACGCCTACGTCTATTATAATATTTCTTCCAATTTTCATGTTTAGTTTCTGTGTTTCGTCTAGCTTCCTCAAACAATCTCTCAATATCTCCTACTGCAAATTCCGTTCCGTCCGATACCATCACTAATTTCTGAAAAGGCGTAATTAACTTTCTACCTAAGAATAATTCCGCAGGGGTTTTCCCCGTTGTTTCGTTTACAGCCGTACGAATAGCATAAGCAAACTCACGTAAGAATTGGTCCCATGTGTCATGTTGCTCATTGACATAATTTGCAATCATTTGCACCAGATCGCGATTTACGCGTTCTGTTCTATTTGCTTGAGGTCTATAACAACAGTCTTCACATGCCTTATGCCTAATCTTTCACTTAAATTCTCAAAAATATCGGAAATAAATTGGGGACCGTTATCACTAATTAATTTTATTGGAGCTCCAAAACGCGATATATAATTATCAAAAAAATTATCTGCTATAACTCGAGCAGAGGCGTTTTTAAGGGGTATGATTTCAGCCCACTTGCTGAAATGATCCGTAATTACTAATACATATCGGTTGCGTCTTACTCTCGACACGGGATACGGACCTAACAAATCTAACGTAACTATTTCATTTGGATAATTGGATACAATTAGTATTAACCGACCAGCTGGTAACGCGTTTTTATAATTATTAATTTGGCACTTATGGCATGTAGAGACATATTGATCAATAAATATTCTCATATACGGGAAATAACAAACATCCCTTATTTTATGATAAGTTTTAAAACGTCCGAAATGACCTGCTAATGGTTTGTCATGAAATTCTCTCATAATTTTTTTTTTCACTCCTTAAAGATTTTGGAATATATACTCGCATTTCTCTCCTAATGACGTTGCATATTTCGCATAAAATAACAAGCCTTCTACTAGCCTAAAATCGCGAGACCAATTCTCACATATTGCCGCATTAACCGAGCTATCTTCTGGGTTTTCTAGATATCTATAGATATGACCTAACAGTGGGTCTGTTTTTTGTTCTAATAACTGATCTCGTGACGAAAGTACCAAATCTCTGATTATTGCACAATTAACTTTCTTTCCTATTATACTTTCAACTGTATTATTATTTAAAACATTAGCCACAACATTTAACTTCGTTTCTGACAAATCAACGCGCAAATTACCGTCATCTTCCTTAATATCTTCAACCTGTGATTCTTGGATCGCCAACGATTTCCGATCAAAGTCCAAAATGATCTTTGATCCACCTATGAAGTCTATTCCGAGAATACATGGGAATTCTAAATCTGCTAACACATGGAACAACCAAGGCTTTTTAAAGTCCCGTATTCGAATATTTAATTCCACTAACTCCCATATTTGGACATTTAACTCCTTGCTCCGTGATCATCTAAGTACTCGTTTTCTTTACTTGTTTATATAAAAAAATATTTTTGGTATGTCTCTTCCGATATAAATGACTTCTCCGCTCCAGTGTCCCATAACGCTTTCGTAAAAGTTTCGTCTAATAAAATAGGAACATACGGAAGTTCTACCGCAGACATACATATTGCTGAAAGTTTAATCGGTGACTGATTTATCGACTGCGTCTGATCACCTTTAACATCATTCACTTTGAAAACATTTAAACGTCCCATTTGTTTTCTACTGCCTCGACTAAAATTTTCACTCGAACCCCTATTTCTTTGGTCCCCTCTACTAAAATCGTCATTTTGACCTCAATTTCTAAATGAATATCCCGTATCGTTAAATCTGCGATCATCGTTTTGAAACCTATTCCTGCTCTCGAACCACTGATTTCCTTGACGGTTGTTCTGATGGCTACCCCTATAATCATTTCTACCATTATTTGGTCTATGTACCACTTCAGAATTTCTCCAATTTCCTCGACTATTACCAACATTAGACATCCTACGCTCATTCCAACCTCGTCCTTCCACGTTATTACTATTTCTCGAACCCAATGTTGCCTTGCACGAATATCTTTCCTCAAACTTAGCTAATACTTCTAATAATTGGATCGCTGTTTGTGGATTACGGACCTCTACATAGTCCTGCAGTTGCGGCTCAAGTCTAACGAAAATATGATCTAGAAGGGCTTTCTCAGACATCCCCAGTTCTAATTTCTTATGTAGTTTGAGAAAATCGTAAACAAAATCTGTCGGCTCCTGGTTCTGTCTTTGCTGAGACGCGTAAAACCGGGTATCCAACTCCTTTTTATTTTGGAGGGCAGGGAATGCTTTCGACAATGCTGCTTTCAGCTGTGCGAAGTCCGTGGTGTTATTTTGCACTAACGTCGATCCGAATATTTGGTACCAATCCAGGGCTCTACCCATGAGATGACTTTTTAAATAAGCACATGATAAGTCACTGGGTATTTCAAGTAATTTAATTTGGTTATCTATACCCTCTAAAATTTCGGTGACGTTCTCCGACCCAGAAAAATATACTTCTGGCCAAACATTAAATCCTCTCGCGGTTCTCATCTCGGGGTCATATAGATTAAACCCACATTGGGCGCCATTGGGATGTACCTCCCCTTGGAAGTACATCCCTCGAAGCATCAGCGTGAGCTAGAGGTGTAGGGTTATCGTAAGAACTAGAATCAAACATTATCTTAATATGACTTTATTAAGATATTCAACTTAAACTTTGAACAAATATAATATTATAAATGAGAGAATCTACGATGACGCAATACGCAACACACAATATAATTCAGACCTATCTCAATAATTGTGTGAACCGCCTAATCTTCAAATATAATAATAATAAGTAATCAATCCTACCTTATATTATTCTGTAATAAACTTGTCTTTATCTACAGTGGTATGCAGCTGTACATTTAACTTCTAATCGATCACCAATATGTTTATCCACAACACGTAGAACTTGAATCTTTAAACGACGAACTTCAATAATC
Source organism: Trichonephila clavipes (assembly GCA_019973935.1). Lineage (NCBI taxonomy): Eukaryota > Metazoa > Arthropoda > Arachnida > Araneae > Nephilidae > Trichonephila > Trichonephila clavipes. The sequence goes on from BMAU01021243.1 coordinate 117,731, forward strand.
ATCCAATACCACAACGCACCTCAACTGTCAAACATTCCTTTACACTACCATTACATTGCCATCACGCTTACTCTAAGATCCTATATTTATCCTATATTATTTGCATCTCTTCACTTCTCGTTTCTTGGATTTGGTTGGAAAAGAGTTGCCATTAATTCTGGCCCAAAGAACCCAAAGGACTTGTTAAAGAAAAGACGCGTAAGACGTCACAGCTTTCATGGAATGCTCCCCAATGAAAGCAGGTGCTGCGTAAGTTGAGTTGGAAGGGCGACAAATTCCTTGTTTCAACCATTTCTGGATTTGCATGTTAAGAAACTGGCGATCAGGTTCTGAGAGTCTATATGGTCGACATCTAATGGGCTTATGTTGCAAATCAATTTTAAATTCAATATATGGACATAGTCCAATATTAGCATCATCGGAATAAAACACGTCAGAAAAATTTCCTATTACTGCATCGAGTTGAGCTTGTTGAATTTTAGATAGTTTGGCAAATTTTGGGATGAGTTGTGCTTGAGAAGTATTTTTGTGTTTAAATCTGGTAAAACTACATCCTCTAAAGGCGGTAATGAGAAATCATTAGAAGCGATGCAGTTAATGCTAGGTTTTGATGCATGATTGCACTCGTATAAACGCAAAGATGGAGTAGAAATGCATAATGCACCATTAGAGTCGTAGGTGCATCTAGTCTGAACATGTTGCTGCCAATCAAATCCCAGAATAAGAGGAAATGTAAGATAGGTACAGATGCCAACTTTGGGCATTGTATGTACTATTTTACCAACAGACAAGTTCAAGGAAATCCAACCTATTGGATTTATTTTGTGATCAACAACCTGAAACTGTCCATCAGTCCATGGGTGTATAACAGCATCAGTTGGAATGCAAGACCGTTGAATGATGGTGATGTCAGCACATGGATCACACAGGGCTTGAATTTCGATGCTATTGTTTATCACAACAGGTATTAATGCACGCTTATTGGTTTGAGTTTTAATACAATTTACAGAATTACTTGGATTTGTAGCTGCATTTCTTCCAGATGTTGAGTTGCGATTACTATTACTGTTGCGTCGGGAATCAGAGGAGTTCAAATTAGTGGTGCTACGTTGTGTATTATTTCCATGATTTATTGAGCCGCTGGACGATAGGAGAGGAGCATTCGCTTGACTGCTGGGTTCTTGAAATTGACTTGGTTGAACTGCGGATGAACCACGTGGAGGAGGTGGCAAATGACACATGAAGGAGGCATGACCTTTGCGTCCACATCGCCAGCAATTAATATCTTGAATATTGTCAGTTATTGGATTATACTTATGAAGGTGTACATCATGAGTGCTAAAAGATCTCAATTGAGGTCTCGATTATTGCATTTTATTTTCTTGTTTAACACTTCGAATAGCATCAAGTGATGTTGCTCTGTCAATTAATTCTTCGACTGTGTCAGAATTTTGGGTACCTAGGGCACAATTTGCCATTTTTCTTCAGTAACATCACCTATTATCATTGAAATGTGGTCTTGTTGGGGAATTGTAAAAGGAGCTTTTTCCAGAAGGGCATCTTTTGCGTAAATATAATCGACTAAAGTTTCACTGTGCTTCATTTTTCTTTCGTTTTGATGTGCTAAAAATTTTTTGCATTGTGATGCGTCTTTTAAATCTTGAAGCGAAAGCAGTTTTCCAAACAGTTTAATCATTGAAATTCTTTCCTGTAGTTAACTGCTAATTTTTTACAGATCCAGAAAGGCGAGAAATAGCATTTGTTAATTTTAGTTCATTAGACCAGTGAGCTAATGTTGAAATTCTTTGAACTTCCATTATCCATTCGAAGGCATTGTCAATTATATCTCCTTTAAAAATTTGAATCGAATTTGCAGTGTCATTGGTGGATGTGATTTGAATCACATTTTGATTTGTTTGTCTATCCAGCAATTGTTTTTGTGTTTCAATTAATGTAGAGAGAACAGGAGCAATACTTGGGTCTATTTGAGGAGGAGGTCGATTACTTAAAAGTTCTACTAGTTTTCGAAGAGATTCGATTTCTTTTAATAATTCTGTTTTATCAGGAAATGTTCCATCATCATTCTTTTGTGACTGCATGCGAAGAATAGTTAAGTCATTTAAAGTTCCTTCCTTATTTCTTTCATTATTGCCCTCCACAATGCGCGAAATTAATTCAATTTTATTTCCATTTGTTGAAAGCTTTCTGAAACGCAATTCATTCTTTAGGTCGGCGATTGTTAGATTATGAAGCGAATGTGGTTCCAAAGAGTTCAAAATATCAGCGGCTGTTGACAGTTTTTTGTTTTAGTTAGCGAAATGAGCTCGGCGCTGTCTTTGATGTTGGCGAGGTCTTTTTGGCTGGCGAGAAGCTAGGAATGATTTCAGTTGTAGAGCGAGGCGATGCTGTTTCGGTGAGCTTGGCGAAAAGGAAGATTTTTGCTGTATTTTCAGAGCTTGACGATACTGGCAAGTGGCATGGAATTTACGGAGTTCCTGTCCCGGAAACGGGACGTACCTCCTCATCAGAATTAATAAAAAATAGAGCTGAATTAAATGAAAGTGACATAAGAGTAAATAAAATAGAAACAAAAGATGGGCAGGACAAATCCTGCTGGAAAAAACAGTAGCTGACGAAGTCCGCTCACTGATGAGAGAATTGCCCTGCAAGCTGCAATATGATTGGTCGAGACCGATCAACGCAGAAAGTGGGCGTGGAGACGATACTGGCGAGAAACAAGGAGTAATTGCGGCTGAAGATCTTGGCGAGATCGTGTTCCGTCAACTCGGCGATTTTTCGAATAATCCTTTAGGCTTAACGTGCACAGAAACGAATTAGGCGTAACTTTCCTGCATGTAAACAGTTCTATAGCTTGGAATATATCACAGTTTTGCAGTTCTTTTGAAAACCGGCTGCGCCATATAAGATAAAAAGATGTAGGGAGTTGATAGTTTAGAAGAATGTTTAACTATTTAAAAAACAAATAACATTTAATAACAGCGAAAAATTATGTTGCGGTACAATACGGTCACTTCGGCATAGCGTGTTTGCATCTGGTGTTGCCAGATTACCTTACATAAAATACCATAAATATCGTTGCCACTAATTCTAACAAAATGGGAACCTTACACATTCACTTCTTGAATCTGTGCTTCTTGCCATAAAGCCCATTTTTAAATCGCTAAGTGATTTAAAAAAAACTGTTAGAAAAAAGTACTCATGGGAAAACCAAAATCCCAATTAAAGTTTCAATCACTGCATATGGGAACGTTTACCGAAAACCATATTTCTGAGCATTGAATCAATGAAAATAGGGGTAATAGATGCCCTGATAACGTTTAATGATGGTGCTCAGAGCAGGATAAGGGTATTGGAAGAAATTGGTATAAAACCAGGCCATTATATGAGAAAGGCACTTCGAATTATAGATAACAAAAGGGTTTGTGAAGCAGAAATTGCTATCCATAAAGCATCTAAAGAGGCTAGAATTAGAAACAAAAGGGAAAAAAAAAACAAAAAAAAATTTGGAGCAATCTAACCAATTAGATTACAGTGTTGGGCTATTTTAAAAATTATTGTGAATAAAAATTGTACATTTTCGAATTGAATTTTTATGTAAGTACACTATAATTCAGATATACTTTATTCAAAATTTGTTTTGCATATAATATGTATCAGAAAACACTCATATTTCCTGTTCAAGGAATGTAATTTTTCTGTAATTATATTTTCAAAGTTTATGAAAGTTCTACATTTTTGTACAAAAATTAAATAGTATTTAAATGTATAGTTACAAAATTTTAAAATTAAGTTCTGTATTTTAAGTTGTTAACTATATCTAGTTTTATATTTAAGTACTCAGTGTAGTTCTTAAATTATAAATTAAATAGCTCAAAGTGAATCTTGAGGATAATCCTCAATAAATTGCACGACTTGTAAGAGGAATATTTCGTTATTCCTAACTGCTTATTGGTACCATTTAAGTATTCACAAATAATGCTTTGTTTATAAATGTTGTTTTTAATTTAAAGTAAATAAATATTCATATATATGAGTATAAAAACAACTTCTTTTGTAACAATCTTTAAAAACAGAGTTCCATTTAAATAAGACATCAAATTAAATTTTAAATTCTTTGAAGACATTTTCTTTGTGCATCTTTATAACAATAAAAATATGTATAAAGAATTGTGTAATATCCTGTAATAATGATGTTCAAAGTTAAGTAAAAATATTAGAGAGCTTATAGTCATAAATTTCAGTATTTTAAGTGGTAGATGTTGTGAATCACATTGGTAACACGTGTCGATGAAATAAAAAGAGTGATTAAAAAGCTTCTAAATAATCTAGAATTTAAAATTTCGGAACTAAAAACTGAAAACTGATTCAGAATGATCCACTTAATTATGGTATTATTTTGTATTGGATTAAAAAATATTATTTTACAAATTATAGGGTAAAATATATTTACTTGCAGTTTTCTCAAAATGCATTTTTTGGTGGTTCGGGTACGCTTTTCTCAAAATCTTCTTTATCTATAGTTCTGATATTTTGGATATTATAAAATTCACAAAATGTTTTTAAATTTTTTAAAATTTATTTTTTAAAATTCCATTTCATTCATTTTATAGACTGTTGTATTTGCAAACACTATGTAAAATTTAATAATTATATATTGAGTGGATTTTATGCAAAGTGTATCTAAAGGTAAACACATGCCTCGAAAATGAAAAAATAGTTATTGGTTATTAATTGCTCATATAGAATTATTTATATTTTAAAATGAGATTTTTTCACATTAACATGTACATAAATGTACTGATAATTCATTGTAAAAATATTACATCCATTGCTTTTAATTTAAGTAAATGAGAACAATTTACATTTGATGTAAAATAAGCCCATTTTTGCTTGTCGAGTACGTCCCAGGATCTAAAGAAGAGGTGTCAAACTCGTATGATAATACGGGCCACATGGTCAGTTTTATTATAAGTTGGGGGCTGCATGTTTACAACCTTCAAAAAACTAATAACAAACGAGTTTTATAATGTACAGTAGAACCTGTTTTTGTGCGGTCTTTTTTTATGCGATTTTTTATGTGCGATCTTTTTTTATGCGGTGTATGAATTTCAATGGCTTTGGTGCCACTGTAATGTTTTCTATCTATTTACCAGTGGCGTAACAGAAAATGTTAGGACCCCCTCGCCACTGAAAGTCAGGTTTCACCTTTAATATTTTATGAATTGGGTAAATATGTATTTAGCGTTAGTCAAGCCTTGGGCCCCTAGAGTCCTGACCCCTCGTGGCAGGACTCAATGGCTTTGGCACCACTGTAATATTTTCTATCTATTTAACAATGGCGTAATGGAGAATGTTAGGACACCCCTCCTCCTAAAAGTCAGGTTTTGCCTTTAATATTTTATAAATTGGGTAAATAAGTATTTGTTGTTATAGAGTCCAGCCCCCTCCCGTGATTGTTACGCCACTGTCAGACCTCTGCACTGCCGGTATTCAGAACTGAGTACAAAATACTCACTTTTGACAACGTCACATACTCAAAATGGCCCGATGCAAACATACTCAAATTGAAACGGGCATACTCATTTTTGTCAACGAACACTTTTGAACCTGTTCCACAAATTTGAAATGTAATGCACTCACGAGTTTATAATGGGTCAAATATGAGTATGTATAATATTTATTTTCTACACTGTTGTATCTAATACGAATTTTTAACATATACACTGCGAAAAACCGGTATTCAGAACTGAGTACAAAATACTCACTTTTGACAACGTCACATACTCAAAATGGCTCCGATGCAAACATACTCAAATTAGGGAAACGGGCATACTCATTTTTGTCAACGAACACTTTTGAACCTGTTCCTGGATCAAATTTGAGAATGTAATGCACTCAATTACGAGTTTATAATGGGTCAAATATGAGTATGTATAATATTTATTTTCTACACTGTTGTATCTAATACGAATTTTTAACATATACACTGCGAAAAACCGGTATTCAGAACTGAGTTTTTGACAACGTCACATACAAAATGGCTCCGATGCAAACATACTCAAATTAGGGAAACTCAACGAACACTTTTGAACCTGTTCCTGGATCAAATTTGAGAATTAATGCACTCAATTACGAGTTTATAAATACGAATTTTTAACATATACACTGCGAAAAACCGGTATTCAGAACTGAGTACAAAATACTCACTTTTAAATACGTCACATACTCAAAATAGCTCCGATACAAACATACTCAAATTTGAGAATAGCCTATTCTCATCTTTGGCAACCAGTACGTACTCAAAATTGTAAACATCACATACTCATTTTGTGACGAATCTATACGGCTCTTTTCCACAAATACTCTTTAGCGTCTTTGGGGATTGTAAATTCGCGTATATTTCCAACCAGCTCTAAAAGAAGAAAATGGGATATGCAAATGAATTAAGGTATTTTAGGAGAGCGTTGTAAGTTAGCAGATAGAAGGCGATTGAGCCAAGAGCAGTTGTGACGAAGTTAAGAGGATTCAAGTGGATTGCGTGATTAGAGTATTGCTGTTATTATTCAGCGAAGTAGCATCAGAAGGATTGATCTACCTGGAGAGAACCACATTATAGCCAGGTGATACATTATAACTTAGTCTCTCTGACCACAAGAGTTAATATATAATAAAGTTAGTGAAATTTTAATGAATGTTAATAATTCAAGTTGCGTATATTTCTCGGACCTCCTATTCCAGTAAACCCGTTCGATATTGAGCTCAGTACTTGATTAATTTCCTATTTAGTAATTTAGTTTAATAGTAAAGGTAAATCCCTTTGACGTAGACATATTGTTTAATATTTGTAATTAGAAGGTTTCTAATTGAATCTATTGAATAAATATAATTCGTTATTATACAAATGGCGTCTGGTCATTCTTTGCCTCAAGTTAATCTTAGTGTCCACGGTGGAACCCAGGGGGGGTGTTCTCACAGTGGCACCCAGCGTAATAGTAACCCCGAGTTTAGAATTGGATCTAATTTTCGAGTAATCCCAAAGCAATTTTTTTCGGGATTAGAAAATGCTTCCGATTTTTTGGAAAACATTGATAATAATTTAACATATTACGAGATACCCACACAACTAGCTTGTGCATATCTGAAGGGTCATCTCACGGGAAGGGCACTAGATTGGTTTGATGTTTTAGGTTATAAGGTTATGGAGGAAAAGGCGACAGATTACGCGCACTTAAAACAAGCCTTGATGGAGCAATTCCCCATGGTTTGAAATAGATCGAAGCTCGAAACGCGTTTCTATGTGTCGCACCAAAATAGCAACCAGAGACATTCAGAATTTGTATATGAATTGTTAAAGATACACAAACATTTAAAACTAGACATGGTGGAGGAAAAACTGCTGGATCATGTTATCAGTCGCTTAGAACCTCAACTTTTGAATTATGTGGAGGTACGACACCCACAGACTACGTCTAGTCTTCTACAAATGATTGATAAATATGAGGAGAGGTTTCTAAATAGAATGAGCAGGGGTTCGAGTCAGGAATTCTGAAACGCAACCCATAGCGCGAATAATCAATTCCCAAACAGTAATAGGCAGGAGAATTGGCGGGATAACAGAGTTAACAACCGATACTAAGATAAAAGAGATCTTAGTACTCACCAATAATATTTGAAATATCCATTTATGAATAAACAACAGAAGATTAAAACTACAATCTAGACAACGGGAAGCATGGAAATGTTTAAGTTTGTGAAAAAATCTGTGAGGAACCCCTTGGATCTCACTTTGAGAACGAGAATAATTTTGAGTCAAAGAAGAACCAGTAGCCATTTTTATAAATAACTTTCTTTATTTGGTTATCTTTCTCAAATAGAATCAAAGACTTTTAATAACAAATAAATCAAAGTAGCTTTATGAGGTTTAAAAGGGACTTTCCTTTATATTAACTTAAATATTTAATGATCCAATTAATTAACAATTAGAATATCGATCACGCAGAGATTACCGCAATAAGAGATCCCAGAATTATATTCAATAATATTCCTATTGAACATTTAACTTTAATCTCACTTCTAATATAAAACTTTAATGAGACTTTAATTATAAATCAATATTTACCAGACTGAATCTCAGCTCTTCCTGAGTCTAATTTATCCACCTAGAAATCTCCAATAATAAATCTCTAACTTCACTATTATAACTTCCTGCTTCAATCTCTCTCTCCTACTGCCTTCCACCTTACTATTCCGTTTGACTTAAATAATTTATCTAATCTGCATAATAAGAAATCCCTGTCCTCTTTTTGGAGTCGATTGGAAATAGGTAGGGAATTAAATTTCCCTAAAAAAGACATCTCAGAAGGTTAGTGATAAAGTTCCGTATAGATTTGTCACAAATTTACTTAAAATTGTCTTAAATTAATAAGAGTAAATATAAATCAATAAAAAATTCGTTTTAATATCCTAGAATAATAATATCAAACAATATACACAATAAATAATAAAATAAAATTACAAAAGAATAAAATTAAAAAATAAAATGTATGGCAACCACACAGAACCAAATTTAAATGTATTGGTAACTGTATTGTAATGTTATTGCCGAACTTGACAATTGTCAACAACAACACTTGGTACGTAGTGTACCAATATCAAATTAGAACATTAATTTCAATACTCAAAAACTAAAAACAACGAGCTGTCTCCTTTCCCCTTCAACCTGAAATGTATTAAAAAAAAGTTATTTAAGGATGGTTTTGATACCTATCTTGTTTTTCTGCTTTTGTAATTCCATGGAAGAAAACTTGATATTAAAAGTCGACAAGTATAATTGAACATGAATAAGTATTATGATATTTTTCTGAGATACACAAGTCTCTTTCACTTTTTCCTCACTGAAGCAATTGAGGGACAGCTTTAGAGGAATTAGTTTTCAACATCTCACTATCTAAAAAGAAGAAACTTTCTTCATCCATGCTTTAATCTCTGTTAAAAAATATTTATGTCAATAAACATATTTTTCCAGCTAAATAAAAACACCAAAATCTTGATCTACGTGAAAAAAATGCAAAACCTATAATTGGAAAAGAATTGCTTGTTTTATTATTATGGTGCTTCCTGTATGTCAGACGGAATAGATTTCTTGCGTGTTTCAGCTCATGTGCAACATACTGGCATACACAAGTTTTTGTACCAAAACTTTATTAATTTTTGGTACTTACATATTATCGCAACTGTTTTGGCGAGATTATATGAAATGAAGCACATGGTTGTGTCAAAAAAGAATTTAGCATGTGCAACATATGGAAAATCAGGGTTGCCAATCGCAAATTGTTTTGAATGTTGGCATTGTTGCGATAATATGTAAGTACCTAAATTTTCTCTAACCCGTTCAGGACCAGTAGATTTTCGCTGTTAAGCCTAACACCATTTCAACTGCTGTAATAAAATACGCCAAAAAATTTATGGTTTATAATCATTCCAAATCCAAATAACACCGGTATGATCACAGACTCAGAAAAGGGAAAATAAAATCTCGCAACATTCCCTGAAGTGATCACTGTTAACACCGCCTTTACCATTTGTAATTTATTGTCAATTCGGCGAGCGCCAAGGCGCCCGTCATTTAGGTTATAAGAAATGTTTTGGAGTGAAACTCCAGTTGTAGTTCAGCCTGCGAGCCTAGAAGACGTTAAGTCTCAATTTCATTAAAGTTTTTAAAGGAATACAGTCCATTGTTTTTATTGAGTTGAATTTATTCGTGCCCCTCCATGATTTGGTCGAGTTGACCGGAGAGTAATTAGTTTAATAATTTCGAACCAGAAAAGTTGAGTATAATGGAATTAACTAGTTTGAATAGATTACGAGAGGGGCGTCGAAGGCAAAAGTTACAAGGTTGGAGCAGTTCGAAACTCCGTCATGTTTGGAACTGAGACTTCAATTAAATGATGTCTCGGCCCTAAAAAATAAAATTGAAAGTCTCGGAAAGGACTATTACATCCTTCCATTACATGTGAATTTAACAGAGGCTGACCAGGAGTTTGAGCTTTTGGAAGATCGTCTTTACAAGACAGAGGTAAGATTTCGTTTATTACCCTCTGAACTTGATAATACAAAAGTTTCAATGTCGGAAGTTATTCGAAAAGAAAATAATGTTCTGTCCGGAAACGAAAGTAGACAAGCTAGTATAAAATTACCAGAAATAACTTTACCTCAATTTAGCGGTTTGTACGAAGAATGGAGCCCATTTAAAGATCAATTTGATAATTTAATTTCTAATAACGAAAAACTAACAAATTCGTAGAAACTATTATTTACGCTCCGCTCTAAGAGGTCATGCAAAGCAAATCGAATGCTGCGATGACACATTTGAAGCATTTCTTGAAGCTTTAACGCTAAGATATGAAAATAAAAGAGCAATTTTCGATATGCATTTGCAAGCAATTATAAATCAAGAAAAAATTCTGCATGAAGCTTCCCGAGAATTGCGTTATTTCGTGGATAATGGAAAAAAAAAAACTTAAGGTCATTAAAAGGTTTAAAATTCACAAGAAACGAATTTTCAGATGCTACATTAGTAAACATATTGTTATCTAAGTTAGATAAAGAAACCACAGGAAATTATTTGAATCAACCTTAAAATCTACGGACATTCCAAACTTAGATGAATTTCTTGAGCTCGTTGAAAAAAAGAAGTATGGTTTTTGGAAGTATTAACCGAAACTCTAACTCTCTTATAAGAAATCAAATAAAAATTCTCCTATTCTATTTAAGCCTAAATCATTAGTACTTAATTCAAGCGAAACCGCAAAATGTATTTCATGTAAGGGTTTTCATTTTTAAACAAGTGTAATAATTTTCAAAATATGAGTGTGTCTCAAAGATATGATTTTGCTCGAAAGTATAGAATTTGCTTGAACTATTTACGTAATTCACATTTTTATTCTGCCTGTAAATCAAAATTTATGTGTAATGTGTGTGGGAGGAAACATCATACACTTCTCCATAAATCAAACGGGGAGCAGCGTTCAGCAGATCAACTGATTTGTGGCAGCGCCGCCACAAACCAGTTGAATACGGAAAACGAATTAATTATGCACGACAAAAACTCACGAACACATCCGCAGAATATTTACTCTTTAAAAGCGACGGTACAAGGTCAAGGCAGTGAATCGATTTCAAATACAAATGAAAGTTTTAAAGCGGAACTGGAATTTTTGGTGATTCCAAGAACAACTGATATGATCCCCTCAGTTACATTAAATATTTCTAGTATACAATTACCTCTGTTCAAGTTCAAAATTCTTAATATTCAAATTCGTAATTCAAAAGTTCAGTTCGGATTCGTGCATTAAAATGAATAAATTGCTCTTACCTGTCAGAAGGATGAGGCGACGCAAAAAACACCCGGCCAGTCGGATGGAGGGACAAAACGTTTTTATTTACAAAACAGGAATGCTATTTACACTTGAAACAAGCGACCGCAGCGCCGCTAAACAGGAGTTACAACATACTCCCCCCCCCTCCGAATGACAAGGGGGCTCATCATTCATAATCTGCTACTATTTCAAAATACACAGAAAAATATTAAATACACATTACAAGTAATTCACATTCAAATTCACCAGATACAAATTCAAAACAACCACTTAACTAAGAAATCATTCATTAAGCTCAAGGTTATGTAACAATTGTACAGGTCTTTTAATAATTGAATTGTGTTTTTATCCTACAAAAACGTATTTTACCATCCCTGCCAGGAAAATACATCAACAACTTTACATAGTTTCCAAAAATGTCTAGGAAATTTTTCATCACTAATTAGTACAACATCATCTATTTTAAACTCTTTAATTTCGCCTGTAGGTTTAACACAATAAGCAGATTTAAGCATGAAAATATATTCTTTTGACCATTTTGTCCAAAACATATTAAGTAATCTTTCGCGATAATTAAACCTTTTAATTAGAACTTTCCTGTTGGATAAGTTAGAATCAAAATTAAGCCTGGCAGGTGGTAGACTATTCACTCTACGTCCTAAAATCATATGAGATGGAGTAAGAGGTTCAGGTTCATTGAATTCACTAAAAACATATGTAAGAGGGCGAGAGTTGAGCACTCCTTCAATTTCAATTAAAAGAGTCTCCAACTCATCGCGAAATAAAGTTGTTATTCCCACAGTTTTTCGTAAAGCAAGCTTTACTGTTCGAATAAGTCTTTCGTAAAAGCCGCCCCACCAGGGTGCTGGTTCGATAATAAACTGCCAGTAGATTTTATGAGAAGCGTAGAACGCTTTCACTGTAGGATTACTGATAACTTTCCACAAGTTTTTCAGTTCAAGTTCGGATTTCTTAAAAGTTTTTGCGTTGTCAGTCAAGATTTTTGAACACAGACCACGACGACTAATAAAACGTCGAAGTGCTAATAGAAACGTTTCAGTTGTAACGTTGTTCACTAGCTCTAAGTGAAGAGCTCTCGTAACAGCACACGTAAATAAAACAATGTAATGTTTATTCTAGTCTTTTGTGTAGAGGGTGCCTCCAAAATCTATTCCAACTACAGAAAATGGAGCTGACTGCTCTACACGAAGAGCTGGTAACGGAGCGGTGACTTGAACACCCGAAGTCGAACTAAATCTTTTGCATAGCAAACATTTCTTTAAGATGTTTTTCACAGTCTGTCTCCCCTTAATGAGCCAGAATCGCTCTCTAATTTCTAGTAGAGTTTCCCTAACACCACCGTGAAAAACCTTTCGTGAGAGTCTCGCACTATTAAATTTACGAAGTAATGCTTGGCTGGTCAAATGATAGAGTGTTTCTGTAAATAAGAAAATTTAGATTTTTGCAGTCTTCCACCGACACGTACGAGTTCATCTGAATCAAGGAAAGGATTAAACACTAAAATTACTGAAGTTTTGAGTCGTAGTTTGCTTGCACGTAAACAATTAACCTCTTCGGTGAAAGCATCTCTTTGTACTAATTGAATCCAAAAATTTTCGGCACCATCGATTTCTTCTATACTTAAGTCGTCAGATAGTTTATTGAATCTATTGCGAATGTTATGCACAAAACGAAGCACCCAACTAGTAACTCGCAATAATTTCTGCAGGCTCCTAAATTTGCTTAAATTAATTATTGAGGCTGTGTTTAATTCACACGTGAACGCAAACACTTATTCTTCTGATTCACATGGGTCGGTTGAAGAAAAGTCACAATTCAAGTTTTTCGGCCAGTTGTTTTCCGTCGTGCGAAGCCACTGAGGACCATGCATCCAAAATTGGCTGTTAATAATTATCTCGAGATTCGCTCCACGAGAAACATAATATGCTGGATTTTCCTACAGCTCTTTTTAAATAAAATTTGAATGATTTAACTCCTGCCTCCCAAAGTCCACCAAAATTTGGTGCTCTAGGTGGCATGAAATTCCAAGAAATCCCTTCAGAAGAAAGATAAGAGGAAAGTTTTTCTTTGGGAAATTTTAAGAGATTATGTAACCTTTTTAATTCTCGATTAGCTCCAACAAAGTTTTTGGCATTATCTGATGATATAGTAGCACATTTCCCGCGTCTAGCCACAAAACGCTTCAATGTAGCAAGGAAGGCGTCTGTGGTCAAATCCGAGACAATTTCGAGATGGACGGCCTTTGAGGCTAAGCAAACAAAAATGGCTACATATATCTTTTGGTAAGTACCCTTTCTCTGGTGTTTATACCTTATGAAAAAAGGTCCACAATAATCAATTCCTGTATGCAGGAAAAGAAAACTAGGGTTTACTCTCTCTCGAGGTAAAGATCCCATAAGTTGGTTTGCTACAAATGGTTTATTTTTGAAGCAAACTACGCATTCGTGCACAATTTTCTTCGCTACTGATCTGCCACGAAGTATTTGTCTTGTGCAATGAAGTAAAGCTTGAGGGCCTAAATGAAAATTTCTATTGTGTATATTTATCATAATTAATTTGGTGAGAAGATGATCCGCTGGGAGTATAGCTGGATGTTTCTGACTGTAAGTTAAATCCGAGTTTTGCAAACGTCCTCCAACCCTCAAAATTTGATTTCCATCGAGGAATGGATTTAAAGAGAAAAGTTTACCTTTTTTTGAACTACAACTACTCTTAGCTAGAAACTCGATTTCTTCTTGAAAGGCAGAGGCTTGAAGATTTTTAATGAGGCATAATTCTGCTTCATTCACTTCACTATAATCTAATTGACCAGACCTTTTTACACTAGGATTTCTAGAGTTGTGGAGGAACCTGAAAATATAACTCAAAATATGCAACAATTTAGTATAGTTATTAGAACGTTTTGAAAGATCATCTATAAGAGAGAATTTACAAGAAGTTAAAAGCACACATTTGCGGGTTTAAGTTCCTTTAAGTAGTCACTGTCAGAAGTTATCCTTTCAAAGTCAATTGGATTTGCTTCAAGTTCTTCCCTTAAAAAGTCTGGGCCATGCCACCAAAGTTGTTTAGAAGAGATGTCCGAAGCATTCAATCCACGTGATATAAGATCAGTCGGGTTTTCATTAGAGGATACATGATTCCATTGGAAGTTCTGGGTTAGTCTCTGTATAATTTTTATTCTATTGCCGATGAACGTCTTAAGCTGCTCAGGGGATCGCTGAATCCAGGCTAACACAATGTTAGAGTCAGTCCATAGCATTATTTGCTGTATAGGTAGCGTCAAGGAATGTAAAACCTTTTCCAGGAGCTGTGACAATAACACACAAGCACACAATTCCAAACGAGGGATAGTGATTGGTTTCACCGGTGCAACACGGGATTTGCTGCACAAGAGTCTTGTAGATACATCCTTTTCTGAGATCGATTGAGCATATAGTACAGCACCATATGCTGTTGTTGAGGCGTCGGCAAATCCATGGATAATAATTCTGCCTTTTCCTATTACGAGTCGAGGGACATGGATATTTTGAATAACTGGCAGGGTAGACACGAAGTCGTTCCATTCTTTAGCTATTGGATTGGAGAGAGGCTCATCCCATTCTAATTTGAGAACCCAAAGTTTCTGTAATATTAATTTGGCCTGAGTTAGAATTGGCCCCAAGAATCCGAGGGGGTCAAATAAACGTGCAATAATGGATAAAACTTCTCTTTTTGTATACGACTCACGGCAGTTCACAACGGTCTTAAAAGAGAAATAATCAAATTGTGGACTCCAAATGATTCCTAGAGTTTTAATTGTTTTTTGGTCTGATGATTGGCAATGGAAATCCCAAGATTGCTCTTCCTTTGGTATTGAATTCAATATTTCTGGAGTATTGCTACACCACTTATGTAGGCTCATGCCCGCTTTTTTAAATAAACTAATTAATTCTAATTGTAGTTTTTGAAATTCTTGAAAGTCTGAACTACCTGTTAAAATATCATCCATGTAAATGTCTCTGATTGTAACTGATGCAGCCAAAGGATAATGTTCTGCTTCGTCCCTAGCTAATTGCTGAATGGTTCGGGTAGCGAGATAGGGTGCCGTAAGTTACAGTGTTGAGTTTGTAAGTTTGTACAGGACCACACACACATCAACACTGTCTTTCCATAAAATCATCTGCAAATTTCGATGACCGGGGTTAATTAAAATCTGTCTAAATATTTTTGAAATATCCGTTGTAAAGACAAATGTGTGCTGCCTAAATCTCAAAAGAATTGAAAATAAATCTTGCTGCAAAATCTCGCCTTTATACAAAATGTCATTCAAAGAAAGACTTGATGTTGTTTTCGAAGAGGCATTAAAAACTACTCTAAGCTTGGTAGTTTTACTATCGGGGCGAAACACTCCATGATGTGGTAGAAAATAAGAAATATTTGTTTCTAGGGGGTCAGCTACTAATTGCACATGTGGTTTATAAATCAATATATTCCTGTAAGAACGATTTATAAAGAGTTTGTAATTCATAATGTTTCGAGAGTTTTTTCCAAAGTTGATTCAAACGAACTTCAGCCAAGAACCTTGAACTACCTAAACAGTATGGATCTTTTTTAAGGGGTAATTGTACAACATAGCGTCCTCCTTCAGTGCGATAATGAGTGTTTTGATATTGAGTTTCACAAATTTCTTCTTCTAAACTATTTTCTAAACTATGCTCTAGTGAGGATTCATCTACCTTTTCAATTTCCCAAAATGCTTGCAATTGTTGATTAAGATTATCTGAATTTATTTCCGCATTAATAGCTAAGCCGCAATATGATTTTTCCTCAAATTTATCGAAACTCCCTACAACAATGTACCCGAAAACAGTCTCTTGAAACAGCCATTTTTCGCATAGCGATCGAAATTTATTGGGTCTTAATTCAAAAAAGAGCTCGCACCCAATAAGCATATCTATTTCTCCTGGTATACCAAAATCTTTATCCGCGAGATCAATGTTCGAAGGAATGTTTACTTTAGTTGAATCCATGCGATGGATAGATGTTGAAGTAATATACGGGATGATTAATAGTTCTAACGGCGTTGAAAAGTCTCCAATTTTATTTTGAATCACCGTACTTACTTTTTGGTTAACTCTAAGGGTTATTTCACCTAATCCCGAAATAGACGCGTTTATTTTTTATTTTTTCAGAGGGAGTTTATTAGCCAGCCATTGTCGAATGAAGGAAAGATGAGATCCTGAGTCTAAAATCGCCTTGCAGGGGAAAAGCTGACCCTCTGCCCCCCTGAGGTAAACCATTGCAGTCGGGAGTAAAATATTTTTCTTTTCTCCCACACAGTTCGAAAACGTATAAGAGTGATCTGGGGTTGGTTGACCCTTGCATATTCGGTAGGGGTGTTAGTTCGTTAGCTAATGTCGTGGAGAGGGGTAAAGGAATCGCTTCAAATATATGTAACGATGTATGATGACGTTTTTTACAAACGGAACAAGAGTTTTTCGATTTACAATCCTTAATTTTATGATGTTCCTTTAAACAATTGATGCACACAAATTAAGGCGTTTTATTTGATTAAATCTATCGGATACTTTCATATTTTGATAAGCGCTGCACTTATAAATCAAATGAGGCAGTTTACAGATTGCACAAGAATTTGATGAATCATTCGAATTAAGAAATATTTTACCTTTATGGAAGGGTACTTGTTTTGGTTTATGAGTAATAGGAGCAGAACGATTAATACTATCTATAGTTTGGCTTCTTTTTTCTAAAAACATTATAAATGTATCTAATTCAGGAATTTGATTTGAATCAATGGATTGTTCGAATTGTTTACGAATTTCTCATCTATTTTTTTTTCAGAATGATACTAAGCAATATGAGATCCGATAAATTATTGCGTTCAAAACCTAAGAGTTTTAAAGCTCTGATATTCTTGCTTAGAATATCTGTCATGGTTCTAATATCTCGAGCTGATTCGCTTGTTAACTTTTCTATTTCTAATATAGCATTAATATGAGTCTCAGTAAGGAGACGCTTATTTTCAAATCTAGTTTTTAATGCTGTGATGAGCGATTCAAAGGAATCATCAACTGCTTCAAGTAGTTTGGCATCACCTTGTAATGACGCTTTCAAATAATAAAGTTTTTGTGACTCGCTCAAGTCATTGTTATTACTTATAATGTTATCAAATCGTGATTTAAAGCTAGGCCATTCGTTGTATCTACCTCTAAATACCGGTAAAGGTATTTCCGGCAGTTTTATTTCTAATTTCAGTTTAGAATTAGTTTGAGATATTGCATTTTCATGATTATGAACAGAACTAACAGAAGATTTAGCAGTAAAAGAATTGAGAATATCTCTAATTCTTACCTCCAGCTCATCTAGTCTGTCCTCCATACTTTGTATATCAGCTTCTATCACTTGTAGTTCCGATTCACTAATATCCTTGATATCATAGTACTGATCCTTTAATTCATCAATCTTTCTGTTCATTTCTTGGACACGTTTCAGTTTAATATCAAGTTTTGTCGGAGTATGATTCCCTGATTCTTCTACGAAAGTTTCTATCTTAGTTATGGTGCCTTTGATTGCACGCTTCGAATTATTAAGTTTATCCATTTTTTTTTCTCCGGTTAGACGCTCCAAAAATGTAGTGTTGTTTTACAAATGTTCGTTGTCAAATGCTGGTTCGTGTTTTAACTAAAACGTTGCGACTTTTGGACTGTAAATTTGGTTTATTACGAGATGGTGCTATTCGCACGATGTTCCAAGATGGAAGCTACAACAACTGAAGCGGAGGGTTACATCAAAACATTGGTGGAGGTGCTCAGTCGGCGGATGGCATTCGCGACAAAAAATAGATACAATTACGGACTGAACACCCAAATTTCTTGCATTAAGCATTTTATTATTAACACAAATGAGGAAATAAAACCTGTCGGATCAAAGATTTTGCTGCTGTTTTTAGAACACAGCGTTTCGAATTCTTTAAATTTTTAATTAACTCAAGCAATGGTTGTGCATCTAGTTTAAATGTATTATTTAAATTCCAAATAATTCCTAAAACCTTTAAAGAACGCTCACCCGATTCACATACATCACCTATACCGTTTTCATTCCATAATTTTCTTAATTCCTTCGAATTAGTTTTAAATTTTCTTAAATTCATATAAGCATCTTTAAGAATTTCAATCGCGTTTTTTGAGAGATCGAAAGCTTTATTAACGGATTCGGATGAACCGGCAACATATAAAGAAGTATTTAACATTTCATAGGTTTCTCTATAATATTACTTATATTTTCGTATATGGAATTTAATCGTCGCAGCAAGTACAAAAGGACTCAATGTCAACCCGAACGGTACACGATTCAGTCTCATTATTTTGTACGATTTGGCATCTCCATCATTCGGAAACCAAACAAATCTTAAATAGTCGCGATCTTCCTCAGCTATTCCTATCGTTAAAAATGTCCCTTGAATATCACTACAAAACGCATGTTATATTCACGAAATCACAAAATTACATCTATTATTCGGGGATTCAAAGGTGGACCCGCATAAAGGCACTCATTCAAAGAATTACAGTCTGTACCTTTCGAGAGGATGCATCAAAAACCATTCGAACTTTCTCATCGTTTCTTTATCTTTTCGAACAGCCGAATGAGGCATATAATAAGAATTAGTTTCGAAATGTGATGAACATTCCTCAACAATATTTTCTTTAATTTGATCTTTAACAATTGTGGAGACCCCCCTGGGTCTCACCTTGAACACCAAGATTAATTTGAGGCAAAGAACCACTAAGAGCCATTTTGAATAATAATATTTATTTATTATTATAATTTTCTCAAAAAAATCTCTGATAACATGTAATACTATTATGTTACGTCACTTAAAGGGATTTACCTTTATATTAAATTAAATTACTAATAATGTAATTAATTAATAATTAAGCTCAAGATCAAGTAAGGTCTACCGAAATAGGAGATCCGAGAAATACACACACACATACTCGAATTCTTAACTTTCATTAACTTTAACTAAGTCGCTTAAACTGACGCTTATTTTAAGCGTACGTAAATTATATTTACCGCTGGCTTATATCAGCTTTCTGGTACGTATAGCAGCACGACGTCTTCACGAATCTAATCTCCTTGAATCTTCTAAAAATGCGTTTAAAGTTGCTGGCTCAATAGCCTTCCATCATCTACCTTGCTATCTCACAACGCTCGACTTAAATACCTTATCTAATTTGAATATCCCGTTCATCTTTTTGGAGTTGATTGGAAATAAATGCGAATGTATGTTCCCCAAAACGATACCTAAGAAGATTAGTGGAAAGGTTCCGTACAGATTCGTCACACAATATTTATGTATTCATTATAAAGCCAATTATTGTCTTTCATTTTTATATTTAAATTACCAAATCTGCGCTTCGCTATTGCTCGAGGAATAGATTTTAATATTATTGGATACAATAAAGAACTATAAGTGTCGGATTTACCCTACAGATTTCTAATCCTCGAATATGGATTTCACATTCTGAAAACAGTTTTCGCAAGCTCAAAATATCATATGATTTTCGCACAGGATTTAAATGCAATAATTTGGACATATGTAAATCAATAATTAAATCTTTTCTGTCAAATCGCTCTTTAATTATGTTTAATGCGATTGTATAGTTATTTGCACTTAAAGTTAAACCTCTAATTGCTATTTGACCTTCATCAGTTAAGTAAGATTTTAAATAATTAAATTTCTCAACGTCACTTAAATTTGAGTTATTGTGAATTGGTGCTTCGAATTTTGGCAAAGAAATCACTAAATTTTAAAATATTTCCGTCAAATTGTGGGATTTGCAGTTGAGGGAGTTTTAAAATTGAAAATTGTTGTTCGCTTCTAGAACTTGTATTAGGTGTGTTTCTCGACTCATTTTCTCTTTTGTTTAATATTTTATTGGCACGCACTTTACAAGTTATTATTGAATCTCGGTATTCTTGTTTTGTTTTTCTATTTCCTTTTCTAGGTCGTCAATATTAGTAAGAATCGTGATATCTTTGTCAACATTCTCAAGTTGTTTTTCTTTATCAATTAATTTTGCTAAAAGTTCTATTAAATCGCTTGATGCATTTTCCAGCTCAAATTCAATTTTAATTGAGTTCGATAATTCTGTGTTGCCGCCCTTCTGACAGGTGTTCGAATTTTTTTAAGAACTTCGATATCCACATTTCGCATAAATTAAATTTTCAAATTCAAATACTGTTCGCAAGATTTCAACTGCACTAACAGTTTGCAATATATATCTAAGGGCTGGTCCCGAGTTTCAGGCACCATAATAATGTTCACAAATTCAAAATTCTAAATATTCAAATTCCTAATTCAAAAATTCAATTCGGATTCGTGCATTAAAATGACCTGAATAGCTCTTACCTGTCAGAAGGATGAGGCGACGCAAAAAACACCCGACCAGTCGGATGGAGGGACAAAACGTTTTTATTTACAAAACAGGAATGCTATTTACAAGCGACTGCAGCTCTGCTAAACAGGAGTTACAACAACCTCAAAGTATTCAGTTGGCTGATCCAGAATTCATCAAACCTGGTAAAGTGGATATGCTATTGGGAGCCGAAGAACATGCACAAATCAGTGAATCTATTATTCTACAAAGCTCAGTTTTTGGGTTTTGGGTTTCGGGAAAGCTTCCAATTAGCCAACCAATTAAAAGTTATTTTTTATCAAGAAATGAGGTAAATTTAGAGGAATAGATTTATCGGTTTTGGGAAATGAAATCAGTTGAGGAAGAGAGGGAATTGAAAAATGAGGATGAACTTTTTTGTGAAAATCATTTTAAAAACACATTTTCTAGAGATGAGACGGGTCGTTGTGTTGTAGATATCCCATTCAAGGAAGATCCTTCAAAACTAGATAAATCTAAGGAAACAGCTTGGTGACGCCTAAACGCACTTTGGCATCGACTCTACAGAAATCCTCAACTTTGTTCGTTGTATCAAAACTTTATGCAAGAATATGAGCAATTGGGCCATATGACAAAGGTTGAAGAAAATATTGAACCCGACACAACTTTTATGTACCTCATCACGGTGTTTATCGTCCAGAGAATAGTACAAAATTAAGAGTAGTATTCAATGCTTCGTGTCCTACATCTAATGGCAGGTACCTCAATTCCTTACAAGCTAATGGTGGAATAATTCAATATGAACTCTTTTCGATCATAATTAGATTTAGAAAACAACCTATTGCTATTACGGCTGATATCGAAAAGATGTATAGAATGATTCTAATCACTCCATCTCAAAGAGATTATCTTCGGATCCTGTGGAAGAGCGATAAAAATGATCCAGTTTCAAAATACAGACTAAACACTGTTACTTATGGAACAACCAGTGCTCCCTTCTTAGCCACTAGAACTCTAAAGCAAATCGCAATTGATAACCGATAAAAGTTTCCGGCAGCTGCAGAAATTTTGGAAACTGATTTCTATGTCGATGATTTAGTGTCAGGTGCAAGCAACATTGAAACTGGAAAAGAAATTTAGAAACAGCTCATTGAATTACTCAATTGTGCTGGTATGAAGCTTCACAAATGGTCATCAAATAATAAAGATATGCTGCCAAGAACTTCCATATGAAGCCCAGGTATATCATTTTGATCGAGACGAAGAAAAAGTAAAAATTCGGATTGATTTGGAACCCGAAGCATGATACTTTCGAATTTTCAGTTAGTGAACCAACCAACAACTCAGAGTGGACAAAAAGGTCAATCTTATCACACATTGCTCGAATCTTTGATCCGTTGGATCTGTTAGGCCCTGTCATTGTCACTGCGAAATTATTCATGAAAAATCTTTGGTTAGTCAAGAGAGATTGGAATGAGCCCTTATTAGAAGATGAAATACGAAATTTGAAGAAATTCGTTTTTTCCCTAAAGGCTCTTCAGGGAATAAAGGTGTAATGTTTTGTTCTTAAAGAAAATTACAAGTCCTTGGAACTGCATGGTTTTTAAGATGCCTCTGAGAAAGCCTTTCCTTTTGTACATATTTTTTATGACAAATTGCAACTAAGTAACAATACTTACTAATTTTTTACAAAAAGTTTTGTAGTTTCTCCGAAATGCAAAGCTTATTTCTTTTGAAATTACGAATAATTTCCTACCATATCTCTTAATTCGACAGAAGAATCAATGCCACTTTCTGCAAGGGTTACAGAAGGGACTGAATCACACAGGAATACATTCTATCTTCGGTAATTTCATTACAACTAGAAATATTTTCAAAGGAAGGGATCTGTCGAACACACACAATTAAGGAATGAATTTTATGAATATGTTTACAGAGTGCGTGATTATCAGAACATTCACATGTATACAAATGCATGCACAAAGATAAACACGTCTGTTTTATACACCTACAATAGCACTGATCATTACCTGAACATGTTTCCGCAATCTTTTTAACTTCGTAATATACATCCCTGTTTGTCTGCGACTTAACTAACTATGCATTTGTCGACTTAACATAAATATCTCCATCAGAAATCCTTAAACCATTGTTGCGACGTTTATAATATGTTGGATGGTAAACAATGATGGGAGTGCCAGTTATAATTCTGTATTGAGGAGATAAATATGTATCATTCTTTATTTTTAACAATGTATCAATTAAATTATCCACTCGGTGATTAAATTTATGTTTAAAATAACTGGTCTTTAATTTATTGTGAAAAGATTCACAATACATATTTGTATCTGTATAGGCATGTGGTAATTGACGATGTGACATATGATCCATATATCTGTTCTATTATAATAACAATCATCAAAATATTTAATAAAAGCAGGCTCTTTATCAACAAATGCAACTCTAAAATTTTTCCATCATTTGTTTAAACTTTAGTAAAATTGTTTTTCCTAAAAGCACTACCAAAGAAGCAAAAGTTTCATTTCTAATTTCGAAACCAGAAACAAGATTATTTAATTGTTTTTTCCAAGCACAATGAAGGTGCCATTTGCAAAGCAAATGTTTAACACCTTCCCCTAATACTTTTCCAAATACAGAGTCAGTTGTTTTCTCATCATCAGTCATGTTACAATGAATATTTAAATTGAGCATCCTTTCTTTCAAAAAAAAAAAAAAAAACCTGTCAAATAAGCAATACATTGTTACCGCGTCTAATTTATTTGTAACCTATTCCACATTCATCTGGTTCAATTAAATTTAGTAAATAGAAACCATACTCAGTAGTTTGGTGTGTGGAGTCAATACATAATATTTCTGAACAGTTCTTAACCATGCTTTCTTTTAGTTCTGCTGTTTGTAAGCCAATTGCAAGAAAATTATTGGGTAACATTTTTGAGTCCATAAACTGTATCTTGCCCTTGGGGTTTATGTAAAAGAACACAATTATGAGTTTCTTTTTGTAGTCTGTTAATTATAATATTGACAAAAATAGCATCATTTTTATGAGGTTGGGAAAGTGATTTTAAGGAATTAACACAGTAGGATAAGTTTTTGTTTGTTAAAAAGGATTCCTTAATGAGACATTTATCTCGATCATTTCTTATTTTCCTATTACCACGTACATATTCTAATACTTTAGATTTCTCAATACCCATTTGAAGGTTAGCTTTAATTAATTATCTACAAGTTTTTTTAATTGGTTGAGTTTTAATGTTTTGAGGACACAATTCATGATTGTGCTTTGAAAAATATTTTGCACTGATCACTTCACCATTCTCACAAACAATTATCTGCGCAGGGCATTCAATTGGTGGTATTGCACCTTTGATATTTCTACGACTCGTTTTTCTTTTATAAGTCTTGTAAGTTTCATTTTTTAGAAAATTGACAACTATAATATGAATAAACATTAATGTCATTTCTTTTACTTCCAGTATGTTTTTATAAGATGTAAAAGTTTCAGTTTCTTCATGCTCTAACCATAATTGAAAACTTAACTTATCTGCAAAGCTTAATTCCTTTATAGTCATATCTATTCCATGAATCTCATTTCTATGAGATAGTGACTGCGTTAAATACCTAAATCTACAGTTACTCTCAGGATGTGGACAAGGATAAGGCGAAGTTAAATCTGAACATATTTTGATATGGTTCTTTAATTGGGATTCATATAAAACATTTTGGGGGCAGATACTACATTCAAATAATGAATTTTCCTCCCTTTGATTAATCAACTCTTTTTCTCACTTTTAATAATGTTATATTCTTTGCATACTTTACGGTGATTTGCAAGCGATTGTGAACAAAAATAAGTATTTCTATAAAATATACAACATTTTGAATATCCTTCATTAACAGGTGCACCTCGAAAACAAATTGGTCATTTACTACTATCATAATAATTCAAATATTTAAATGAATCTCTATTATATAATTTTTTCTCTTAACAGAACTGATTTTGCGGCAAACTTCATGATCTTTAAAATATGTATTACTCGTTAACAAAGTTTGAGAACCTGATAATACTACAGAATCACTTACCTCATTTTTAAACATATTTATCATGGTGTCTTCTGGAAAAAAATTAACAATTACGAGATTGGTGAAACAGGCAGTTGCACGGCAGAAGGCAGAAAATAAATTTATCTATTAATATGTTAGAAACCTGGAAAGTCCAAAAAATGCAATTATAAAACTTACGGAAAATGAAAGTATAAAAACAACCGAACAATCACTTAGCAAAAACTAGAATGTCCCTGAAAGGAGAAATTAAACATGCTTAAAATCTAAGCACAAAATATAAAAAATAGTGCAATAAAATAAAGCAAAATTATAATTAATAAATACAAAATATATCAGTAAATCCCCAAGTTTATAGTTTGGCAGAAGCTAGAAAATGAATATACAAATGCTAAAATCCTGGAAACGTTAAAAAAGAACTATTAACACAGTATAAAAATTGTAAAAACAAAATGGGAAATTAACACAATAGTAAAATAAAACAATTCAATAAAAATGGAAGATTAATACAAAATAAAAAAATTCAGTGTAGTGAAAATAGTAACCACTTAATATAAAAAGAGTAAAGTAAAACAATTCAATAAATAATGAAATATTAATACAATATAAAACTAGTAACAAAAATATTCAATAACGTAATAATAGTAACCGCTTGATAAAATCAATCAACATCACGGCACTATTGCGAGAATGATATTGTGGGTTCATTGATGCCAAGCGATACATTTGGCGATTTTCGAAAATAGGCCAAAAATTTAACAGTAACCCATCTAGTTTGTAGATTATAGACTTAAGTGCCTCCAACAAAATTGAGCATTACACTTTCAGATGGTTACAGATGGTTACATTTTATAAGGAATTGGGATAAGTCAATCCCTCAGTCCTCTATCTTGTTTTAGAATCGGCTTGGTTTTGCTCCTTGGCTGGTGATGGTGGTCGTGGAAATCGGTGGCAGGAACCAATGGGATAGCAGGCGCATGACTTCTTATGAGTGGCTTTGATTGGATGATGGGAGTGAGCTTCGAAAATTGTACTCGGGAAAATTTTTAAAGAGTAGCTATTGATGTTAAAGTTTAACAATTGATGGTAAAATATTCAAGGAAACAAAATGAAAATATAATAAATTTTGTAGAAAGAGAAATTACGGAAAAAGTAGTTTAAAATTTATCTAACATAGCTTCGAAAAGAAGTAAAGCTTTAGCTTTATCATCTTCGGAGTTTTTTAATTTGGGAAGTAATTGTAAAATTTCAGGTGATATTTTTATGATGTTAGAAATCATGCTCTGACCAGTTCAATCACTTGAGCTAGGTCTGAATTTTCATTTTCTATGGCTTGGATTCCGTGGGAAACTTTGTTATTTGAATTTTCATTAGTTTTTTCAGTTAACTTGTGGACTGGGGTGGGGGAGGAGGGGTGTGGTTCCGCTAACAATGTTAGCGAAAGAGACACCTTCCCTAAGAACGTTGCTTTCGAAAGTTTTATTCGCGGTAAGGGGCGTGCCCTTTTTTGGCTTAGGGAACTTGGGGCATTTGATGTAGCAGGCCGAATGACCATATTCTTGGCAATTTATGCAGAAAGGGTTTTCCTGTCGCTCCTTTATCGGGCATTGACGGGTGGGGTGTTCTTTTCCACACTTTAGACATCTTGGCTTGAGGTGGCAGTTTTCTGCCGTGTGAAAGAAATTGTTGCAGTTAAAACATTGGGTAATTCCTCTAATGAGGTAACCTTCAATTTTAACTTGCATGTAGCCGACAGTTTTGAGATCGAAACTGTCGATTTTTTATTACTTTATTATTGAACTTTATTATTGGCGTTGCGCGCGCGGGGGAGGGTGACTTGGAAAAATGGGAGAGCGGTCTTAGTTTTCTTAGAAATTAATTGGGAAACATTTTCAATTGTGAATCCTTCTTCTTCTAGGTCGAATTGTATCTCGTGAGTTTTGGTAAAAATTGGCAGTCCTTTAATGACTATTTTGATTGGTTTTATTGGCTTTGGTTTAAGTGAGAAAAATTCAAAATCTTTGTCTTCAAGAAAATTTGTAGGAGCGTGATACTCTTCTATGTCATCAGTGATTAATTTTATAAATTCTCTTGACGATTTGTTAGTGAAATCTGGGAATTTTTGATAACTGGATTTAAGTTGATCTCTGATATTTTTATTTCTGATATAGAAGAGACAGGTCTAGCTGTTTTCTTGGGGGAAGACAAAGTCTTCCACAGAATCCTTTTATTAATTTTACATTTTTTTTATTTTTATTTTTAGCATTATTTGCATTTGTGGGTGCTTCGAATAATTTTTTTAAAATGTGATTAGAATCCCTACCTTTATGCTTTTCAGTCGGTATTGGGGGAGTACAGTAATTACCATTGCAATTAAAAAGTCATACATGGGGGAGGGAACGAAGCTCACTCACCATTGTATCCTTTTTTTTCTTTGGGTATCATCAATAGAGGCCCGAAGAATAGCCTTCATCTCGTGGTTACCATCGGTGTCTGGAAAATTGACAAGTTCAGTGCAGCGATTGATAACTATGTCAAGGGCTTCGATTTCCAGCGAAAACCTGTTTCTCTCTTCGCAGCTGTTGGTAATATCTGGTGGATCGGTTTCCATTTGTGCCATCAGGACGGAAATAGAATCAATACCTAGCATTACACGTTCGGTCTTAAGGGTTCCTTTTATTTGTCAGTACCCTGCTGTTCAGTTCAGTTCAGTACAGAACAGTGAAATCACTGTAATAGTGGAGACTTGGCTAACGCCTTATGCTCCGATAAAATTTTGATTAGTTTTTAATCCAAGTTGTAACGCACAGTTCGTGATTGCATTGTCTTTCAGTAGTTTGAATTATAGCCTCGTGCTTCCTCTGAAATTAATGAAAGTACAGTATTGAGAAACTATTAGCTGGAATTTTAGAATCTATTGGTTGATGTCAAAAATTTTTCAACTTTTTGAACATGCTGTATTGTTTTACATTTCGCTATTGAGGAATAAGACCATTCTCCGTGGTTGGAGATAAAATGTTTCAAAATTTCACGCTGCGATTTGTATTTGATACAGTTTAATATAAAGTGTTCACTAGTTTCTGGTACTTTACAATCAAAGGAGAATCTGTTTGTTTAAAAAAGAAATATATATCATTTAATGCAGTGCTTCTCAAACTTTCAATACTGGCGCCCCCCTTTTCGATCACAATTTTTATCGCGCCTCCCTTATACAGTAATAATGTACTGAATGCAATAATAATGCACTTTGTCGCTAAAGCTGCAATAGGCGATCTTAATTATAAACCATACAAATTAGTAACATAAGTATTAAATTTTGTATACTACTTTTACGCAAAAATAAATAAATAAATAAAATAATAGGATAATTATTATGTTAATTTTCCTTTCTCTAATTTTTAAATTGAACATATTGCAAAATCCGGTGGCTGCTTAGAAGACAAATATAGATATCTGCTAAATATAGAAAAAGAACTCAGAGGGTCAATTTCTAATCATAAGCATTCCTTATAAAAACTTTGCTTTGCAAGACAAGCCCATGGAAGTCGTTAATACTTATTAAACTTGTTCTTAATTTAGTATTAATTAATTAGTTATAAAATACTCTGTGCAGCACTGATACATTAAAACTATACCGGCTGAAGTGCCCGCTCTTTGCCCGAGTTCATTTATAAGAAAAGAAAACATTATTGATATAATAGCTGAATTGTAAGGAGAGCTAAGTCAAGTGCTCGACAATGCTTACAAAAATGTAAAATGATCTTTTTAAAATGGTTGCTCAAATTATAATTAGTTTTAAGCGAATTGTAATTTTAAGCCTCACAGAATTAGCATTTTTAATTGATGTTAAATAATGAACAATAACATAAATTTCCGATGAAGAATAATTGTATTATTTTTAATATTTAAAGCGAAAAGACTTCAACATGTTTTAACCCGGGAGCAAACGCGCACTCAATACGGTCGAGCGGGGTTATTGAGTCTCCCCAATCCTTTTTTTTATAATTATTTTATTGTACACTATATAAATCGGGATTCCAGTGAATAATTTAACTAAGAGAAGGTTTACTTACCTACTTTCAAGAACTTTTCAATTTTTTTTTGGTAACAAATAAACAGTTTTGCCAGAATTAACGATTTCGTAATCTGTGTGTCCCGCGTGACCACTTCCGGATAAAAATTGTATTCATTATGATAATATGTATGTTACGGCTAAAAAAATTGTGTAAAACGTTGTTTTGCATGGAAAAAGTGCAACAGAGAAATACATTACTTACAACTTCCCTAAATGAGAAACTAACACGTAAGAGAGGGGTCATAACTAACTGTACCAATAACTTAGAAGATCATACAGATTACAGCTATAATGTGCAGTATTTCAAAAATAATGACAGTGATGAATTTTTTATGTTCCTAAATTTCTTCGATTCTGGGTCTGGGATCTATTTTTTCTCTGAAAGAGTTGCATGTTAGGCTTAAAAAGAAAGCGTAGTAAAGAAATCTCTCATCATGGGATTACAGCAAATCAAATAAAAGTTTTTTTTATTTGATTATAGGATCAAAGATAGCTAATTAGGTATTGAAGAAGTTTTTATTTTTGATGACTTAATATCGCGTGCCTATAAATTATATCAGAGTAAAAGTGCATTTTTTATTATATTGTGACAAATCTATACGGAACTTTATCACTAACCTTCTGAGTCGTCTTTTTTAGGGAAATTTAATTCCCTACCTATTTCCAATCAGCTCCAAAAAGAGGACAGGATTCCTTGTTATGTAGATTAGATAAAGTATTTACGTCAAACGGAATAGTAAAGTTAGAGCAGTAGGAGAGAGAGAATGAAGCAGAAAGTTATAGTGAAATTAAATTTATTATTGAAGATTTCTTGTTGGATAATTTAATCTCAGAGAAAAGCTGAGCTGAGCTGAACTGCAGTGTGGTAAATATTAATTAAAGTCTCATTAAAGCTTATTATTACGAATGAGATTAAAATTAAATGTTCAATAAGAACATTAAATATAAATCTGGGATCTCTTATCGTGGTAATCTCTGCGTGACCGATATTTAATTGTTAATTAATTGGATCATTAAATATTTAAGTTTATTTAAAGGAAAGTATCTTTTAAACCTCATAATACTATTTAGATATATTTGTTAATAAGTCTTTGATT
This sequence comes from Trichonephila clavipes, assembly GCA_019973935.1. Lineage (NCBI taxonomy): Eukaryota > Metazoa > Arthropoda > Arachnida > Araneae > Nephilidae > Trichonephila > Trichonephila clavipes. The sequence continues at coordinate 147,801 of BMAU01021243.1, forward strand.
CTATTTGGGAAAGATAACCAAATAAAGAAAGTTATTTATAAAAATGGCTACTGGCTCTTATCTGACTCCTATTTATTCTCGTTCTCAAAGTGAGGTCCAAGGGGACCTTCACAATGTCTGAAAGTACTTTGTTTTAATTCATTCCAGTATATATATAAATAAGTTATTTTAAAATCTTTTATTTTCGATTTGCTCGCGCGCCCCACAGTTTGAGAAACACTGACTTAATGGTAATTTTTTAGCTCGCAACTTATTGATTAAAACTTCTGTATTTTTTGTTTGCTGCCTGTCTATTCCATTTTTCAAGATGAGAAATATAAAAATAATTTCTATGTCTTTTGCTCTTTTTCCATATTTCTTCACTTTTATTTTTGTGTTGTTTTTGAAATGTGTATGTAGATCTTCCCAAGTTATCCAAGAAATAATATTCCACGGCTCTGGAGAGGCTTTAGCTAATTTATCAACTTCTTCATTAATCCCTATTCCCTTGTGTGCTGGTACTTAAATGAATGTAATTGATTGAGCTATTTGGAGGCACTGATGTAAAGTTGAACTTAAATTTAATATTACCGTATTGGATTTTCTATTAATATTTTGGATACTTTTTAGGACTGATAAGCTGTCCGTCAGGATGATATAGTTTTCTGTTTCAGAAACCCAATTTTTTAACGCAGTCCATATGGCTATAGCTTCAGCTGTGAAAATTGAAATCATTTCTTTCATTATGAAATTTTGTCGAACTTTTTTCTTGGGGATCAAAATTCCTATTGATGTTTGATTAGTATTTTTTGAACCATCTGTTGCTATTATGATATTGTTATTTAAGTTAGACTGAATGTAATCATTAAACATATTTTGCACTATGACATCTGGAAGATCTTTGTTTTGAAATGGTAGTTCATGAGTATAGATGTTTATTTTGTGATTTTCATAAATCGGAGGAGGAGGGATCCACTGAAGAATATCCAATTTAGAGATACATAGTTCTTGGAACAGGTTGATTGTCTTTTGAAAAATACAGATTTCTTTTTCTCTATATTTATAAAAAATATTATTTATATCCCGAAATAATCTTGCATTCGGTGACCAGTTTTTTAATGCAATTTGTTTGGGTATAAATTTTTGGCAAAGGAAACTAGGGTGATTATTAATACTTTCATTCACAAACTCTACTCATAATAAATCTAACGTGGTGTTTCTTGGGAGACCTAGGGCTAAACGTAAGACAGCATTGTAAATCGGTTATAGTTTTTGTCTGTTGCTATTGCTAGAAAAGGAAAAAAAGTTGACTTCCCTAGTCAAAGATAGAACGGATTGTGGCATTAATAATATTTAAAAGATTATCAGATCTTGTTCCTATTTTCGAAGAAGATAAGGCTTTAATGGCATTTAAATATTTGAATCCTTTCTGACGTAGGTAATTAATATGATTTTTCCAGGTGATATTGGGGTCGAAGATTATACCCAGGATTTTTTTTCAGACTCTTCACTTCGGGAATAGATTTGTCGCATATTTTAAGTAATGTAGGTATTGTGCTTCTTTCTCTGGAAAAGTTTATTAGACTGCTTTTTTCTGGAGAGGTGGACAATTTCCATTTTTTACACCAGACTGAAATTTTATTTAAAGATTCTTGCATTTCGCCTGTTGTTTTATTTACATTTGTACCACTATTATATAAAAATATGTCGTCAGCATAAACCAGAAGATTGCTTTCGTGTTGAATTTCAAAAATATCTGCCATATAAATCATAAAAAGGAAAGGACTTAAGATACAACCCTGAGGTACACCATAATTGTTTTTAACGATTTTTGAAAAAAATGTTCCTCCATTTGATTTGAATTGTTCTTTGATGTAAGAAGTTTTGAATCCATCGTAGTAATCTACCAGAGTATCCAACTTTGTTTAATTTAGAAACAAGGCCATTTGGCCACACTGAGTCATATGCTGCTTTAATATCTAACGCTACCAAAATAAAATATTCTTTGCGTTCTCTAGCCAGTATAATGCCATGTTGTAATTGAAGTAATGTATTCAAGCTGCTTCTGTGAGGGTAAAAACCATGATGATTAACATGAAAAATTTTGTTTTGAAAACTAAAATCTAGCATTCTATGTAGAATCATTCTTTCTAATAATTTGGCAATTACTGAAGTAAGAGATATAGGACGGTATGACGAAACTTCCTTGGGATTTTTGTGAGGTTTTATGAAAGGTAAGATAATTGTGTGAGTCCAGTCTTTTGGAATTTGACTTGAAGACCAACTGTCATTAAAGGATTTCAGAAGGAGATTTATTGCTTTGATGGGGAGATGGTTTATTGATTGGAGAGAAATTTTATCATGCCTTGGACTGCTGTTCTTTTGATGAGATATTGCTATTTCTAATTCTTTTAAAGAAAAAGGTTTATTAATATCCTGGCTATTGTCCGGAATAGAAATATTTGGAATATTATCGTTGTTTTGTTTTGCGTAATATTGTAAAAAAAACAGTTTGCTTGGGATTGTTTGTTTGTTAATATGGTTCCGTTATTTTCAATAATATTAAATGAAGAATAGTTAGGATTTGTTCTATATTTGATTATTCGGATTATTTTAAAAAGAACTTTAGAAGATATTTTTTTGCATGTCTTGTGCCAAAAATTTTCTTTACAAGCTTTGATCGTTCACTTAAGTTTTGCGCTTCCTTCTTTATATTTTATCCAGTCTTCTTCTTTAAAGTTTTTCCTTGCTTTATTAAGGAGTTTTCTTTTTTTTTGCTCTTAAATGCCCGCATGCTGCTCTCCACCATGGAGCTCTTGAACTGATCTGTTTTTTTCCCCTGATTCTTGAGATAAGATTTGAGCTTTTTTAATTTCTTTTATAATATCTATATTTATGTTTTCATTTAAATTTAAATTTTGTTGAATAATATTGATAAATTTGTTCCAATTTGTTTTTTGTTCAAAATTATTAGTTGCTGAGCTGTTTGTTCTTTTGTAATTAATAATTATAGGGAAGTGGTCACTTCTAAAATTATCGGTATTTGTGGACCAGGATAAATCATAATTTAAATCTATAGATGCTAAAGAAAGATCTATAGATGTAAAAATTCCCGATGAATGAATATACGTTGGACTTTTATCGTTTAATAATATTAAGTCACACACACACACACATTTTCAATAATCCAGTCAAAAATCTTTTTTCCAGAAGCACTGGAATTTTTTGATCCTCATATCTCATGAGATGCGTTGAAATCTCCCAATATCAAACTGTTATTATCAATATATGATGCTATTTTAGATAAATTGATATCTTTAAAGTTACCCGGTGGGATGCATACGTTAAAAATTGTGATAGGAACTAAATCTATCTGAACTCTGACTATTAAAATTTCTAAGTCTTCACTAATTTCTGAGAATATTTTTTTTTATTGCGCTAATATCTTTATTTAAAACTATCATTAACCCTCCTCTCTTTTGATTTCCCTATCAATTCTGAATATATTCTTATTGGAAATTGTGAAAATATCATTTGGATGTAACCAAGTTTCTTGAATTATTGAAATACTTGCTTTTTGAAAAATTGGCGCGAAAAGAATATCTGACCTCTTGTTTTTAATTCCGCGCGCATTCCATTGGATTATATTCATGATTTAAAACGAAAAAAAAGGTGCGATACTACAAATTAGTTTGAATATTCAAAAAAGAAAGTAGATTAATATTGAGTTTTTAGCGAGAAAAAAAATATAAGAAGATTTGATTATTTATTTTTCTTTATTTTTTTCTACTACACTTTTTAATGTATTTCCTCTCTGTTCTGATATTTTCTTGAATCTTTTTGCTTTTTCATTCTGTTTTCTATTTATTAGACAATCATCATCTTTTGGAATTGTTATATTGTATGCAACTTTTTTTAAGGCGGATTCCATGGTATTCATTAGAGAAGAAAGGCTCAAATTTATTTGTGCTACCACGGTATTCAGTTCTGTCGTGAATTGTTGTACTATTTGTTCTAATTTCTTTTCAAATATGTTATTGTTTTCTTCAAATTTCAACTCTAATTTCGCAAACTTTTTTTCAAGATTTTCTATCTTCTCTGTTTGATCATTATAGGTTTTGGCCGAGTATGATGTTTTTTTTCTCTTTGGAATTTCTCAACTGCTTCGTTTCTCGAGATTTGTTGCTGTACTTTAATTTTTAAGATTTCAACTTCCTCTTGATATATTTTGCAATCTTTATCGTTAGCTTCATGCTCCTCTCCACAAGAGCTACATTTTTTTTATTTTTATTTCTTTGCAATCGTTTTCAGAGTGGTTTAGTGAGCAAATTCGGCATTTTATTGAGCTTCTACAAAATTTTTGAATGTCTCCAAATTTCCAACAGTTTGTGCATTGCCTAGGTTTTTCATAGTAGAGAGTAGTTTTAATCATTTCAAATCCTATTGGAACTCTTTCGGGAATACTGCATCCAATTTGGGTAACTTTAACTGTTTTGATAGGTTTAAATCCAGATTCTGTTTTTTTGGTAAAACGTTGGATATCAAAAATTGCATAATTATAATTTTCTAATTCCAATTTTATGTCGTCCATTGTATATTCTGTGTCTGTTCCTTGCAATATATAACTACTGGTTAGACCAATAAAGGAGAATCTTGTACTTATTTTTACACCATTAATTTCTTTAATTTTTAAAGCTTTTTTGGCGGTCTCGCAATTATTTGTTTTAATTATGATCTCGCCGTTTCTTGTTTTGCTTATACTCAGAATACTTTTTTTAATTGTGAACGCTTTCATTATACTTTCTTTTAGTTTAAGTGGATTACCATTCTGAAAGTTATTTTCTGATTTTAAGAAGATTGTAATATTTGGACTCGTATTTAAATTTTGTCTTTCCGCAAACTTGGTCAATAATTCTATATCTGTTAAATTACACCTATATTTATTGAAAGAAAAATTAGAGTTTGTATTTTCTACCTCCATATTATTATCTGGGTGAGGGTAGTCACCCATTTGTCTTCCCTACTCCAACACTCAAATTTGTATAAATATACTTCTTGTGTAAATACTTAAATTAAAAGCTCTTATCCGAAGATAGAATAAAAGTTATATGAACTAAATTTCAATACAAAATAAAAATTCAAAACGATCTCACCCGCTCGAAAAGTCAAAATTATTCAATATTTTTAGCACACTCTCACTCAACCAACCCTGCTGGTATTATGAAATATTTATATCACAGTCACAGTGAATCCTCGCGGAAATTCCTCGAATATTTGTTAAGAGTTTGTAAACTGTAATTTCAACTAGCGTGTTAAATTGTGCGTGAAGTTTTTGGTACTTGTATGGTATGTGTTACTGTGTGTTTATTCTGGTGTTTACAATTTATGTTAAAACTCATGAAATCAAGTTGCTGCTAGTAACAGAAGTATAATTTGTATGTAGAGTTAAAAAATCCAAAGGTTTGTTCGTAAATTATTGTTAACCTCTTTGCATTAACTATTTGTTCACAGTGTTTGATCGCGCGATTATTTTATTTATATATTGTACCTTCTGTATTTCATTCTTTTTAGTCTTGTAAATTTATTGTTACTCTTAATCTGTTTAATTTTAATTGTTTAATCGAAAACAGCTTTGCGTTAGTTCAAAAAAGTAACATATATCTTTAACAGATTGTTGGTATTTCCTTATTAATCAATACTCATGCAAATAAAAATCGGTTACAAGTTTGGTATAATTGCCTTCTGCTTCAAAAGACTCAGTAATTCTGTTTATATATTTTTGTTGCTAAGTATTAGTGTTGACTGCTTCATAAATTTAAAACACTTTAAATTTCTAAGAAAATTTTTGGTGCTGTTGTGGAAAATTTACATAGTTTTCTTTCCTTGTGAACTTGAAGGGACTGTGTTTATGATATTACTTTATATGCGGTTATGTAGGAATATAAATTATATAGAAAATTATGTTCTTCTAACATAATTTTCTATTCTTTTAAATATTATTTACAAAGCTACTTTTATAAAATATGGTTTAAATATTCAGAACATTGATTAACTGGAAGTTTAATTTAAAATATAGAAGGTATACAGATGTTTATAGACATTTAAAGTACAAATTTTTGTGCTTTCATAAAAAGTTTTGCAAATTCATATTACATTGTCCAGATGTTATTTGCGTGCTGTGAAACTGGAAGCTGTCATATTTTCATAATCTTATCAATCCAATCTTGTATATTCATTATCTTTCATGATGCACTTGGTAGTCTTATAATGTATTAGTGTTTTCCAAGTGGCTGCCTTAAACTTAAATATATACTAATTTGATGTTAATTTGAAGGTAAAAGATTGGTAATAAAAATATAATTGTTATATTTTGTTTTTTGTTAAAATGTATTGAACTTTTTTTGTTTGAATTCAAATTTTTCCTTTGGTCATACAAGTAGATGACCAGTAATATTATTTTGTTGATGGTATGTCTGAAATTATGAAAAAGTATAATATGAAAAATGCATTCTTTTATGTATTATTTAGATATATACATAATTAATTTGTTAAACAGATGTAAAATTACAGTTAATTTAAATGTTTCCAAAAAGAAGTTTTTTAAAGATCCATATCATTATATTCAAAATTTATTAATTTCAAGGAATATGTGTTATATATAACACATAACAGATAGTTGCTCCATTAGGTATGTATGTATTTATGCTGTGGACTCGCATTAATATTAATAAAATTATACTGTAATTGATGAAAAAGAATTTTGGTAAGTTATGATATTTGTGTGTGTGTGTGTGTGTGTTGGATTTATGTTTGTATCAATATGTAACATTGAGCAATTTTACAATAACCATTCATATTAGTTTATCTTTTTGATAGAGTACTAAAAGTTTACTGGTGTTATTATTAGACTTATCCATTTTTCATTTTAGGTTTATTTCTGTGCTTTTTTTGCATTATTATGTCGAAATTTTCTGCTGAAGGGGAAAGTTAGGATCCTGTAAAGCAAGCTTAACCCTATTTCACTGTTCTAAATTAATGACAGCTCCAGAAAATATAACCATTTTCCATTTTGGTCATATGACTTTTTATATCTTTACTTATATTTGGTTATCAAAACCATTATTTATCTATTCTTTATTTTGTAGGATTTACAATATATTTTGTATGCTATATCCATATATACTGTAAAATCCATTGTATAATTCACATTTATAGTTTTGAGCTGCACTTTTTAATTTTTAGGTATTCTCGATGTAGAGCGTGCACCCCTTTTTTTACGAAGAAATCTGAAAGGTGCATATGCAATGCTCTTATGGTTTGAAGTCATTTTTTCGAGGTATTATTCTAAGGTGTAGAAAAAAATAGTATACTTCTAGAACTACAACCATTTAAGTTCATAAGGAGTGTTATTTCTTTTAAATAAACTGTATTTCAATATATGTAGAAGTCTAATTTTTTTTTATGCTCATCTTTTATTTATTTTTAAAGCTCTCACTTTTATACCAGGTGTATAAGGCACACTCGGAAATTTCAATTTGAATTTTTTGTGTTAAAAGTGCAGGTTGTACTCTGGATTTGGTTTGGTCCTAGGAGAGCCCACACCCTTGGCGCGAATTATTTTGGTTGGCGATAATTGCGCAATCTTGGTAAATCTACTTTGATGGTAAAAATATCTTAAAATTTTTGAAATTAAATATCAATGAATTTTTTTTTATAGTTCAAGATGTAATTATAAATAAGAATAATAGTAACATTAAAAATCCCAAGTATTACAACAGCTAAACATAAAAAAAGAAATACACAAGAAATGAAAGAACTCTTAAGAAAAGATTTAGATCTAACATGCATGCATTGTGTCATATAGGTGCTGAATATCACTTTGTGTTATTTAGTTCCATGCTTGTTGTATTTGTTGTGTCAGTGCTGGCTGTAGATGAGGCTGTTGTTGTTCAATGATATCCCATATGTGCTCAATTGGAGACAGATCTGATGACCTTGCACACCAAGGTAGCATGTCAACACTGTAGAGCAGGGATGGTGAACCAATGGTACGCGATACAATATTTTGGGCACGCCACTGAGCAAAATGGTTTACCTTTTCAGCGAGATCTTCCCAGTTCAAAGAATTCTTAGAAACACTCAAGTTTATTATGTATCCTGATATGACTTCATTTGATAAACTGAATTTCTGTTCCAATTCAATTGGTTAAAAATCAGATACTTTGAAATGCTGATTGTTTTCCAGTCTAGTTTAATATGCTTCAAAAATTTATTGAAACAAGGAAAAAGTTGGAATTGAATGAAACAGAAAGATTAACAAGCAATAAACATAAAAATGGCAGTAACAAAATTTTTTAAACTTGGAATTTGATCCCAGACACATTTAACTGCTTGTAGAAGATGGCTCATACTATTTTGACCATATTGTCATCTATGCATACTTGCAGGTCATTATTTTTAGAAATGAATAACATTTAAGACACGTTTAGAAACCATTTGGACTCCAATTCAGCATGCATTCTGCTAAAAGTAACATCTTACAACCCTAATATAAGTTATTGTCATCTAATCTGCAACAACAGAAGTGACACTAATGTTACTTTAATTTGAATCACACATATAACTAAAACATTTACTACTTTTAGTGCAAAATATGTATTTTTTGTCAGTATTTAGTTCTTATTATTTTCCCAATAATCACTTGTCAAAATTATTTGCCGGCACGTCTATACCTCATTAAACATTTCTTTATGTGAAAAATGGCACATATTGACCCATACCACATTGTACGCCACCACTGCTGCAGAGCATGTTGCGTTACAACAGAGGTGTTAGAGCGAGCATTATCTTAGAAAACTCTCCCTTGAATGCTGCTGATGAATGGCAGTACTATGGGCTGAATTACCAGACTGGCATACAAATTTGTAGTCAGTGTGTTGGGGATAACCACAAGAGTGCTCTTGCTGCCATAGGAGATCGCTCCCCAGATCATGACTCCCAGGTGTAGGGTCAACGTATCTAGGAATCCCAGGCGTTCCCCTGGTCTCGCCAACACACAGCCATCACTGGCATCAAGGCAGAACCTTCTTTAATTAGAAAACAACAGATCTTCACTCTGTCCTCCAATGAGCTGTGGCTGGACACCACTGGCATCGCAAACAGCAATGGCTTGAAGTCAGTGGAATACACGCTACAGGGTGCCTGGCTCAGAGCTGTCTTTGAAGTAACTGATTTCTAACAGTTTGTTGGGTCACTGTAGTACCAACTACAGCTCAAATTTCTACCACGGATGCAGTACAATACTCTACAGTCATACTTTGAATACGAGGGTCTTCCCTTTCAGTGTGGCCGCGGTAGCCAAGTGGTATAGGTATCGGATCGTGTCTTGCCTTGTCACGAGTTCGAGACCAGTACCACTAAAGACCTGCCGTGTAGGGCAGTGATGCACATTAAATCTGTTGAGTGTTGAAACATCCTCCTGTTGGTGTGGTAGTTAGGAGAGGGGGGGTGCCAGCTCAGGTGTCGTCCACGTCACTTGACCATAGTTCAAAATTACGTGGTCCGTCGCCAAAAGTCTTCATGTAGCTGAACAGTGCGACGTTAATATTCAATCAATCAGTCTTCCCTCTCAGTAGTGTCACATGGCCGCCGTGAGCCCAGTCTTGAGACAGCACCCTCCCTTGACCTCTGCTCCCAACAATCATGCACAGTGGATACATTCTGGCCAAGTCTTTCTGCAATATTACAGAAAGAAAATCCACCTTCTTGTTGCCCTATTATTCTACCTTGTTCACACTCTGTGTTAATAATGGCTTCTTTGTCTTAAAGGCATTCTTGGCTAACATCCCAATGAATCAAATTTCAGAGTCAAATAAAGCTCATGAACCTAACAGCACACATTTAAGGCATTGCTTGATGAGTGGTGTAATATTCCCCAAGATCAGATTGATAATTTGATACTCAGCATGCCTAGGCGTTGTAAGGCCTGTATTGCATCGTCCGGGAGACATACTTCGTATTAACCATCATACTAACCATGTTATACTGTTTTTTGTAAATAGGTTCTTTTTTGAAATTTGCTCCAGGGAGTAAAAATCGCAATTTTTATTACCGTATTTTCCTGTATATAATCCGCAGTGGCGTATTATCCGCAAAGCCTTTTTTTCGAGTAAAAAAAAACAAAACATTGTATAATCCGCCGCAGTTTTTAGGCCGAATAATCCAAAATATAAACTGCCGATAATGAATGTCATAAAGACAAAAAATACACAATATAATTGAAAATAGAAGTAAGAAATTGTACAGGGGGGAAAAAAAATTATTACGAAATGTCTTTTCAAATATGTATGATAATATCTTTTACGATAATCTCAATAAAACACAAAAAAATTCTTTGCTACTGCCATCTATGTTTTGAGTTGTTAAACAAAACATTCCATGCGGAAAAAATCTTTCTTTTTTTTAATTTAGCAAGTTAACAGCAAAAAAATTTAGATCGAGACTGCTTCCCCACTGTCTCTTTTAAAATCCTTTTATTTATTTCTTCCTCTAATTCTGGCGAGTGAGGTTTACCAAAATGATCGGCACTTTAACGTCAATCACAATTTTCGAAGTTTGTCTTGTTTTTTCTCCACAAACGAATATTCAATTTGTCAACGTTGAAAAACCTTGCAGCTTCCCGATTTTGGTAGCCTTTTAAGTTTGTAGTGTAACTTAACACTTTCGCTTCAACCTGATGAAAACTTTCGAAGGACTTAATAGCTCTAGTCAAGAGAGAAAATTGGAAATGGTGCCAGCGACTAATAACTATTTTTTTCCTTCTGTGGAATTGAATTCGTTTTTGAATGTAATTGGACAAAAACTAGTTATAGCTGAAATACGTCATCCGAGTCATGAAATCATTCGAGTCACGAGTCATTAATCTGTTATTTATTTTATAAAACATAAACGGCATTTCTTCCAAAACTTTATTGTTCGCTTTTCTGATGGAGAATGTTTTTTCTCAGATAATCCGCGGCGGCGTATAATACGCACAACGAAATTTGAAACTTTTTTAACACATAATCCGCTGATTATATACAGGAAAATACGGTAATTATGTCAAACATATAGCATCTTTTTTGCTCTTTACCTTTTGTTTAATAAATAGACTTTACAAATAAGTCAAATTTTGTTTTGCTTCTGTCTCTTTCTTTGCCTGAACTTCACTATCCTTAATTTATGGACATGAGTGTACAAATAATTTTTCATACATTAGATTTCTTGAAAAATATTTTATCGTAATATTCTTTGTTCTAATATTTTCAATAAGGGAATTAGAAAAGTCAATTGCAGCTCTATTATCACATAGTAATTCACTTTTACTTAAATTAAAAGAAAATAATTTAAAATTGTTACATTTTTCCAAAATTCGAATAACCCATATTAATTCTTTGGAAACTTCGGTCAAAGTTATGTGTTCTGCCTCCATATTTGATAAACTTAAACATTTCTGTTTAGAATATTGGTACAAAATCAATAAGTAAAATGATTCCACCCATTAAAATTTATCATCCCTGTTGGCAGCCAAATCCGAATCACTATAACATTTGACATTCATATTATTGATGTTAGATAAATTTAATTTAAAATGCTTTTTGTTTTCAATCTATCCTAATAACTTAAGTAAACAATTCCTGTGAGCAAAACCTGGATTTTTCTGAAATTGGGAAAGTATGCTTACTGTTTAACTTGTATCTGGTTTAGTACAACCTGGTAAGTAAGATTAAAATTCAAGTATATTTTGGTATGGTGTAAACTTGCCATTTCAGTGATTTCTGCTTTTGAATTAGGGCAGTTCACATATTTTATAGCAAAACTTCCTAAGCTAATGGTAATGTTGGGAAATTATACCTTCTATAAAGGTTGCACATTTTTTTTATGTAGTCAGCTCGATGCATAAGCAGTTTACCATTAACACCTAGTAATTTTTTAGTTCTACCCATAATTTTTAAATAAAATTTACCCTTTATTTTCCTTATTATTTCTTCAATATGATTTGATTTACGAAGTAACACAATGTCATCAGCATACAGTAGTAATACAATACTATCTTCATAAGTATAAACACAGTTGCACCAATTTATTTTCTTGAATTTTAACTCTTCTAAACAGCTGCATATTTCAAAAAACCACTCTCTACCACTTTGACGGAAACCATAGATGGTTTTATTTAGCTAACAGACAAAATTGAGTTTTTCTTGATTTATAAACTCCTGAGGTTATTTCATTAAAATTCTTTCACCTATATTTGCATACAGATAGGCATATTTAACATCCAACTGACAATGAGACCCCCAAACCAACAGACAAGAATGGCGAAAAGCATTCTAATTATTGAAAAGTTCATGACTGGGCTAAAAAATTCATTGCATGTTTCATCCTTACGTTGTCGGTACCTTTGAGCAACAAGACGAGCTGTATATCTTAAAGTTCTTCTCATTCCTTTTAATTGTGTAAACCCGATCACCTATTATTTTTCAGGTTTTGGGATTAGTTACCAAACATAATGTAAAAATTTCCTCTTTCATAGTAATAAACCATTTATCTTTTCAGTAGCAACCTTAAACTTTTGAGGTATTATGACTTCAACATTATGTGCTCTGGATGACGATACTCACTGGTACTACTTTCACCTCTGGGTGAAGGACCAGAATATATTTCAATTTCCTACTAAAATTAATTTTATATTTTCATATTGTGGTCTTTACAACAGTTCTCAGCCATCAATATTTGATCTTAACCTGAGGAACTTTCCTTCAAAACCATAGTAAATATCAACTCTTGTATCATCGTGTCTGGGAACTCCTTTCCAGATCCACGTAAGGTTTTCACAAGGGATTTCCTTTTCTATACTTATTTCTGTCTCAGATTCATCTTTATCTGATTCTGGTTTTTCAGTGATTAGAGGATTTACTTTTATTAGTTGGGCCCAGGGCAGCTTCCTCATTAACACTTTCATTGAATGAAAATCTCTAGAATTTTCCTTTCTTCAGGAATCCAAGTTTGATAACCTTTTATCTGCAGTGCATACATGACCATAATAACCCTTTTTACTCCCATATTAAGTTTATGTCTCAAAGGGAGTTTTGTCTGGTTCTGATGACAAATTCGATTCCATGTATAGGTACAGCATAGCAGAGCCTCTGACCAGAACTTATTGCTTAAATCACTACTCCTTAACATAGCTCTTACTGTATCTAAAGCTGTATAATTAAAATACTCACCCCATTCATTTTAGGTGAACATGTATAGGTCCTTTCCCTCTAAATTCCCTGAGATTCTAAAAATTTACAAAATTCTTTTTGAATGATCTCAAGTCCATTATCAATCCTGATATTCACTACCTTTGTATTTAAGAATCTTTCTGCTTATTTTGGATATCAGGTAAAACAATTGAAAATATCATTTTTTCTTTTAATCATGAAAACAGTTACTTTTCTTGGGTCTACACATCAGTTATTGTGAGAAAATAGTTACTATCATTATTAGATCTTTTGGGATTGGAACAGACATCCATATATATGCAACAACTCAAGTGGTTTCTTTGATCTTATTTTTGAAATTGGTTTAAATGTTTTTTTTTGTCTCTTTTCAATTATTTTGCAATCCCCACAGGTCACATTAGTAGATTTTAACTTTGATATTCCTCAAATACTCTTTCTAACTAGATCTTAAAATATATCGACTATTAATGTGGCAAAATCTATTGTGCCAAAGTTCTAAGTTTTTTTACTTCTGAAGTGCTCAAATTAGACTTTTCGATGTGGATATTGTTAGGATACTTAGGTTTAAAATAATACAACCCTTTAATCTTCCTAGCATAAAACAGTTTTCTTCCATTCCCATTGAAAATCCCAATTTTTCCTTTTCCTCCCACAAAAGTACTTAGGAGAGTACATGGCATTATATGTAAAGTAATATTATTCAACCATTAGTACTATCAAAATAAAAAAATCAACAGTTCCCACTCCCTCAACTGGACTATTTATGTCTCCCACAACAAGTGACATAGTTGTATTATTCATTGGTTCATAAGAAACTAACAACTTTTATTATTACAAAAATGAGTTGAAGCTGCAGTGTTAATAATGAATATTTACTTCCTGATTAATGGAAGCTTCAGTTACAAAACTACTGTCGCTTTGATTTTTACTACTTTAAAAATTTTCCCTACAATTTGCAATTACATGACCCACTTTATTACACTTAAAACAGGGTCCTATTTTACTCTGATTTCCTACAATTAACAGGCTTAGATTTTATATTTTTAATTTTATGAACTTTTGCTTTAAAAGCAAGATGATTAGTATCTATTACATCTGGATCTTTTCTACATTGCTTAAGTCTACTTTCCTCAGCAAGGAGTTCCAATAAGACTTGCATGAATTTAAAGTCCTTATCATTCCAGCAATAAAGAGATTGTACTATAAATACCTTGATAACTTTCAGACAAATGCCTAATTAACTGTAAGGCCTGATACATGTCTTACAAAGGATGTTCGGCATCTTTCAACTGGACAACGACAGATCTTAATCGAGCAGCATATAGACCAACTTTATCCTCTTCTAATATTCAGCAGTTGAGAAACTCATCCAATAGTCCAATGACACAGGCTCTTGTGTTTGGCTGAAAAGGGTACAGGAGCTTCTTCCAGGTGATTGTAGGATCCCTGGTATCCGAAATCAAATTCTGGTATTCCCCCCCCTTCTCGATACTCAGATAAATGGTGGAATAGGCCTGATCCCATCGGGAGTTGAAATTCCATTTTTCCTAAGAGGGTGCATCATTGGTGTATTTCGCTTCTTGTTCTGATATGATCTTCCAGCAATTTTTTTATCCATTAAAAAGACTCGAACATCTACTTTCCTACCAACATAGTTGGTGGAAGGGAGTTTCTCAATTGTAGTCTCCATTTCAACTTTGGGCTGGCCTCCCTTTGCTCAGATTCTTTTAAAATAAAACCTCACAATGCTGAAGTGGGACAATACTCAGGGCCCATAACCATTGTCAATACTATGATCCACTTTAAAAATTGCATTTACAGGTTCAGCATTGATGAGGCAAAAAAAAAAAAAAAGTTTTGAAGTATTTTATCTAAACATCCAACCTCTAAATGAACAAGAACCAATAGGTATATATACAACAGAAAAATTAAACATCATACCTGTACTTTGTGAAATACACAACCAATCAGCAATACGATGAAGCCATTTACAAATATGTCATTGGCAGTGCTACTGTAAATTTGCATATTCATCTGTCATGAACATGCAAATAAAAACTTCTCACGCAACTTGCATGTAAATGTAGATTATAGAAGGGACATGAGATCTAAATTAAATGGCTTTTCCAACTAAAGTCATGCTACATGCAGAGGTATCTGCAGCACCCTTGACAAGCAAAAATGGACTACCTGTACCGCCTCCAGCGTCCCATGCTAAGTTCTTTTCAGGATTCTTTTCATCCTTGGGAACAAAAAGAAGTTTGCTAGTGCCAGATCGGTTCTGTGTGGTGGCTGGAGCAACATTGTCACACTCATTTTGGCCAGCAATTCTGAGACAATGAGAGCAGTGTGGCTTGATGCATTGTCATTATGCAATGTCCAATTGTTGCGCAGACTTTCCTCATTTGAAGATCCTTCGTTAAAATGCGATAAATGATTTCTTTGGGTATTAACATTTATCTGCAATCATCCAAACACTTAATCGTTTGTCCTTGTCCAAAACATTGACACACTTTTTGTACAGAGTCGTCCATTTGTGATGTTGATGAGTGTCTTGAGGGGTCATCGTCGTTACAAGACTCCCAACCTTTCCTGAACCTCTTGTGCCACATTAAAATTTGGTTTTGTTTTATCGTCCCATCATCATAAGCTTTCTGGAGGATTTCAAGCATCTTCGCCCCATTTTTACCCTGTTTTACACATAACTTAATTGCTTAAGGTTGCTTCAAAAACTAGTCCATTGTTTGCTTGAAAAGGGTGCAGTAGATTCTTCTGTGCAAAGCGTGACCCTGCCTCAACAACTTCCCATAGGCGACTGAGAATGGTCTCATTTCAAAGCTTAGATCCTCCACCATCTTTTCCGCCCTTCAGCCGGGGCTGCGGTAGCCCAGTGGTTAAGGTATCCAACCATGGCAGGCATGTCATGAGTTCGATCCCAGTACCACTAAAGACCCGCCGTGTAGGGCAGCGATGCACGTTAAATCTGTCGAGAGCTGAAACGTCCTCCCGTTGATGTGGTAGTTAGGAGAGGGGGGTGCCAGCTCAGGTGTCGTCCACGTCACTTGACCATGGTTCAAAATTACGTGGTCCGTCGCCAAAAGCCCTCGTGTAGCTGAACAGTGCGACGTTAATATTAACTCACTCACTCCGCCCTTCAGCCAGCATTGCCAACTATAAAAAATTAGTCCAGAAACTTTGGGGACTGCCCCTGTACATCATAAATACACGTGATTGTCTAGTAGCTTTTGATTCCCAAGCCATCACACAACACTATGATGACAAAGTCAACCTGTTATGGTCTTTCTGTGAAGATTAAAAACACTTTTCTCACAGTTTACACTTTCCTCACACATTCTAAAATATAAACATAAGTTTCTACATTTTCACAACCAACCAAGTTATAACCTACCAAGTTTCATTGGAATGCATCTCTTTTGACTTGCTAGTGTAGGTGACATGTTTTTAATGTACTTTAGATGTTGTTACATATAGCATTATTGGAAAGATCAATCCAAACATATAAAACTGCTCAAGTATCACCCAAGAACAATTATAAATAATAAAAAAGAACAAGCATTCTAAGTAAGAACCAGGACAAATTAATATCGGAATAAAAAAAAATTTAAACAAGTGATGTAGTATTTATAAGCAGTTCATATATGAATGTTTTGGCATTCCAGAGAGTTTGCTTATCTTGCCACATTTTTGAGACTATCTAGTTCTGGTCATATAAGATGATGCTTTGCATTCATGATGCCTGAATTACAAATTTGGCATACTCTAGGTAGAAGGATGCCTAATTTATGAAGATGATGTGCCATGCAATCATGTCCTGTTTGCAGTCTCAAGTTTGCCACAGCTTCTTTACAGGACTTTTGTCAAAATTTTTTCCAAGTGTCTTGAAGGGTTAGCCCAGGATTTGCCTGTTGATTTTGCTGTCTGGTCAGATTTAAAAGTATTCACTAATTTCTCAATGTTTTTTAAGTGACTCGGGAGGAAGAGGTTTGTTCTCTTGTCTGGTTAGTCTGCCTTTTCATTAAAAAATGGTTGTTTTGTTGTAATCATAAAGCTCAAGTTTTGTCTTATTTCTGAGATAATCTGGGTATTTATGTCACGATTTATATAACTACAGCTTGTATGGTTGCTTTGCAATCAACTAGAATAACTGCTATAGAGAAACAATCCATCTTTATCTTGAGCTTTTCCAGAGCTAGCAAGATTGCAAGGTTCTCTGCATCAAAATTCGATATGAAGTGTCGTACATTGAGAAAATAGTTTACTTTATACACCAGCTCCTGTGTACTTTGGATGTATTTCCTTGAAAAAGGCTGTTGAGATTATATGCTGCAAGACACTTAAATTGGTTAACTTCTCATTCATTTTTTTGGGGAGTTTTTGCTCAATGGACTCTTTTTCTGTTTGGATTTTTTTGGTTTTAATTCTGTTTGGATTTTTCTTATTGGACTTAATGAGTTGCAAAGGAGGAAGGTTGGTACCATTAAGCTAGTTTAACCCTACTTATTCAGTCCTAAGTCTGCAATTGCTTTTTGATTTGCTGTTGTCTTTTTTCAATTTTTGTTTTACTTTTTTCCCTATTGAATATTTAATGTGATGTTTTGTGATTTTTTTTATTACTTATTCTTTCATGTTTTTAGATTTATTTTTCATTCATTCATATATGTATATAACAAGAGACAGAAAAATAACTGTATTTATACTAAGCATAACAATGATTAGAAATAAATTTTAAAAAAATCGTGAATTGTAATTCTATTTTTGTTATTTGTATAATTTTTTTTGGATAACAAATTTTGAATGAATAGATTTTTTTTTACTCTAGTCATGAAGTCAAGGTCTAAGTAGCATATTTTTGAAGAATAATTTTTATGTGATGACTTTTTTAGCCGGGTTTTTGCTGAAGAGAAAATGTAAACGAAGTGTCAAACTCGTTACATTGAATCAGGTTCACTTGGCATCAATCGCGCTCGGGTTGGTGACACCTGCTTAGTTTAAAATTAAAAAAACTTTTAGGTGCATGTTTTTTTCTTTTTAAATTCAAAATTTCATGCACACTTTTTCTTATGAAACTTTATTTTCTTTTTTTAAATGTTACTGTCATGTAGCCCACTTCCACTCAACTTCAGTGAGTGAATGAGGAAAAAGTACTGCAAGAGGAAACTATTTTAAAGAGATTATTTTTATGTTGGAGATTTAAAGAGGGACTCTGAGTATTTCAAGAGTTTATTATCAAAGCTGCTTTGAATATTGTAAAATAAATTGATAAAGAGAAAAAGAGTGTTTTGTTTCTGAATGTACACATGACTATACCTGTATGTTCTCCACCAAGAACCAGAGGAATTAAGATATTATCTAGTTAAGGGGTGAGAATTGGACTTTTCCACTGAATGTTCAGTATTGCTCAAAAATGTAACAAAAGTTGAACTTGCTAACCATATTAGAAGAAATCAGTGAAACAATTGAATCTTCTAAAGTTGTTGAACTAAAAGAAATACCTTTGAAATCCTCAAAATTTGCAAAAGATAAGTCTTGGATTTTCTTGCGACCGCAGTTGCTTAACGTAAAAATGAAGACGAGTTGCATAGGTTATGCTTGCAACAACAAACGGAATGTATAAATTCAACATATAATGATGTTAAAGTATTCCTTCAATAAATAAACTGCTTAAAGCTGTACAAATAATTTGTTTTACTTTTTTAAAATATAATTAATTTACAAATATTACGTATGTATATTTTGCAACTAATATTTTTTTTATAGTACAGACATATATATAAGAATAAATAATTTATGTGACAATATTAAAATCATCTTATTTTTCATTTCCCAAACTAATCAGTTATCTAACATAATGCAATTATTTGCTTATATATTCAAATTGAAAAATTAGAAGTTTTCACTTCTATTGTGTGGTCATAAGCACACACCTTTTTTTTTTTTTTTTTTTTGAAAAATCAGCCAAGGTTATAACATAAAATCTTTTTAAAAATTAGATTGCTACCAAATAATGTTGAGAGATATATTTTTAACATTAATTCAAAATAATAAAATTTTGTTAACATTAACTCTTAAAGTAGAAAACATATTATTGTTAATAAAACTCCGGAGTAAAAATTTCTGTGTGGTCCCCCCCCTTCTTAATGGTGTTTAAGGCAATCTTTTTGTAACTTTAAATATGATTTCTTTGTCTGATGCATTTTCTTTCATACATAAAAGATAACCAATGTTATTTGAATGGTAAGATATCTTTATACTGTATTATGTAAATTAATTTTAGAAACACTTAGTAAAAAATGTTACGAGTGTTAAATTACAAGAGATAAAATGGAAAATATAGTCTGGAATATTGTTTAGAGCAAACTAAAATTAGTATTCAAGTAAAACATAATACTTTATATATAAATACATGTACAGTTGGACTCAGATTTAACGAATTCATCGAGACCGAACATTTTGTTCATTAATTTGAAGTTATTCCTATAGGCTGCGGTAGCCTAGTGGTCAAGGTAACAAACTTGTGTCCGGCGTGTCACAAGTTCAAGCGCAACTAAAGACCTGCCGTGTAGGGGAGTGATGTATATTAAAAGAGCTCAAAAGTCCTCTTGTTAGTATGGTGTGTTAGTTAGGAGAGGGGAGTGCCAGCTTGAGGTGTCTTCCTTGTCACTTGACCATGGTTCAAAATTACGAGGTCCATCGCCAGAAGCCCTCGAGTAGCTAAACAGTGCGATGTAAATATTCACTCACTCAGTTATTTGTTATATCAGGGTCCAAACAAAATACCAATTTTTTGCATACTTTCTATTCGCAACTACACAAAAAATATCCATAGTTAAAAATTACACACTTTTTATTTAATAGCTAAAAATACTATTAATGAATTATTATGCACCAGTTAATTGGAAATTTTTAAATACTGAGACTGGTATATGTTTGAAAATCTTTTTGATTTCTGACTCAAACAAGTTTTTTCAACTCAAAGCAGAGAAAATGCTGCATTTTTTTACATTCTTTTTGCATAAGAGAGAAGTATGTTTTCATAGTTTCCAAACAATGTAAAACATCAGAAAATGTACCAGTTATTGGTGGGAGTTTCATTATTGATTTCTGCATTATAATTGCTATTCATTTGCACTGACAAATGAACAATTCAGTTGCACAGATAAGTTGTCTATCATCAAATGTATCCTTTTCTTTCAGAGCTTAAATTATTCCCTGCATTGTGGATTGCAATGAGTTAAGAAAAGAATTTTCTGTCCCACTCAAGGCTCACATGATAGGTTACACTCATGATTCATTTGTACCTTTTTAAGTCTAATAATAGTTTTTACCATTTCCCATTGAAATTTGCTGCTTCGGGAGAAGTCTTTTTCTCTTCCAGACAAAAAAAGGTGTGTCATTTGAAAAAAAATTGAATTTTTCTAATGCAAACTAATAAAATTTTTCCTGCTGAAATAATTTGTTAGTTCTAACTTATTATTCGTTAAATAGGGAATTTTTGCTTTTTATTTTGATTGGTTAAAGAGAAAAATTTGTTAAATAGGAGGTCCTACTGTATATATATTAACTAACAGAACATATTTCTCAATTTGAAAGTGTCTCCAATTTAGTCCTATTCTGTTACACATAGCAAATACAACCTGAAATCATGCCTTTATTAATTTTTTGAAAACATTAGTGTTTACAAATAAGCAAATAGCTTAGAGAACCAATTTAAAATTCACTGAAACTCATGAATACCTCTGAAACGTAACTGTTTTCCTGATATAAATGATAAATGTTTTCAATTGATTAATCTGATATCAAAAACAAGCAGAACAATTCTTAAACACTAAAATAGTGATTATCAGGATTGACTTTAGATCTGGATTTCTGGATTCTTAGGAAATTAAGATGGAAAGGACCAATACATATTCAACTGAAATGAATGGGGTCAATGAGAATCTTAATTATACAGCTTTAGATACAGTAAGAGCTGTGTTAAGAAGTAGTGGTTTAAGTAATAAGTTCTGGTCAGAGGCTCTGCTATGCTGTACCTATACATGGAATCAAATTTGTCATCAGAACCAGACAAAACTCCCTTTTGAATTGTATTGTTGTAGAAATCCTTCTGTTAAACATTTAAAAACTTTTGGTTATAGAGCTTATGTAGGTATTCCCAAACAGTTAAGATATAAACTTAATATGGGAGATAAAAGGTTATATCAAATTTGGATTCCTGAAGAAAGGAAAATTCTAGAGATTTTCATTCATTGAAAGTGTTAATGGGGAAGCTGCTCTGGGCCCAACTAATCACTGGAAAACCAGAATCAGATGAATCTGAGACAGAAATAAGTATAGAAGAGGAAATCCCTCCCTTGTGAAAATCTTGCGTGGATCAGGAAAGGAGTTCCCAGACATGATGATACAAGAGTTGATATTTGCTATGGTTTTGAAGGAAAGTTCCTCAGGTTAAGATCAAATATTGATGGCTGAGAACTGTTGTAAAGACCACAATATGAAAATATAAAATTAATTTTAGTAGGAAATTGAAATATATTCTGGTCCTTCACCCAGAGGTGAAAGTAGTACCAGTGAGTATCGTCATCCAGAGCACATAATGTTGAAGTCATAATACCTCAAAAGTTTAAGGTTGCTACTGAAAAGATAAATGGTTTATTACTATGAAAGAGGAAATTTTTACATTATGTTTGGTAACTAATCCCAAAACCTGAAAAATAATAGGTGATCGGGTTTACACAATTAAAAGGAATGAGAAGAACTTTAAGATATACAGCTCGTCTTGTTGCTCAAAGGTACCGACAATGTAAGGGTAAAACATACGATGAGGTTCTTAATTCGGTTGTGGACTTCTCAATGATTAAATTTTAAGAAAATTTAAAGTTAAATTTTAAGAAAATAAATTGGCGCTATTGTGTATTTATATTTATATGAAGATAGTATTGTATTACTATTGTTTGTTGATGACATTGTGTTATTTGGTAAATCAGATCATATTGAAGAAATAATAAGGAAAGTAAAGGATAATTTTTATTTAAAAATTATGGGTAGAACTAAGAAATTACTTGGTGTTGATGGTAAATTGCTTATCCATCGAACTGACTACATAAATAAAATGTGCAACCTGTATAGAAAGTATAAGTTCTCAACATTACCATTAGCTAAGGGAGTTTTGCTATATAAAATGGACTGCCCAATTTCAGAAACAGAAATCACTGAAATGGAAAGTTTACCATATAGAAGTATACTTGATTGTTTATCTTACTTAGTAGGTTGTACTAGATCAGAGATAAAACTATACTGTAAACATATTTTCCCAATTTCAAGATAACCCAGGTTTTGCTCTCTGGAATTGCTTACTGAAATTATTAGGTATATTGAAAATGCTGAGCAATTTAAATTAAATTTATCTAACATGAACAAACAATATGAATGTCAAATGTTTCAGTGATTCGAATTTTGCCGCCAGTAGGGATGACAGAATTTCAATAGGTGGAATTATTTTACTTATTGATTCTGTACCAATATTCTGGAGAACTTTTAAACATAGAAATGTGTAAGTTTATCAACTATGGAAGCAGAATATGTAACTTTGACTGAAGCTTTCAAAGAATTAAAATGGGTTATTCGTGTTATGGAAGAATATATAACAATTTTAAATTATTTTCCATTAATTTACGCAAAAGGGAATTACTATGTGATAATAGAGCTGCAATTGACTTTTCTAATTCCCCTATTGAAAATGTTAGAATGAAACAAATTGATATAAAATAGCATTTTTTAAGAAATCTGATATATGAAAAAAATTTTGTATTAAATCAGATTTAGTAGTAAAAACAATCTGGCAGATGTTTTTTACCGAACCATTATCAAAAAATGGATTGTACAAATTTCTCAAATTAATATTTGTAAATGTGAAATTTCCAGCAATGCTCCCCTTTCATGTACTAATATATGTATTGAGATTTAAAATTTTTTAATGTTAAATACAATTAGTAATACAATATGGACATGAAGGGGGGGGGGCATTGTTGGAAAAACCATTTAATTATGATCTCATGTTCTCTATAATTTAGATAAACACTCGAGTTGCACAATAACTTTTTATTTACACATTCATCACAGATGAATATGCAAATTTTCCTGAGCACTGCTGATGCCACATCTTATGACTCTTTTGTAAATTGTCACAATTGGGTCCCACTTGGAAAAATTCGCTAAAAAATGTAAAGGTTCAGCATTTGTGAGGCAAGAAAAATTTTAAAAGTTTTTTCAAACAGTTTAAAACATATTTACCCAACCATACAACCAACTAAAAAATGAATAACAAACAGGTATATATACAACAAAACATTAAACATCTTACGTGTGCAATGCAAACACAAATTTGTCACGAATGTGCAAATAAAAAGTTATCACACGCAACTCGTGTGTTAATCTTAATTATAGAGGGGACATGAGATCCTAAATTAAATTGTTTTTCCATCTTAAATGACGTCATTGCATCACTGATTGGGTGCTTATCTCACATGGTATATGTCTGATGTTTCTTTTTTGATGAATTTTGTTGTTTATATACCCGTTCTTTCTGTTTGTCTAAATATGTTACTTTGATATTGTTAAAAAAAAATTGTGCAATTTTTATAGTGTTACAGTATGATTATGCAGCACGTAAAAGATCCCTTGAGTCCTTTTTCAACTTAGGTGCTCTCTACAAAATCAAATTTCTTGTTCGATTTTGCATCCTCAGAGCTCAGGTGCCTTCTCTGGGGATTAAACTGGATGTCAAAATTACTTGCAGTGATTGGTATATCACCTATATGGTGCCAAAGAGATACCAACTCCTGGGTAGTGTGCTCTGCCAATGGTAAAACAACCAATCCGCAGCCCCATTAGAAAAAAAAAGTTATTGAAGATATTAAGTAGCTCATTTTTTTGCTATACTAGATTCTTTTTATGTATGAATAATCTTACTTCTGTATAAACAATCTTTGCATTTATTTCTTTTGCTTGTTATGGTGGAAATGAGTTATGGTGATTGTCTGTCAGAAATATTTTAGTTGCAAAGATATAAGGTGGAGGTATTGTAAGAAAGATATCTCGCTGAAAGTAACTACACATCTTCCTGTGCATTCTTGCATTCCTCCTTCAAAACATTTGTAAAAGCCCTCGTGTAGCTGAACAGTGCGACGTTAATATTCAATCAATCAAAACATTTGTAGAACCAAATTAGGTATATGTTCATGGTCCCAAGCTTGTGGCCAACAATAATTCAATCTAGCCATGTGGTTTGAGTTCTAATTTCTGTTGAAGGCCCATTGTGTAGCATGGCAGATTCTCTTTAAATCTGTAGAGACTCCTAGTCTCTGCATTGTCTTGTCACAGATGTTCCACCTCATGTTTCAACTTTACTTGATCATGGTTCTAAATGAGATCCATCATCAAAACTGTATGTATTTTTGTTTCTCATGTAACATTAATAAAATATCCATCAAAAGTTTCCATTCCTCTTTAAGTAAACATTCCTCAGTTATAAGAACGTTTGTTTTTAAACATAAATGTTTAAAGATACGGCTTTCTAAAAGGAGGATGGTAAAATCAGTAATGAGTGTTGTCTCCATGGCTGGCAATAACAACTGCTACAAGCCTCCTAATTGGATGAAAGAAGCATTGTGTGTCTTGTGGGAGTATTGCAGCCCATGTTGCCTCCACCCATTGCCAAATTTGATCTAGTGTATGCTAAACTAGTCATTCTCCTATTATAAGTAAAATGTGCTCATTAGGTTGGTAATTGTTGGAAGAACAGGCTTACCAAAACAGAGCATTCTAGTGGACAAAAAAACTTTGAATATTGCATGCTACATGTGGTTATTTATTGTCCTGTTGGAATGTGTCACAGATGAGGTGAAGATAAGGGAGATCATATCAGGCTCCAAAACCTCAGCTATACAGAGCAGACGTTAGTCATTGAATTGACAGTGTGTTTTGCTGAATTGACAGTGTTTTGCTAGAGGGCAATCCTATATGGTCTAAACCATAATACTGCATGCATAACTAGTATGATGATGCATAAGACCACACTGAAGGATCTCTCTTTATGGTATCTCCAGACTTAATCCAGTCTGTGGTTTTGAGACAAAAATAATCAAAGCAATGAACAACCTTGCAAATGTTTCACTGTGTTCAAATGGTACATGCATATCACTGGTGTAGCTAGTCCTGAATGGGCCCTGTATCAAAATTCCTTGGGGTCCCTCTTTTGGGAAATAAATGAAAAGGATTGCATTAATTAAAATTATTTGAAAGTGTGAAAATATTACACATGTTGGGGCCCCTGTATCTGGGGGGGGGGACCTTGTATCACTGATATGGCAAATACGCTCCTGATGCATATACTGATTGTTGGGCAGCTGACTATATTTGTTGAGATAGGGCTCCTAATGTGGCAACGATCAAACATTGCCATTCTCACTGTTCGTGAGTGTCATGAGTTTAAATAATTTGACGGACCTAGTCTTTCCGACTAAAATTTTAATAAAAACAAAAAGGTAACATAAGTTATTGTGGGTTTCGATGTAAAGTAGTTATTACCCACATCAGCAATACTGAAAATCTTCAGCTTCTCCGAATATACCATCCGGCTGGCAGGTGCGCACGCAGGCGTCTTCACGCATGCGTCATACTCGCAGTCGTCATTACGCAGGCGTCAACATCCCGCCCGGCCTTGCTATGTCCACATGCAAGAACTTAACAATTTGTATCTTAACATAAAACAAGTAACAAATTTTAAACATGAATTAATATTAATAAATATTAAGTGAATATATAATTGAATATAAAATTTCAGTCGAGAATTAGTTTAAGTTCTCAAATAATAAAATACATAATACAAAGAAAATTGTAATATATAGTAAGTAATTTGATACATGAGATAATACCAAAAATTCTAACAATAAATTCCAACTTAATAATATCATAGATAACCATACACATTTAATTTTCAATAGGCAGTATACTCAGTTTATTGATTTTATAAATACCGTTACTAGTTTTAATGTCTACAACTCTAACTTTCTTATCCTTCCCCATGTATATTTTAACACGTCTCAATAACCATTTACAAGGAGGAAGATTTTCTTCTCTTATTAAAACCTTATCTCCCAATTTGAGATTTTATTAACAATCCATTTCTTTCGTTGTTGCAGACTATTTAAATATGAAAGGCTCCACCTTTTCCAGATCGTTTGAACTGATTTAGTTATTCTCTGCCAAACATTTAAATGATTTGATTCGCATTGCAACAGAGACGGTTCCACTATAGCTGTGATCCGTCTCCCGATTAAAAAGTGAGCTGGGGTTAAAACCTCCAAATCATCTACGTCAGATGAAAGTGGGGCAAGAAGTCGAGAGTTCAAAATTGCTTCAATTTGCGTTATTAAAGTCAATAATTCTTCATAACTAAATTTTGAGTTTCCTGCAACACGTTTAAAATGATATTTTAAAGATTTTATATTAGCCTCCCATAGACCTCCCCAGTTTGGGCTTCTAGGGGGAATAAATGACCATTCAATGCCTTCTGCGAAAAATGCAAATAAAGACTCTTCTCTATCTCTTACTAATTTAGACAAAGCTTTTATTTCTCAATTAGCGCCTATCATGTTAGTACCATTATCCGAAAATATTTTATGACACTTACCCCTTCTTGAAATAAATCTTTTCAATGCAAAAATTAAAGCTTGTGAAGTTAAGTCACTGATTATCTCTAAGTGAATGGCCTTTGTTACAAGGCAAATAAATATACAAACATAAACTTTAATTTCAGGACCTTTCCTCTGATATTTATTTTTGATAAAGAAGGGTCCTCACACAAATCAATTCCAGTTGAATTAAATACCTTATCAGGAGTTATTCTTTCTTTTGGCAAATCGCCCATTTTTTGAGAACAAATTTTAGGATTAAATTTAAAGCAAATTACACAGTTATGCACAACTTTTCTGCAAATATTTCGCCCGTGAATTGGCCAATATTTAAGTTTAACCTGATAAAGTAAATGTTGGGGCCCAAGATGAAAATACTTTTCATGGTAGTATTTAACAATAATTTCAGTTAGTTTACTTTTCGCAGGAAGCAATATAGGATGTTTACTCGAATGAGGAAGTTGAGAGTGTTTGTCTTCCACCTAATCGAATGATTCCCTTATCTAAAAATGGGGATAAATTTAAAATCTTACTTTTATTACAAATGTCATCACCATTTTGCATAGCTCTAATTTCCGTATAGAATGAGCCAAGCTGTACTTGTTTCATTAAATAAATTTCTGCTTCCTCCATCGCATCTGAATTAAGAGGTCCCCTTTTCTTGTAAGTTGAATTTCTAATGTTAAATAGAAACCTGCAAAGAAAACTTAACACTCGAACGATAGTTAGAAACCTATTACTACGAGAAAGTAAATGATCAAAAAGTGTTTGATTAAAATTTAAAGTCAATACAATATTTTTTTTAGAATCATTTGATTTTAGTTCAGGCAAATAATCTACTTCATTCAGTTCCGGGCACTCAGAGACAGTTTCTGGGAGTTCGTCAGTTCTTAGGAAGGCTGAACCATTCCACCACTTGTTGTTGGAAATAAGTGTATCAACACTAAGTCCCCTAGACAAGAAATCTGAGGGATTGTCTTGTCCTGAGCAATGAAACCAAGAATCAGGATCAGTTAACTTGGAGATCTCCTGCACTCTGTTAGCCACAAATTGTTTCCATCTTTTAGAAGAGCCTTTGACTATTTTGGAGTCTTCCAGTAGAACACTTTGCACTCCTTTTTCTTGTGGACGATTTCTTGCACCCTTGAACTCAATCGAGCTGCTACTAAAGCTCCTAGGAGCTCAAGTCGAGGCAAAGTAACTGCTTTCAGGAGTGCCACCCTCGTTTTTGAAGTGCTGAGATTTACGAGCACTTCATTTTGTTTTCTTATTTTCACGTAAGCTGCTGTTCCATAAGCAAGTTTAGAGGCATCGCAGAATATGTGAATTTCAATGAGATCACTTATCTCATCATTCGTTGAATCAAGAACTAACCTTGGAATTCTAAGATAATTTAATAGGGCCAGTTCTTTACACCAAATCAACCACTTTTCCTTTAACTTTGGGGGTAAAATTTCATCCCAAGTTATTTTTTTTATCCAAAGTTCCTGTATGAGACATTTTATTCTTATAGTAAAAGGTGAGACCAATCCCAGGGGATCAAATATCTTCCCTATTGTTTGTAACATAAATCTTTTAGTATTTTCGTTTATCGAAACGAATTCCAGCACACCTTTAGTATCCATCGTCACAGTAATCTAGAGTTTGCCAAGCCATGCCTAACACTTTTGTTTTGTTTGTTCCCCAACCTGATGGATGCATCCATAGGATGTGTGTCGAAACCTTCAGCCGCACACTGAGCCATTAAAACGGTATCATTGCTGATCCATTTTCTCATCTCCATTCCTGCTTCTTTCATAATATTCTTAGCGTGGTGAGACATGAAAAGAGCTTCTTCTCGAGTATCCTGTCCCGTAATCCAGTCATCCACATACATGAAAGAATCTAAATGTTGTACAGTTATGGGATGAATTTCGTTATATTTCTCAATGTGATATTTGATTGTTGCTGCTAGTAGAAATGGACTAGAATTAACTCCAAATATATATATCACCCTGTTAAATGTATAAACTTGCAAAGTGAGCTTTTCCCCAATATGTGGATTACTATCTGTCCATAAAAACCGTACAAAATCTTTGTTTATCCACCAAGCAAATTTGAAGAAAAGCCTGACTAATATCCGATGATACTGCAACTCGATTTAGCCTGAAATTAATTAAAACATCTAAAAGATTAGGATTCAAATTAGGTCCACGCCACAAGCAATCGTTCAGTGATAGTTCGTTAGCTTGGTGTGAAGCTGCATCAAAAACAATACGAGTAGAAGTAGTAACACGACCCTCCTTTTTTATCGCTTGGTGTGGTAAGTAATACATTGGTTTGTGTACATTAATTTCAGTATCTTTGACCTTTTCTATGATTCCTTGATTCAAATAATCTTGTTTCTTTGTATTGAGTGTAAAGTGTTTTATCTCTTCGTAACCTTCGCCATGAACTCTGGAAACGTTTTGCCACAGAAATGTTATTTGACAATTCGTTCCAATGTTTACAAAAAGGTAATTCAACCACATACCGATTATTATTATATTGTACAGTTTCTTTAAAAATATTCATAGCGCTTGGTCATCTTTCTGATAGCAAGGGTCATCTTTTATGCCAAGGGATTCGAGCTCAAAAAACAGCTTTATTGTATCCTCAACAGAATCATTATCTTTAAGAAGGTAACATGAAAAGTGTTATTAGTCTTGGTTCCCTGGAGTCGTCCACCAGCAATTCATCCAAATTCAGTTTCCCTGAACAACAATTCTTTATTTACTTTATATACGTTATCTTTAATTATTCTAAAGAAAATATCCGCATTCAGTAAAGCGCGAATTTCCTTAGCTTCGTAAAAATAGGGATCTGATAATTTTAAAAATTCAGGAATTTTTATTTCCGTTGGTGTCAACCCGGTAATTTTTTCAGTCACAAAAATTCTACGTTTTCTCTAAAAGTACCACTTTTATTAGAAATTAAAGTATTAGTTTTTCCCTTTAAGTTTTGTTTCAATGAATTGAGTCCTGAAACTGAGGAATTTATTTTTTCTATTGTACTACCAAGAAAATCACACATTTTTCTGGATATAATATTAATGTTAGACGCTGAATCAAAAATGACGGGACATTTTAGTTCTCGGCCTTCATAATTTCGTAAGAAAATGCTACCAGTCAATATTAACACATTCTTTCTATGTTGAGAAGCTGTGTTACTCAAAACTGTTCTGTGTGAAAGAATTTATTACATCCGATTCCTGGTCCCCCGGGTTTGTTAGCACTGGAAGTTCAGCGGGGGTAACCCCTTTTCTTCGATCACCTATTGCCGCAGTACAGAGGGAGCAAGAATGTTTTTTGCCACATGGGCACATATACGTCGAAGTACATTGCATTCTTTTGTGTTTTTTTCGCAAACACAGTTCACATAACTTATGCAGACGGACTAGATCTAATCGTTTTTCGGGGTTCAATTCTAGAAACTTTTTGCATCGAAATATCGGATGTGAAGTTTTATCCTTACAAACTATGCAACTCTTTTCAACAGATTGATTCATTAAAAGATTGGTTTTTGTTTTAAAGGATAAGTTAGGTTTTCTTAATATTGTTTATGTTTCGACAATACAATTTTTATCTATGGATAAAAGAATGGTTTCGCGTTCTAAAAATGCAATAAATTCATCATATGTGGGAACATCTTTTGCTTTTAAAGTCAGTTCGAAATTTTTTCGTGATTCATTATCCAATTTCTTTAGCATAATATTTAATAAAAATACATTAAATAAATTATTTTGTTCATAGTTTAATAATTTTAGAACCCGTAAGTTTTTTTTAATGCAATCAATCATTTCACGAATTTCTTTCAGATTCTCACGTTCTATCTTCTTAAAATTTAATATTTGTTGCACATGAATATCAACAATCAATCTTTTGTTATATCGAGATTCGAGTGCTTCATACAATGAAGAAAATGTATCGGAAGTGGAGGCAAATTCTTTAACTTCGTTTGATAGACAGGAATTTAAATAATACAATTTCTGTGACTGAGTCAGTTGTTCGTTTGTTGTAATTAAATCGTCAAATCGGGATTTAAAGTTACTAAATTGTTCATATTTTCCCGAAAAGGTGGGAAATATTATAGGTGGAATTTTTGTTTCAGCAAAAGTTCCGTTTTCGTTTTTGTTTTTTTCAACTGCAGTCACAGACAAGGATACATTAATAGAGTTAATCAATTTAACTCTTACCTCCAAATCGTCCAGACGTGTTTCACATTTGTATGAATCTTCTTCGAATTCCGCTTCTTCTGTTGGTTCTGCGGTTTCTAATCCAAAAAGTAGGTTTTGCGGTTTCTAATCCAAAAAGTAACTCTTTCAATTCTTCAATTTTCCTCTGGAGTTGGTCAATTTTTTTGAGTTTGACCTCCATCTCGGTTATGTCAACATGTTCGGACACGTTGTCCATGAAGGTTGCAATTCTAGTAATACTTCCTTTTAAGGAAGTTTTAGCTTTGTTTAATTTTAAACTATCCATCGCGCTTTAGTTCGTGAATCTCCGGCTCGACGGACCAAAAAATGTTCGTGAGTGTCACGAGTTTAAATAATTTGACGGACCAAGTCTTTCCGACTAAAATTTTAATAAAAACAAAAAGGTAACATAAGTTATTGTGGGTTTCGAGATGTAAAGTAGTTATTACCCACGTCAGCAATACTGAAAATCTTCAGCTTCTCCGAATATACCATCCGGCTGGCAGGTGCGCACGCAGGTATCTTCACGCATGCGTCATACTCGCAGTCGTCATTACACAGGCATCAACACTCACAATGTACCAGTCGTCACTTGTAGTGGAAGTTATGAAGCTGGTATAATCAATGTTCTTGATCAGTTGTTCCCTCCTACATCTGTCAGTTACAGATATGTATTTCTGTAGTTTTGTTTGTGTCCTACAAGAGCACCGATTTCTCTAAGAGGTAGTCTGCATTTTCTTTAGGCTAGGATTTTTCATCAAACTCAAAAACACACTTGAATGATGCTTGTGCAAAACAAGTCAATCAAAAAATAAATGAAGTACTTCAAAGTAACATTTTGTTCTCTCTATATATAATGCTTATTGGTGGTGCTATGGGTATGCATTTTGTGCATCTGCACTGAAATGCTAATATTTTTGTTGGGAAAAAACTGTGTGATATACATTATTTCACACACACACATTGCATTCATCCTATACATCAACACTTTACATGGCAATAGTTAATTCATTTCAAAACTGATGTAGATTATTACGGTAATTTATGCAAATAAAGTGATTAACTGTTGCTGTACCACATGGTTTAATAATTTTTGTTTTGTCGTGTGAATCAAGTTAGTATTCTTTTTTTTTTTAGTTTGGAACTGTTATTTTAAAAGCTTGCTGTAATTTTATTAAAATAAAGTTCAAATTTTTTTTTTGACTATGAAGTAATCTGTGGCACATGTGGGCTTGGTAGTCTAATGATTATAATCACAAACTTGTTGGTTCTTGTCTGGGTGCCACTGAAGACCTTTCATGTAGAGTGGGTGCCAGCTGATGTCGTCCTTGTCTCTTCACTGAGGCTCAAAATTACAAGGTCCGTCGGCGTCTCTTGTGTTGCTTTAAAAAAGCGATGTTAATATAACTTTCACTCACTATACGTAACACATTTACATATCCAATTGCATACTCATACAGTGACAATTTTTCATGGTTCATATGTTTCATTCATGGTGTTGCATTTTAGTTGACCAGCAGTGTATATATATTGTACTTATGTAACAGATTTAGATTTTTACTTGTTTTTTCCCCATATTTTAATATTAATGTTTTTAAGATTTTGTCTCTTTTTAAAGTAATATTTTTTGTGTTTATATTTTTAGGATAACTAAATCAATGCAGCTGAAATGCGCACATCATGCAGTGTCTCAGATTTACGAAGTGCTCATGTTTTTCGCAGTTTGTCTATAAATGAAGCAAATCAAAGATATTTGAGTGCTCATAACATTAACAAGAAATCTGTTTTTGGTGGAAGGTAATATTTTAAAAAAATACTGAGCTGTGCTGATACAAATACTGAATCCTTTTCATATTTCTTTTATTTTTTTAATAATTTGAAAACTAACATTTTTTAAAAATTTAATTAATGTGTTGAATATTTAAAATTTTAATTAATGTGTTGAATATTTAAAATTTTAAAATCCCTGACAGTCATAACAGTTTTTCTATATAATCATTTCCCCCATGTGTATGTTCCATATATGAAGAACTCATTAATTTTGTGTTGCTTTATATCACTAGTTCTAAAATTTTTCAAGGTGGCATTTTTGTACAAAAATTTTATGCCACTCCATTAGCATTACACAAATTTTACACATGTTTGGATACTTCTATAGGTGTTTTATTTGTAGTATATTATTCTTTTGCAAAAATAAATGCCTGCAATAAGTGTTTACTTTGAATATAACAATTCAGAAATTTTATTTAACAATAAAACTCTTTTGCAAAAAAGAAATTGAACACCAAGAAGGATTTGTCCGATTGTGATGAAATTTTATAAACAAAGACAATTTGATAGAATGTACAAATGATCAAATTTTCAAGCCTTATGAACATGAATTTCGGTCGTGGCGTGCATTTCTGCTGAGCAACTCACAAAGTATATAACTGGTAATAGAGGTGGAAAATGTATCTTTTTTCGTTTTCGTTGTTGTGATTCCCATAACAAAAAACAAATGATGCTGTAACAACGTTTTCGAAGACCTTATAGGTGACTGAATGACTTTGAATGTGGTCACCTAATCCGAATGCATGAAGCTGAGCTGTAATACTGAGCAATAGGTTGTCACCTGCAACCAGCTGTGCAAGGATGCTGGCAGCAATGATTGCTGAGAGGAACTTATTGATGAAATGAAGGCTCTCTGGGACACCAAGATGCACAAATTCAAGTCAAGATCGGATTTTTATTTGACAGACCCAAACTGCTCCAACAGTATCATTGTCTACTATTCATTGTACTACCACCTCTTCCATACCCTCAGTGGTACCTTCCACCATTTCATGGTGCTTGACTGAGACAAGGTTACGCTCACAGCTGCCTTTAAGATGTCTGCCTTTCACCCCACAACATCTGGAGTGGTGTCGCAGCCGATCATGGTTGCCATCACACTTGCATTGTATAGTATTCAGCTATGAATCTCGTCTTACTCTTGAAGCAGAAGACCATTGTCTTTATGTCTGGAGAGGCTGGAGTCATAGGTCTCAATCTGCCTTTGTTTTACATAGGCATAGCCCCTGGTGTGGAGTGCTATCTCATACAACATCAGGTCATCTCTAGTCATTTACCATGCACCTTTAAAAACTCAAAGATTTGTTGATACCATCCTGTGGCCTGTTGTATCATCCTTCATGGCACATCAACTGGAGTCCAGTTTCCAACAAGATAATGCCAGGCCCCATACTGCTTGCATATCTCTGGAGTGTTTTTGTGCCATCAACTCTTCCAGGGCCAGCAAGGTCACCAGACCTTTCATCAATCGAACATTTCTGGGACATGGTTAGGTGCAAGATTCGGATCCCCCAAACTATTGCAGATCCAGAGCAACAACTGGTGAATGCCTGGCAAAATGTTTCACAGGATGACATTAGGAACCTCTATCTATCTTTACTGAGGCGTGTACAAGCATGTATTGCTGCCAGGGGCGGTTTCACGAAACTACTGATTTGAAAATTCAAGCTTTAATTGTGAGCCATAGATGGGCCCTATGGTCTTGATTTTTTTTATCATTTTATTATCTGTGTATGAGTTGTACACATATTTAGTTTCATTAAAAACAACCACTTCATGGTGCTTCGATTTTTTTGCAAAAGAGTATTTTTTCTGCAACTATGCTTTGGTAATGTTTTAAGTACAAAATGCAGTCTCCCATTTTTGAATTTCATGTCTGTCAGATGATTTGTTTTGGGGGAAAAAACGCTTGTTTAAATTTTGCACTTCAATGTAGTATGAAGGATTTTGTAATTTTATGGGTGTAAGAAACTTGTTGCTTTTTATTAATGCCTACTTTTCAGAACCGACTTTTTGTATTGGAGTGTTTTGGTTTAGTATTCATTAGATATGAGAGTTAGGAATCATGATGAAATTATAGTGGTTTTTTAATGTTTTAATATATCCCAATTGCATGTACATTAGTACCAAAATGTTTGTACAATACCACTGATGTCTTTTCTTCTCAATGAATTTTTTAATGTAAAAGCTAAGCTCCAAATATCATCCTTTTCAATATTTATGCCCATTTGATTAGTTGATGATGTGTTCCCTTTATTTTCACTCATGACATTTATTATTGCTTATAGCAGGGATGAGTAACTTGTTTAGCTTGTGGGCCACATTGTGTGTGTGTGGAAGTGGAAGATACTGGAGGGTCACACCTTTTTAAAATGATTGCATTTCCTATAAAAATAATAAATATAAGTCAAATAAACTAGCTAGTTTTATTCAATTTATTTATTGTGCTAATTTCGTCTATAGTAGCAAACACCTTTAATTTTAGAATCAGTTTAATGAGACAAACGTACCTTATCATGGTCTTCTACATTTTTTTTTAAAATCAGGAGTGAGATTGCTTGTTGAAATTTGTATCACAGCCTGCAAGTTTATGTCAGCCCACTTGCATCTGTACTTACTCTTGTTGATCTTTATACAAGAAAAATTTTACTCACAAATAAATGTTGACTAAAATATAAAGAACTATTTCTCCACAAATTTCTTCAGACATGGAAATTTTTCAGTTGATGAAGATTTGTAAATGTGAGTATCATAGCATTAAACATTTTCCTAATACTGTGATCTGACTTAACAGAGGCTCCTCAGGTGCTGTATCAATATCAGCGGTAATGTGATAAGATAGCAAATTGAATTTCGGCTCAATTTTCTTAAAATCCTGAAATATTGTGACCTTGTCCTCCAAATTCTGCACATGATCTCATAGTAAAAACACTTTCAAGTACTTTGTTTTTCAAGTAGTGAAAGATAAAAGACGAATATTTGTTTGTGCACAGTAAAGAATTCTTGGTTCAAAGTGTCTGGGTGGACCGCATAAAAACTTTGTGGGCAGCTGGTTGCCCACTTCTAACTTATAGCAAAAACTATTCTATTTTCAAACATATATGTGAAAAATTTCCCAGCTGTATTAATTAAATACCTCCAATAATCAATTAAATAGTATGATTGTTTTAAACTAAGGACTTTCTATATTTTGGAATTCTAAGTAACAAGAAAGTATGTCATCACTGAAGCATTGGAATAAATTACTAATGAGGGTCATTTAATAGTTCTATGCAGAATCTTACTGAGTTTCTAGTTTGCACCCAATCTCTTAGATGGTGTATCCGATAACATTGAATTGAAAATAGAAATAAAATTATAAAAATGTTATTCTATTTATCCAGTATTTGAGTGGAAAGTAGTGGCTCCCTTAAGGCCGATGGTCCATATTTCAAAAACTTCCTTTATCCTACAGATGGCATTTTTGCAACTCGGATGACATCAAAGCGATAATGTTTGTAAAAAGGTAACCCTTCGTTACTATAACAACAAAGTGTGGTTAAGAAATCATTGACAGATATAGTTGGTTTCAGAACGCATGCGGAGTTGCATTAAAATAAACTATTCAAAACCATAATCAAATGATGAGGACAATGGGGTGCAGTGTTGGTTGAATGGGTGGAAAAGGGGAAGAGAAATTTTTGCAAAAAGTCCTGTACAGGTAGTCTTAGATTTGCTGCGGAAATGGGTGTACAGTCTTTTTTTTTTAAATCCATGCAAATGTTTTGGAATATTCATGAGTGAATGAACAAGTATGTTTACATTTTCTTGGGTATCATAAGAAATGTGCCCATAGGGTTAAGAATAAAGATGGAATTTAGAAAGGAGTTTTAATTTTTGGAGGAAGGATTTGATAGACCTCCAGTTTTATTTTTGTAGAGATATCTTTTTATTTGTCTTAGCGTATTTAATTCAATTTTTTTTGTTTGATAGGTATGTAATTAATTTCTTTCTGCTCATATCTTAGGTACAAATTGTATTTGAAATTGCTGGGTAAGAATACTCATCAGGGAAATAATCATTTTCAATTTGAGTCTTTCACAAGATGTTATTTTTCTAAGAAAATAACCTAGAGCAATTTTTTCACAAATAGTTTGTGTAATTCTGTTTTCAAACACATCTATTTCTTGTTTTACAAATTAATGTTATTATTTCCGATAAGCATGAAAATATGACAAAAATTTCACTAAATTACTGTTGTCGTTAAACCTGAAAAAAGTTCATTATTTGGAAAATTTCATGAAATGGTGATTTATCTTTCAATATAGTTTAAAAACCACTTAAAACAAATTTCAAATTCACATAACTATACATTATTATAAAATTAATTGTTCGCACACTTACTTTTTTGTAAGTTAATATCTATTCATTTCACATATCTTACCTATCAAAGATAATTTGGCTGGGAAAGCAAGGGGGAAAAATAACTTTGTCAAGAAATATACTCAGTATCTCCAACTTTAAAAAAAGTACTTTTGTATTATGATTAACGAATTTTAATAATATTTTCCATTTTTAAGCCTACAAGTAATTTTAAAGATGCATATTTTATGACCAGTAATTTTAAAAATGTGTGTCCTTCAATTTAACAACTGGTTAAGTCTATTAATTTTGTTTGAGTTTTTTGGTTTAAAAAAAAAATGTTTTCTCTCATTCCTCGCATCTTTGCAGTGCACGAAATACCTCATCAGGCGTATTTTTTTCACACAATTCAAGTCTAATCGTTTCAAATGATTTTACTTGCACATTTCATCACACGAAGGTCCAGAAATATTTCAAAAACAGAGAAAAAAATTGAATCTCAAGAGAAAAGTTTGAAAAATGGAAAATGCACTTAGCTATTTGGAGGTAATTTGACGAAGAAAATCATAAAATGTTCTTGGTTCCAGAAAAAAGTTTGCGAAATAGAGAAATTTGCAAGATAGAGGCTCACAAAATGGGGAGGGCCGACTGTATTATATTCATCGAATTAATTTCCAGATTAAGCTTCCTTTTTATTACACTTCCTTAAGTTGGTATGGAATTGAAAACCTGTTTCCTTGTTGAATTTTAATAATTGTTCTTATAGATAATCTGAAAAAAAGCATGAATATTGTTAAATTTGGAAACCTGGAAGAAATCTGAACATTTTAAAAATATTAACTTAAATGTTTTAAAAAACTAGCGAGAATTCTCAGATCTAACTTGATATAAAACTTTTATAGAACAGATATATATATATATAAGTATCTTCAAAAAATTTCAAAATTATCTTGAACAGAAAAAAAAAATTATTGAATAGAAAACCCTTTCATATCTTCCAAAATGAAAATCTGAGAAAAACACATTTAAAATTGGTAAAGGCATAAAACAGAAACTAATAATGTCTGTAAATCTAATTTTTTAATACATTTTTTTCCAACTGAAGAAGGTTGTAAAATAGCTCGTAATTTTCTATGAGACAAAAATCGTTTTAGCCTATAATTATATTATATAGGAGCTAATCTCTGACTGCAATTTATTGGTATTAATAGTAAATCATTATTATTGTTGTTACTAAAATCAATAACTATGAAACAAAACTTGAATTTAGAGGTATAGAACTTTAAATTGCAATAAAACAACGATGTATTATTCGATTGACATGAATTTTTTTTTATTCGAAAGATAATCTTGTGGCATTACATTTTAAATATGATTTCTGGCATATGACTGCCACGGCTGGCTCGGATGTAGCCCAATCTGGACGTCCAATTTTCGATGACTTTTTCCAACATTTGTGGCCATATATCGGCAATAACACGGTGAATGTTGTCTTCCAAATGGTCAAGCGTTTGTGGCTTATCCGCATAGACCAATGACTTTACATAGTCCCACAGAAAATAGTCTAGCGGTGTTAAATCACAAGATCTTGGAGGCCAACTCACAGGTCCAAAACGTGAAATTAGG
This sequence comes from Trichonephila clavipes, assembly GCA_019973935.1. Lineage (NCBI taxonomy): Eukaryota > Metazoa > Arthropoda > Arachnida > Araneae > Nephilidae > Trichonephila > Trichonephila clavipes. Next base: position 186,767 of record BMAU01021243.1, read on the forward strand.
CGGTCACCAAACGTGTCTTTCAATAAATCGATTGTGGCACGAGCTGTGTGACATGTTGCGCCGTCTTGTCGGAACCACAGCTCCTGGACATCATGATTGTTCAATTCAGGAATGAAAAGTTAGTAATCATGGCTCTATACCGATCACCATTGACTGTAACGTTGTGGCCTTCATCGTTTTTGAAGAAGTACGGACCAATGATTCCACCAGCCCATAAAGCGCACCAAACAGTCAGTTTTTCTGGATGTAACAGTGTTTCGACGTACACTTGTGGATTAGCTTCACTCCAAATGCGGCAGTTTTGTTTGTTGACGTAGCCATTCAACCAGAAGTGCGCTTCATCGCTAAACAAAATTCGCTTATGAAAACCGGGGACAACGGCAATCTCGTTTTGGGCCCATTCGCCGAATCTATGCCTTGCTTGATCATATTTAAAATGTAATGACACAAGATTATCTTTCGAATAAAAAAAAAATTCATGTCAATCAAATAATACATCGTTGTTTTATTGCAATTTAAAGTTCTATACCTCTAAAAAAACACCCTTTATATGTATTTTTATGTTACTAAGAATTTTTGAATTGTGCGTTCATTAAGGATATTTAATTAACATATAGTAACTCTCTCTTTTATAAATCAATACAAATTATTGTATTTTAAAAATATGAAGAAGCCAACGATCGATTCTTTGAGATGACAAAAAGGAAGAAAAAAATTCTTTGTGAGGAATAGAAATTATTTTCACAAACAGCTAAAGGAAGCACATTAACAGCTAGAATGCACAAGTTTTTTCTCGCATAATGTACGATGACCAATATTCATCTTTGAACAATGAAGAAGGGGAAACAGGGGTCAAGCAGTCATAAAAACCACAGTAAGCTTCTTTACCTTCCCCCTCCAATGTTGCGGGACCAAGAGGAGGACACCAGATACTTTTTTTGTCTTCAGTTGCTTCCCTAACCAGTTTGTCATCTAAAATGGAATTCTTAGTACACAGTTTTGTTGTATTTTCAATAATAACATTAATTTATAAAATAAGAAATGGAAATGTGGTTAAAAAAGATTATAACAATTTACGAAAAAGTGTTCTAATAACCATTTTTACAGAAAAATGACGTTTTTTTTAAAGATTCATGTTGAAACTTATTATGTTCTTGATGAGTGTTTCTTATAAGGCAATTCAGAAATTAAAATTTAAGTACAATTTGTTTCTACCATCTACATTTTCTTAAACAGGATACCACATAATGTAGCCTATTTTCTGGGTTACTACATTAAATGAAGCTGTTTTTTGGTTACCAAACACACACACACATGCATAAAAATTAAACAATATGTTTGAAATGAATTAGGAAAGGAGCTTATAATTTTCTTTGAGACAAAAATCGTTTTAACTTACAATTATATTATAAAGATGCTAATCTCTTATTGATATCTAATGACATTAACATCAAATTTTTATTATTGTTACTAAAATCAGTGACAGTGTGAGACTCAAAACTTGAATTTACATGTACAACATAGAATATGTCAGGTGTATTGTTATGCGACACTTTTATCAACAATGTAATTTAGAATTCAAGGAGAATGAGTAATTCGATTCTCAGCGTACACAGGAACAATGAATAGTGAGTAAATATTAACATCGACGTTTGGCAACGGACCACGTAATTTTGAACCATGGTCAAGTGACGTGGATGACACCTGAGCTGGCATCCCCTCCTAACTATCTCACCACACCAATGGGAGGACGTTTGAGCTCTTGACAAATTTAACTTGCATCGCTCCCATCAGGCACACATTCTAGTTACTAAACATAATGCATGGGTGGGTGAAACCTGGATCACAGATTAATATTATTAATTAGTAAATTATATTAAAAGTGGATTAAAATTTTTAATAATTGATGTAATACTTTTTTTAATTGCCTTTACAAAAAAGAGTGTGTGGAATAGGGTTCGACAAAAATACTTTCTAGTTCTAGGGGTTCCACAAAAAGACCTTCTAGTTCTAGGGCAGTGGTAGCCAACCTGTGTCATGTTGGAGTTGTAACGTGGGCACGTGAAGACATACTGAAAAACTAAGACATTTGAATGCATAATTATAAATAATTTTCTACAATTTTATTGAAGTGGGGTTGTCTCAGACAAAAGTCTCAAAATTTGGATCAAAATATGTTTGTGTGAATAAATGTTTTCTGCTATGAACATAATAAAATAAATATTACTCATATAACTAGCTGATGTGCACCTATAATGTAATTTTGTTAGCTTCTGCAAAAGTTAATCCTAGTATAGATGACTGGGTAAAAAAAAAAAAAGAGTAATTTAAAAACCACATTAAGTAAATACTAACTGTTTTATAATTATTTAAAATTAAATGTTTCAAGTTACTCATTTTTATTTTGTACCTAACTTAACTGAATTGAACCTGTAAAAAGTTTATTAACAATAAAACCTAAATTTGCACTTCATTTTATTTTTAAATTTCTTGCATTAAAAAAAAATGTGCGATTTGCGTAAAAATTCCACAATAAGCCTATAAGTAAAATTTTTTTTACTTTTCTACATTTGTTTGATGGGAATGTTTAAAGCGGCACTCATGATTATTTTTTATCAAATTGTGGCACTCATCGCAAAAAGGTTGGCCACCAGTGTTCTTGGGGTTCTGTGAGTAGAAAAAGTTTGAAGACCACTGTTCCAGGATAGCCCCACTATCTGTGCTAAAAATAGAGTCCCCCTTTCCCCCCATTTCACAGTTGTCATGTCAAGCAGCTCTTCTTCCAGCCATTCTAAAATTTGAGCAAAAACTAAAAGTCAGCTGATCTCAAGGTCACTTGACCATTGCCTTTTCGAAAGGTTGTCATGGGAAGGGGTTTCTTGACGTAGTTTAGGGTTATTTTATTTTTTAAACCCCTCATTTTTTTTCATGTATAAAAGGCAGAATTAGTGTTTCTGAAGTGATTAAAGTCATTATTTGTGTAGCAAAATATTCTTTTTAATAAAATATAGTATTATAAATTTGTATTTAAGCAGTTTATGTGGTAATTTTATTCTAAAGTAACGTTTTAAAACTTTTGTACATAGATTGCATACACATGGCGCCATCTGCAGACTTTGTTATAAAGCTTGCCAAATATGGTGTCAGAAAATTCCGGAAGCAAGGATATATGTATTTTTCGTAATTTTGAAATTTTCTAGACTATTTCTGACATTTCTACATTTCAAGGCGGATTTATATGAGTAATTTACGTTCTCAGCAAAAGTTTTACTCCTGAATAATGTGATTTCATTGTGCAAAAGTACCCTAACCATTTCAGTACATTTGGCAGTCCCCCTTAAGTTATGATATTGCATTTCTATTAGCTTAAATATTTTTAGTTTTTTAATGTTTTATTTTGGATTTTAATCTTTTAGCTTATTACATCTTTCTAATGTTGTTGAACAAACTGGTGATGCATCACTAGCACAAGAGCATTCAAGAACTCTTCCTTTAAATTCCTCAGTTATTAATGGATCAAATAATATGATCAATTTGTCTAACAAAAAAATTGTTCCTCTGTCTCAAAGTAAGGATGCAGATCTAAATTACACTGATACAGGACAAAGGTCAAATAGATGGTTTGATGGCTTGTTACGTTGTTTAAAACCTGTTTGGACTGTGTTGGGCAAGACATCAACACATGAATTAAAAGAAGGTAATCGTTTATTATTTTTAGTCTTTTAATCTGTTAAACATGCAATGATCAATTTTTTTGAAAGGATATGATTTATTATGTAAAGTGAATTTATTTTTATTTTGATTATTGTCTACTTTCAACCAGTTAATAATTAAATTTTGTAAGAAAAAGAAAAAAAATTGTCAGTGGCATCTATAATAAATTACTGAAAAATTGTTATAGCTTCTTAAGAAGTATTAAATTTATTCTCAATATCTCATAACAAATGTAGAACTTAACTCAGAGGTGCAACCACAGACCATGAGGGCCAAAAACTACTGTGCCCAACTCAGTATACGTGACCTTGGGCCCTGAGGTGCATGAGCAGATGTTCCGGTCAGGTGGTCGGTCTGACACGAAACCCCCAGTGTTAAGTTTTCAAGCAAGCTTGGTACTCATTTATGAAGGGATGAAAGGCTGAGGCAACCCTGCCCAGCCTGGGGTTTGAACCTCAGACCTGTGGTGTGGAAGCATGATGCACTAAGCACTCAGCCACTGGGCTTCAACAAAAGTAGAAACAAGCATAAAATATATAAATTAGGGTAAAAAGTCCATGCATTATTGATTTCCAATGATTATTTAGTTACTACCTTATTGTTCAAGAGATTTAAATGACAAACATGATGCTGTTGAAGGGGAATTTTAGTTTTAAACCCTGTCTCCATGATCAAAATATGCACATTTGGTAAATTTTACCTCTTTTTTTTTTGTTTCATGTATGATTAGTGTGTAATCTATTACTGGGCTGAAATCATAAATGTAAATTAAAATTCTAATCAACTTGAAGAAGTAAAAATAATTTAAATTGAATTTTTACTCTGTTGAACATGCATTTTTAATGAAAACGTTCGCATGAAACTTTGAACTTACTAATATTGCCAAAAAAATTCTATTTATAACTTTCTCAAAATATACATACTAGATTTGTCAGTATTTAGGAGGGCAATTGTGGTATTCCATGTATTGAAACTTTTTGAGCAAATCTGTTTAAAGAATCTTACTAATGAATACATCAATTTTATTTATTTATTATAACTTTTTTTTTAAAAAAGTACCATGTACCAGACCCATACTGTGCTCCTGGTATTATGAGATCTTTGGCCATTTTAAGCCAGGCAGTTGTCTTTTTCTGGTAAATTGTTCTAATGTCAATGAGTGCAGATCCAAACTATTGCATGCATAAATTTTTTGTTCAAAGCAAATCCATAATCATTTGAATCCATGCTACCATTAAATGAATATTTTGATGTATCTACTTGGGAACCAAAATGATTGAATTAACTGTTAGTTTCAACACCTACAAGAAGATTCTGCAATCTTTGCTATTCACATTCATAAGTGCTCATTTCAATCACCACCTTGTCATTCATTATTAGACAGATGGGAAGTTCTGCAACTAGTGTAAAATAGAATCCTTTACCCTTCTTGCAACAATAAGAACTGCTGTCAGAATTTTTCTACACCACCCTCTTTCTGACAGCTATCATGAGAATTAGAATTGTTACAAATATCCTCCCACCCTTTCCTTTTCAAAGAAAATAAAGCATTTAGGATATATTTTATCCTGGTCTGTGTGTTGAAAGGTTTAGAAAATCAAATATATTTTTGTTTGACTACAAAATACAGTAATATTTTGGTGAAAAAAAATTTCACTTTAAAAGGAGTTTTATTCTTAAAAAAATATTTATTGTGCAAATGGCCTAATTACTACACCAAACTAAAATTCTTAAATTTATTGTAATAATTTTAAAAAAGATGTAAACGTTTTTTTTTCAGTAGGTGTTTGCAGCTTTAAAATTTTTAAAGTTTTGATATTTAAAGTGTATTGTACTTCATAAGTACCCAATATGTACTTTATTGTTGCTTCATCCTAAAGCAGAGAATTTTACTTTGTATGCTATAGTAGTGATACTGGTGTACTGAATATAAATGAGTCTCAAAATCTGTATTTAGCATTGCGTTGCAGTTCAGAGAATATGAAATGCCTACTTTTATACTGTTTCCATCATATTGTGTTTAGGAATTAATGAAGTCAGAAAGCATGCTTGGGAACTAAACACCATTGGTTTCACATCAGACTGACCACCTGAACAGAACATTGTTCATACATCTCATGCCGAAGGTTATGAAAACTGAGATGGACACAGTAGGCTTTGGCCCTCATAGGCTGTTGCACAACTGAGTTTTAGTTTTAGAAGTCAGCAATAATGGTGAAACTTGGGGTGTTATTAACTAACAAAGTTAGCTATCTAATAAATTTCCTTTTTTTTAATATTTTATAAAAATATTTGGGCTCAATCAAATTTATTATATTTATCATCATTTTCTTAAATTTGTAAAAAATCCTACTGATATTGCTTATTTAAAGCTAAAAAATCTTGAAATTAACTATTTAGAAAAAAAAATTAAAGGTTAATCTCACTTTCCTTTTAAAAAAATAACCCAAATAATCATTTTGTAAAACATTTATTTTTATCACTGTGATTGATCATGGTATGTAACTTTTTGTGATTAATTAAAAAAAAAAACTATTTCTTAATCAAAAATAGTTGTATTAATGCAACATTTTTATTAGTTCAAATCTCATTGTCTACTCCAATGTAAGTCATTTTTCATTTTATTTCCACAGATAACTGGGAAATATTATTTGATGATATTAAAGATCTGCAGTTTCTGGGGAGTGGTGCTCAAGGTGCTGTATTTTGTGGCCACTTAAATGGAGAGCTTGTAGCTGTGAAGAAAGTCAGAGAAAAGTCTGAAACAGATGTTAAACATTTGAAAAAGTTATCGCATTGTAATGTCATTTCTTTTAAGTAAGTGAAAATATATTTCTCTTAATTAATACAAGACTTATAAGTTTCAATACTGTTGCTTATTTTATCTGTAATTAATCAATTGGCATAATTCTAATAAAATCTACACTATTAAAATTCGTAGGTAAACAACCGTATCTATCTATATTTGTTTCTGCGTGCGTCTATCTTCCAACGAACCGCACGACGCAGAAACTCGCCGAAGGTACCAAAAGATCGGGAAAATGATCTGAGGAATCCGTTTTGACCATTTATATTCCGATATTGCAATTAGTTAAAAAGATTAATTAAAAAGTTTTGTTTTACTCCTGTGTGTTGTTTCTATCGCCAAACAGAATGAAAAACTGGGAGAGTTTTTTTTATCCCCGACATTTTTAAAACAATCTAATTTTTTGTAAGACTCAGACAAAAAATCATTACAGAATCGGAAAGATCATTTACTTCGCCACGATACAGTATAATTTATTTTACAAAATAATGATATTTTCTATTTTTTTACGAATTTTTCTAAAATGAGTCGAAATCGATAAGTTTTTATGAAAATGATTTCTAAATCGTTTCAATTGCATTTTCTTTTAAGTCAATGAAATGAAATTCTACACTAAAAAAGTTCATGCTTTTCTTTTTTAGAATCAGTCATTTAAAAAATAAAATGTCAAAAACTTTTTCTTTTTTACGATTTTTCAAAAAATACTCAAAATTTTATTTAAATACTTAATAACTTCTTTATTTATAAAAATAATCTCATGAAACCTTTTTTCCGTTTGTAGAACGATATTACCCGTAATCTGTCCAAAGATTGAAAAATTACTTAAAAATTATGTTTTTTTTTAAAAAAAATTGTGTTTTTCGTTTTTTTCCCTTTTTGCGAGAAATATTTAAGCTTTATTTTTGTTACATTTCTTTGTTTAAAAATAACCGTTGTTTGCAATTGATATATGAAGTTTGAAGGCATTTACTTAAAAATGAAGCCAGAAAAAAAATTAAAACTTTAACAAATAATGCAATTTTACAATAGCCAAGGGTTTGGCAGTGAAACCTGTTGATCCAATAGCTCATTACCGCCTGGGGGCTATTGGAAGTTAGCAAAATATATATGCAGAAGACTGAAGTATCAGTGGTGTTTCTTATTTATACCAAAGGATGATGACCAAAGTTTTAAAACCAAAAATAAAGGTGCGTGGAACGCCACGCGATAGAAGTGAAACTTCTTTGGCAACGTTGGAACATTGATTATTTGCTCTAATATTCCAAATTGACCGAATGTCTCAATCGCCTAATTTGCATGAAAAGTATTCATGGCGAAGTGAGTTTTTCTGATACCAAATCCAAAGTAGAAAGATGTCCTGGAATTTCTGTGTTTTCAATACCATTATATTTTGATAAATTTTGTATACTTTTCCTATTTAAACTTTGTCAGCAATTGTAGCATGCTTTAATGTGTCTTCTAAATTAATTCCCGGTAAAATATTTTGTAAAATATTTTTTGTGCTCAGCAACAGACGTTCTCAAATCATCTCTAAACCATAATCTATCATAAATTGAATGCCCATATCAATTGAATGATTATCAATGAATTGCTTTTGAAAATCTTTGCGAGCATTTTTATGGGAATCATAGTCTTTGTAACGTAAGATAGAATTTATTATTGATTTACGTGCATCAGTTCAAACGTGCACTCGAATTGTTAAGGGCTCTGTAGTTAATGGCACAGGGTGGTTCACTAAGTCCGTATTAATCTGTGCAGTCATTAGAAGAGTCTCAATAGCATTCCCATCGCTTAAAAAAATGAGCATTAAGAGAGTATTTTGCAGTGTTTTTTTCAGTAATCGATATTCTCTCATGTACTCTGATGGAGATTCCGCAGTAGCACTTAATAAATTTGCAATATTTTTCTGGTTTTTTTTTTTTTTTTTTTTTTGCTTTTTTTTCTTGTCACTTTTTCAGCTGGACTTGCTGCTAGTTTTTCTTTTTTCTTGCTTTCACGAAACACTTTTCCTCTTTGTGCATTTGATTTAGGCATTCTGACTAGAATTAATATAGTAATTCAAAGTCAAAAAAGCAAATTAGCAGCCGAAAACATCACCATGTAGCAAACAATCTAAGAAAATATTTAAAAGAAGCACATTTTTACTGCAAGAGCTATTTTGTATACACCGTAATGTCACTGCATCTTATACAACCGTTGATAGATGTTCCTGGGTCTGGGGGAAAGGACCCCCAATAGGAAGGTGGGCAAGTTGACCAATCGGAGGTGAGCAATCATCGAATTTTTACACGGATATGACGTAAGTCACGTTGTGTCCCCGCTCCCCCTTTTCCTCCCAATTCACTATCCTGTCATCATGGTGACGATTCGGGGGATGGCAGGGGGTGGGGAGACTACTTCTGTTCGCTTTTTCACTGTTACGCAAAACTGGGAAAATTTCTCATTCACTCTCGAGCGCTAAGAAGTTTCACTTCAATAACATTTATTATGCATTCAATTAAATAAAATTAATTACAACAAACTTATTAACTTCCCAAAGCAAGGGATATTCCAAACATTCAATTTACCTAAATTACTTATCATCTCGGCAACTGGCAGAACTAACCTCCTAGAGCTAACCTAACCTCAACTGCCATCTAGTTTATCTGTATATCCATTTTTATATTTGGCGAAGTCACAACATAGAATGCGTGAGTCACTGGGTGCGTGCGATCCCGGCACTCTATTGGCTGATTGGCAATGTCATTTAATTTGCATTCTATGATGTCACTGCCAGTTACCGCGATGTACATGAACTATTCGGATCCACATCTACGAGTTGAATGTACAAGTTGTTGAAGTAGATGGGATCACAAAAAATAGGATCTGTTGGCAACAAATGCCCCTCCTCCCATCACTTATACAACTTTCCTTGGGCTTACAAAAAAAAAAATTTGGATTGACTTATCCACAAGTAGAAATCTGAAAATAGAACAGTTTTATTATTGTTTTTACAAGACAATACATATGATACTCATACAACAAGATTACATATTGAAAACACACTCTAAAAATTTTTTAATTCCAGCTGAGCTAGAGGTTTTTAAAAACATCAGCTAGATTTTGCTTGCTCCTAACATATTTAATAGTGAAAGCCTCATCATAAAATAACTCTCTAACAAAGAAATAACGAATGTCTATGTGTTTTGTCCTACAATTTTCAATTGGTGATTTAAGAAAATCTATTACAGCTTGATTATCAACAAGTACTGTAGGTTTGGACTCATATTCAAATATATCTTTATTTTTACATTCTTTTATAACATTATCAAACCATATTAATTCTTTAACTCCCTCTACCTTTGCAATAAATTCTTCCATTGTAGAAAGGCTCACTGATTTTTCCTTAAAAGTTCTCCAAACGATAGGCGAATTTCCGACACAAATAAATAATCCACTCATAGATACCCTATCATCTCAGTTTGCTGCAAAATCAGCATCAGAATAACCAACTAAATTTAAATTAATACAGTTAAGCATCAACTTATAATTTCTCGTCTTTCTAATGTATCTGTCCAGTGATCTATTCCAGGATTGTGTTGAAACTGGGAAAATATATTCACTGCGTTCGCTATGTCTGGTCTAGTTCTCCCAGCTATAAAAGATAAGCACCCAAGGATATTTCACTATGGGTAATTTCTCATTTCAGATCTCTGAAATTCATTGACTAGATTTGCTATATTGTATGCCTTTTGCAATGGGGAGAGATGAAAATTGGAAAATTATATTCCTCAAATCATCTACTTCATCTATCTCAGGAATTTGATGGATGGTTAAACCCTCAGGACACTCTTCAAATTCAACACCTAGGAGCCTTCTGGTTTTACCAAGAATTTTTAAATCAAATTTAGTTTTTAAATTCTTTAAAATTTGGGCTATAGCCTCATCATCTCATCCAAAAATAACGATATCATCGACGTATACTGATAAAATGATAAATAATGTGCTGCCCTGAATAATAAGTACAATTACACCAATTAATCCTTTTCAATCCCATTGCAAATAATGCTTTGTTCAATTCAAAATACCAGGCTTTTCCACTCTTGATGTAAACCATATAGTGCCCTCTTTAACCTACAGACCATATGTTCCTTACCTTTTATAATGTATCTCTGTGGTTGACTCATATACACATCCTTATCAAGCTTAGCATAAAGATATGTGCATATTACATCACATTGCAAATGTCTCCATTTTAAAAATACCACAAGTAAAGAGAAAATCAGTCTGATAATTGAAAAATTCACAACTGGGGAAAACGTTTCATCATAGTTTTTGCCTTTCACCTGATTATGTCCACCCGCTACAAGCCTTGCTTTATGGCAAATTATTTTTCCATCTTCATCCTTTTTAACGTTATAAACCCAGCAGCATCCCAAGACTTGCTTATCTGGAGGTGGATCAACCGATTCTCAGACCTCGCAGACATCTCTACTCTTTAAATTTTTTATTTCCACATCCATTGCTATCCTCCACAGTTTACTTTAAGGAAACTTTTCCATTCATTTTATACGTGTTAGGAACTTCATCTAGTCAACTGGATCTTTTTCGCTGACCCCTTCAAATGTGTTAGATTCAAGCTTCTGCTACTCAAAGCAAGACTAACTCAGTCCTGGCGACCGTCTTCGTATTTATACCCTCGTGGATACTTTGAGAAAGATCCACTCGCATCATATATAGATCGTGAAATAAGTGGATTTCTCCACTAATTTCTCAAGAATCCATAGGATAGCTAATTTGGCAAAAATGGTCGCCAGAAATGATACCAACTTGGCTCCATCACCAAGTTCCCATTTAATCACCATTATAACATAAGGGATGACGTTGCTTGTGAATATAACAATTTTAACATAAAATAAATATAACAAAGTATTATAAATGTAAAACACATCCAAATACAAATTATTTACATTTTTTTACACAAAATTCGTAACAATATATATATATATATATATATATATAATAATTCCCTATAGTATCCTTTTAATTAACTCGTTTGAAATAATCATCTTAAAATAATTTTTAATTCTTTAGTTCAGGACTAACGCGTTAATCTCAATCGTAATCGAATTGTAACATTGCATCAGAAATCCTTGCTCCCACCCATTCTGACCAATCATATCTCCTTTTAGAAAGGAGTCACGCGATCTTTACAGCCGGTATAAAAGCGAAAGTTTTTTTGTGCTCACGTTTTTTGTTCTTGGTTTTGTCTTGTGAAATGTTGCTGCTTTCTTTTACCTGTTTGCATTTGTGTCTTAGATATTAGGTTTTATGTGTCCTGTTGAAATAATAAAAAGTAATGTGTCAAAAGTCTCCGCAAGTATGCCACGACTACAACATAAACAATATTTAATAAGCAAGAAATATTCTGTGCAGCATAAGGCATTATATATATTTATATAGGAATCAATTTCTGTTAGACTTTGATGATTGTAATAGTAAGACTAATATTAAACAATTCAAGACAAGAATTTTTTGGAACAAAAAGTTCATTAATAGTCATAATAATCATATTAAACAAAATATGTTAGATTCTAGTAATTTCATTAGACAAAATATTAATAAAAGCTACATTAAGAGTCCTGCTTTACATGAAAATAAAGATAAATTATATATATTTTCTTACAATTATGAAAACATTGAATCTTATAAGTCTTAAGTTAAAATTCAATAAATGTAGATATAGTAGATGTAAGACTTGTACTATGTTAAATCAGGATCAGTATGATGGTGAATCTAAATATAACCTATGTAAAACTTCTAATTGTATTTACCTTTTAAATTGTAAAGTTTGTTAGTATAAATATATTGTACAGACCTCTAATACTATTAACATCAGGATTAATCAACATGGACATGATGTTAAATACTTTAATAATTCTAATAAAATTGAACTTAGACACTTTCATATGCATGATTTCAAAAATATTGAATTGTCTATCATTAAAATAATTCCAAATACTAAGCACAGATTATGGTGGGAAAATCATTTTATTAGGAGTTTTAATACAATATATCCATATGGTCTTAATGTTATGTATTTTGCAAAAAATTACTTTGCAAATACTATTACAGAGTAATAAGAATTTTTTTTATAATGTTTTAGCAATTTAAATAATAATTCTAAAAGAAAATCTAGAAGTAAAAGAACTAAAAGGAAAAATAGAGATAAAAAAATCTTTAAATGACAATATTAAAGTTATTATTGATTTTGAAAAAAACTTTAATATCAAGAAGATCAAATACTTCATGTTTGGTCTTAATAAAAATGAAATTGTATTGTTAAATGAAACCTTAAATAATAATTCCTTAAAAGTTTGTCATGCAGTACACATCATTAGAGACATTTATAATTATCTGGTTAATAAATTCAAAATAAATGTTGAGAAAATTAATGAGCCTATTACAGAGTACTGCACTTTATTATTCATGAATAAAACTTATGACAAAATTAGTTTTTCTAATGTATTTAATAGACATTTGTCACTTTTTCCTGTTAGAAATGTGGTTCTTAAGGAAGCATTTAAATATAACAATAGGATGGGCAGATTTATCTATAATTACAATAATAGTTCCCCTTCTAGTAACATAGAAGACTGTATATGTAAAAATTAAAATGATTTTATTGATGGTCATCATAAACATCTAGTTACCGGCAACTTGGACATAATCAATGACAAAATTTTAAGGGATATAATGAGTAAAGGCACTAGTTACAGAATAACTGTTTCTAATAACAACAATACTGTTAAAACACAAATTAATAAAGATATTGATAATTTTATTACAAAATCTGCAATTAAATATGGACTATCTATAGAGGCATTTGATGAGTATAAGTACAATATTTTAAAAGACCTTAGGAAGTTTAGCTACCATTCTCAGTATGAATTTATAAACAGAAAATTTATGATTTACAAAAGAATTTTATCATAGTTTACATTGATAAAATATTTGGTAACTATGCTGTGATTTGTAAGTATTTTTATTATAATATGCTTAATGAACACTTTTTGAATAAGGAATCTTTAAAAAAATAGATTTGTCACATAATGAAATTAGTAATCGTATTATTGCTTTTTATAAAAAATTAGGTCTTTGTGTTCCTAAAATTAAGTATCCATATATATTTTTAACACCAAAATTCCATAAAAGTCCTGTTAAATTTAGAACTGTGACAAATGGTTTTAAAACCTATATTACCACTGCAGGCAAATTACTTCATAATATTATACAAAACTTTATTACTCAGCAATGTAATAAAGCTATAATTAAAAATAGTAAAGATATTATAGATTTTTTCAAAAATAAAAATATTTTTTCAGTTCATAGTTAGGACTTTGAAGATCTTTTCAATTCTATTGATATCAATGATATTATTAAAGTAATTTTAGAAAACCACAGTATTTATAATCTTCATATTAATTTTAACAAATTTAAAACTCTCATAGATTTTTTTTGTTTTAAAAGAAAATTACATTAACTTTTTTTAAAGGTTCATTATATAAACAATACAAAGGACTGCCACAAGGATGCCCAGCAAGCAATAGTTTGGCTAATTTATATTTACACTTTTATGGATATAATTATATTATTAATAATGAATATTACATTTTTAGAAATATTGATGATTTAATTATTTTTGGTAAAAATGATAATTTAAATCCCAATATTAATTTTTATCCGGCTTACCTAAACTTAGTTAAAATTAATAATAATTCAATTAAAACTAATTACTTAGATGTAACATTGTATATTAAGGATTTGAAATTACATAGTAATATTTATGATAAAAGAGATGCCTTTAATTTTAACATTCTTAAAGTGCCTTACTGGAATTCATATTTATCAATATCTATATATAGAAATATTATTTTTAACTATATTTATCGCAATAATGTTTTAGTTAGTGATAAAGCTAATATTTATTTAAACATTAATAACTTTATCAAACAATGTATAGGACATGGATATCCTGCTAACTTTCTTTACAATTATATTTCTAGTAGTTCTTAATGTTATACAATTTGTATTAATAACTTATTGACATTATGGGTTTTTTTAAACTAATTATACAATTATTAAATAGATGGCACCACATGTTTAATAATTCAATAATATTTAAATATTTCTAAGATTCATTTATATTTTACACTAATATTTATATCAATATATATTTATGATTTTTTTAAAAGTACATGTATATATAAACTTTATATTAATCTATCTTAATTTAACTATCTGCGGAACTGCTTTCCCTCTCTTGTATTTGGCGGGAAACATAACCAGTTGATACACTCCCGAAGTAAGTCTTACTATCTACGTTTTGCATCGAATTTAAATGTATAATGTGAATACTAGTAGGCTACAATTTTATAATTATTTTTTATTAGTTTAGTGGTTTTATTATAATGTTTAAATTCCTCCAAATGTTATTCTTTCCTTCCCTCTTGGTACATAGTATGACAAACTACAGGTGAAGGTTGGCTTGCCCTAAAACTAGTTTAAACCTGCAATCTTGGTTCCTAAGGCCAGGAGTTTGTTATTGTACTATTGTGCCTATTTCTTCCTATTTAGTATAGTTATCTTAGGTTCTAACTATCTGTGTATTTTTATGTTTTGGATTATATATATAATTAGTAATTCCCAGTAATTTAATTTAATAGTTTTTTCATTTATCTACGGTCCAGTCCTGCAGGACAACCATTTAACTATTTTAATTAGTTACCTGCCTAATGGGGACTTCTGGAAACTACATCCATCCCCACACCCCCAAATAATGTGATTGCCTGCTTGGTATAAAAGCGAGACTCTGGAAAATCCTGCTGTTCTCTCTTATGTCTTTGTCCTGAACCATGTATAATTTCCTCTAAAGCATTCTTTTAATTATATCTTTTTAATAATCTTTTAATTATTATGTTCAAAATTAATGCCCTAGTATGAAAATCGAGTTTTTTGGTGTTCTCTCTCTCTTTTTTTTTTGTCACCACCTCGTTCACGTAAAAATGTACAAATGGCTGCAGCTCTTTTATCCTTTCTGTTTTATGTGCTCTTATGCTTATTGTGAAGTCGTGATGCCTTTGTTGTTTCATGTGAAAATAAAGAAGAGTAAAATGAAATCAGAAGTTCTCCCCTTATTCAGAAACAACCAGCAAAAATAAACCAACACCGACCAATGCTACATATATAAAATTAGAAACAGAACACAATATCTTTTTAATGGCATGAATAAATATTCTAGCAGAAATTACTCTTCTGATTTAAGAAAAATTTATAATTCTTATTATTTTATTACTTTAATCCTTAGATAGTGCAAATTAGTGAAGCTGTGATGACCCCCCTGGGTCACACCTTGAACACCAAGATTAATTTGAGGCAAAGAACCAGCAAGAGCCATTTTGAATAATATTATTTATTTTGTTATAATTTCCTCAAAAATCTCTGATAACATATAATACAATAATGCTACGTCGTTTAAAGGGATTTGCCTTTATATTAAATTAAATTACTAAGAATACAATTAATTAATAATCTAGCTCAACTCAAGTAAGGTTTACCGAAATAGGTGATCCGAGAAACACACGTATTCGAATTCTTAACTGTCATTAACTTTAACTAAGTAGCTCAAACTGACGCTTACTTTAAGCGTACGTGAATTATATTTACCGCTGGCTTATATATCAGCTTTCTGGTACGTCTAGCAGGACGACGTCTTCACAAATCTAATCTCTTTGAATCTTCTATCTATGCGTTTAACGTTACTGGCTCAATAGCCTACCATCATCTCTCTCGCTATCTCGCATCCCTCGACTTAAATACCTTATCTAATTTAAATATCCCATACTTCTTTTTGGAGTTGATTGGAAATAAACGCGAATTTATATTCCCCAGAAAGACTCCTAAGAAGATTAGTGGAAAGGCTCCGTACAGATTCGTCACAAAGCGGCAAACCTTTTTTAAGTCTTTTTAAAAACCTTTGCTACATGTAATAAACTTCCAATGTTAATCCTATTGATTTTATTTCATTTTTAAAAATAAGACACAATTTGAGTAAGTAGCTTGATTTTTAATTGCAAAGCATTTTTAAAGAATGATTACACTCTTAGTTGGTCTCTGCTCATAGCTTATAAAAGGGACTAGCTGCATGTTCCGCATTACATGGGCTTTCTCTACATTTATATTTTTCCCCTTCCCTCCACAAATTCAGCACTTCCATTATTCTTTTTCAAAACTACTTTGACTTCTTTGCTTCTTTCCCCTCAATCCGGCATTGCACTGGCTTTTACCGAGTGTATAACTCTTAATCCCCATGTTAATTTCCTCTTTCCTGCATGATGCCAGCACTTCTATGTGGGTGTGTACTAGTATATGTGAGTGATTTCTATAATGTCATTACAATTTAATTTTTCAAAAATTGCTCACTTTTCATTGTCAGACAGATTCCTGTCCCCTCCATTTACGTCATCGCATTGCTGATTGATCGCTGTACACGTTGTACTTGTATATATTATAATTCGTTGTGTGTCTGGTTTTTCCTGTTTGTACCATGTCCTGTCGATAGTTTTAAATAAAAGTATTTTAAAAATGAACTCAAAAACTGAAACCTAATTTTATTTACAATAAAGAATAACAGATACTTTCATTGGGCACGAGGAGGACCGTAAAATTGGTGTGTGCAATGAACTCAAAAACAACCTCATGAAAACCGCCGAAATTGTTGCTGATTATATTAGAAGAGCACAGGGAATATCGACAAAGTGTCACTCCCGAGGATTAGACATGTCACAGAGAGAACTACTATACCACACCATTAGAGGATTGAATGGAAAATTCTTTTAAGTGCATGAGATTTTAAAAACTCAACAGGACTAATCTACAGCGGAAATTCTATAAATTCTAAGCGAAGAAGAAACAACTTTCATCTTGCCAACTAAAACTCTATGGCTGGGATTAATGCTGAAGCATTTTATTCCAGGAGGAAAAATGAAAGACAAACGAGACTTTACTATATTTTCAGAAAATTTAATCACCTGGCAAAGGATTGTTTCTATAGAAACTAGAACTTTCCAAATAGTACAAGCCAAAGGAATATGACACAAAGAAATAATTCATCTAGAAACCAACAAGTATTTACACCTTCCCACCATGATGAAAAACTGTGTGATAATACCTGGATAGTGGTGTATCCTGTCGTATGGCTAAAGAATCTGTGTGGTTTCAAACATTAAGTCCCAAAGTTATAGATATTTATTTAGCAGATAAAAATTCGAAAATGGTTAAGCCAAGGAACTGGAAACGTTTAAGCTAAAACTGTGAGTACAAAACATTGTAATTCTATTTATTTAACAATTACTAATGTCAGTTATGTTCCTCAATTAAGGTATAATATATTGTCTGTAACATATTTAATGGAGTAAGATTAAATCAGAAAATAATTGTGTATTGATATATGATAAAAATAAGTTAGTAATGAAGGCCTTTAAAAAATAATGGTAGATTTTATTTCATAAAAGAATTAGATTATTGAATCAATAGAAATCTGAATATCAGGTTCATCTGAAAATGTTAACACTTATTTTATTGTTTTGTGTTTAAAAATGTTTGTTTCCCTTATATTATAAATGATTTCTCATTTTCTTCTCTTTCTAGAGGTGTTTGTGTACAACCACCTTGTTTCTGTATAATTATGGAATATTGTCCATCAGGAACTTTGCATAATTTACTTCGTCAAGGAACCGAAATTCCACCTAAAAAAGTAATGGAATGGTCGAAACAAGTGGCTGGTGGTATGAACTATTTACACACTCACAAAATTATCCACAGAGATCTTAAGTCTGAAAAGTAAGTTTTGAAAATTTTATGCAGTTCTGCTTCATTAAATTCAGGTTAATAAATCCATTTTGATATTTGATGACCTGTATTCTAAAAAAAGAAAACATTTTAATATTTACTCTCCTCTTGAATTTTTGAATATCAGGATTATTTAAAATCATTTTGAGTTACTGGGAGCAATATCAATTTAAAAAATTCAAACACTAGCATATGATTTAGCCATGACCCAAATGCAATATTTGTGAAATCAATAATTCGATACGTCTTTTATATATTTTGGTAAATAAAATACTCAATCTCTTAGTACAGTTACAATCAGATATATGAGAATTTTTCCTCCTTAGATTTGGAATTTTTGGACAAGCCTTAAATTTTTTTGTCCTTTTGTCAAGCATTTTCTTAACAAGTGAAAATGTGAGTGAAAAACATTGATAAGTTTTTGCTTTTAAAAAAAATTGAAGAGGTTTATGTTTCCTCTCCACATCCATGTCCTGCCGAAAGAAAATGAAACCAACCCTTTCAGCTTTCATGCATCAATGAAAATATTTTCATTCATCAATGAAATTTTTTTCTTTAGAATATCTTGACACAAAGCCATCAGAAATATTGTGCAGTATAATGAAGCAACCATAGTTTGTGAAAAGAGGGAGTTACAGAGAATACATAATTCCATTCTTAGTTACTTGATTAGAAATAGTTTTGTTCATATGCTGTATTTTGTTTGAGGTACTTGTGTTGGAATTGGAAGCATAAATTAGTGAAACAGTTCTCGAAGAATGGCATTTGAAGTATATACATTGTAGTATAAGAAAGTGATCAGTAATAGGCACCAGTTTTTATTTCTTTTACTTAGTTTTAAAGATATTTTCAGGGAAATACTATTTTTTATTGAAATACCTTAGTTTTTAAATACTTATAGACATTCATTTACTTTTAAATGACCTTCATTCAACTGTTTAATTGGTTGACTCTTTCATTGTCAGTTTCTTAAATTAAGCATTTTTCCTTAAATGTGTGTATTTTTGAAAGCTATTGCATTTATTCATTTAAAAAATTATTGTGATATACACTCATGGACAAAAAAATTAGCGCACCAAGAAATAATTGCGGGATCGTAACGAAACTTGGCATGAAGGTACATGTCGGGGAGATATGCAAATGATTAGAAATGTAGCATGATTGAGCATTTCTTACAACCGGTAGAGGGCGTTTAACGTCGTTCTCCGTGGAATATAAAAAAATAACCAAAGCTTGTTTGAGTGTGCTGAATCGCTTACTAAGGAAGAGCTGAGGTACACATGTCATCACGCCGTTTTTGAAGACAATATGAGCAGCTGTCGCAGTTTGAGAAGGGAGAATCATCGGCACAATGACAGCTGGGTGGTTAGCTAGGTGAGTAGCTCGTCAATTAGGCCTCTCTGATTGTGTTGTGAGGAGATGTTGGGACCAGTGGATCCGAGAGATGTCATTTACACAAAGACCAAGCTCATGACACCCTCGACAGACTAGTCACCGAGAAGGCTGCTACATTTTAAGAAATGCACATGTTCAGCCAACTACTTCATTGGCCACCATCCAGGTACAGGTAGCACCTTCACTAGGGCCCCCTGTGTCTTGAACCATATAAAGGCACCTGGCTGAAGGACATTCAGGATCACGGTGCCCATTACGTGTGCTGCCCTTGACGCCTTCGTTTGGAGTGGTGCTGCGCACGAGGAAACTGGACTGAAGTGGAATAGTACCAGGTCGTCTTTAGCAATGAATCCAGATTCAATCTCAGCAGTGATCACAATCGCGTTCGTGTGTGGAGACCCTGTGGTGAACGCCTCAATCCTGCCTTTGCTTTACAGCGACACACTGCTCCCACAGCTGGTGTGATGGTATGGCTTGCCATTGCCTACAATACATGGTCACCCCTAGTATTGATTCGTGGCACCATGACAGCCCAGCAGTATGTCCATGACATCCTGCAACCACATGTGTTGCCACTCATACAACAGCTCTCAAGTGCCATTTTTCAACAAGACAATGCTCGACCTCACGGCAAGGGTGTCACAAAACTGTCTCTGTACTGTTACTACCCTTCCTTGGTCTGCCCATTCTCCAGATTTGTCTCCAATCGAGCATATCTAGGATCATTTGGGACAGCGAGTTGGGCATCCCACGAGTTTGAACGAACTAGAGGCAGGGTTACACCAAATATGAACGAAATGTCTCAAGACATCATACAGAACTTGTATGCCACAATGCCCGATCATATTGCATCGTGTATTCGCGCTTGAGGGGGTTCAACAGGGTATTAAATCCTCCGTTCTTTTGCCTTTTTCTCTGAAATAAATGATTCTTTGTCTTTAATTTTCTAATCCTTTATATCAAAGTAGTCATTATGTATGTAAAATTTCGTTTTATTTTGACGACTCCTTGGTGCACTAATTTATTTGTCCACAAGTATATATGTGTTCTTTCATCTCCAAACCTCTTTTCTCCTAGGAAACAAAAATATCCCTTTTGAAAAACAGGAGTGTTCTTATTTCTATTGGTATTGTCGTTTTAAAAAATTGCCTTTAGTCTACATATTAGTTTTTATTTTGTGATTTGTTCTATGTTTCATTAATTAGTATGTCAGAAATGATGTTTTTAAGAATTTTTTTAATACGCCCAGGAAATGGGAGAAAGTGATTATATATACCTTTTTTTTTCTCATGTGCTGTATAAGTCCTAAAAATTATCACGTTTTTCACTGCTTCTGGATAAACAATTTTCCATTTGAAGCCATATTCTTGTTTATACTAGTTGCTGATATAAATAAGGGGTCATTATCTTCATAATATTGAGAATCTGTTCATGGTAAATAGTTTTTCATGGAATTTGCCAATGAATGAAGAGAAGCAATTTTTTTTACCGGAAAGAAATGTCATAGTAACAGCTTTTTTGATCCAATGGTCATTCATGCTATGCACATAGAAGTAGGCAAAAAGCGCCACTTAAGTGTACTGATATTCATGTGATGATTTATTTCTTAAGCTTTACTCTGTATTAGGCAACTTCTGTGTGATCTGGTAGCTCAGGAACAACTGTGGATTGATAATATCACCAATGTTCAGGTTGGCAACAACTAAGAAAAGCTGCTGCCAACACAAGGATTTTATTACTGAATACCCAAATATTTGCAATTTTTTATTACACTGTTGATATTTTAATCATCAAAAGTTGATCACCAATTTGAGTGAAGCAGAATTTCTCAGATATAATCCAAAGATTTTAAGAATGTCCTTAGGGTTTATTGAAGCTCATAGCTTAGCCAAATTGAATCACGAATTGTGTTAACTGAAATAGAACATTTGATAGAATGATGGGGATGAAAATGTTTTCAAAAGTGGTTTATGCACTAAGAATAGTAGTTTCAATATTAGGCCTTTGCAAGATGGGTAGTTGTTCCATTATGCGATCAACGTGTCTTATTGCGAACCACAAATAACTATATAAAACAACTTTAAGCTGAAAAAAATTCATTATTAAATCAAAGAACTTTTACAAGCACATATGCTCAAATTTAATGAAACTATAATGAACAGCTCTGAACACAGTGTACATATAAATATGAAAGATAAGACCGTGAAAGTATTCATTTTGATTAGATATGGTAAAGTAGTTGTGGCATTTCAAAATACAGATTTTTTATTTTTATCTCATCATGTATTTTATTTTAACATCAGGGGAGTTATTTGGGCATATGCTTCGCTCTTAGAGTAAAAATACAATCACATGTTCAAGCAAAGGGTATTTATTATTAGTTATTTATAGAACTGGCATCATTGCTTTGGGAATATTTTACACCGATTAGTAAGGCAAGGAAATGCCGAAATGATAATCTATAACTTGGAATCTCCAGTTAAGCTATAAAAAATTCAAGGTCTTATCTTTGTAACGAGGAATCATTAATAAATCTAATATATATTATAAATGTGAAAGTTTGTGAAAATCTTTGTTAGTCTTTCACGCAAAAACTAAATGGATTTAATGAAACTTTACAGTAATATAGCTTATACATCAGAATAGCACATTGGCTATAATTTATAGCATAGACTATAATTTATAAAGATTTGGGAAAAGTGTCAAAAATATAACGATATTTGTCAAGTAAGTTGGAAAAAATTCTATCTTCTGCTAGCAATTCTGGCATGCGCTGCAAAAAAAAAAAAAAAAACCACGTCTGCATATATCTATCTTTTGTTTGTGAAAAACCTTTTTTGTTTTGGCTACGCAAGGTGCTCACTTCTAATTAATTCCTCTGATATAATGCCTATTTTTTTTATTTCAGAATCAAACTAAGTTTTGAAGGGAGAGGTTGTTATAAATCTCTCTTTATTTTAATGCTTCTTTTAACATCTTATTATGCACATTTGGTAGTAAGAAATTGATCTTTTTTCCAAATAAATGCTTTTATCAGTTCTGATACTTAAAGTAAATAAGCTTTCTCTCACACTGCATCATTTGGACAAAATTTATTTGTGGTTAGTAGTTAATTATAACGCTATAATTTTAATTGAATAGGGAGATATAATTATTTTTACACTTAAAAACGCAATAACTATTGTTCTGTATTTCTTGGAGTGTGAGTGAATATTAATGTTGCACTGTTCAGCTACACAAGGGCTTTTGGCAACGGATCACATAATTTTGAACCATAGTCAAGTAACGTGGATGACATCTGAGCTGGCACCCCTTTCTCCTAACTACCACACCAACTTAGAAGGAATATTCTACCAATAATTAGCAGGAATATTCTTTGAAATCCACTCTTCCAAGATATATGGCAGCACGGGTTCCATGATGAGTATTTTAGCGGAAAAAATAGTTTGTCAAAATTTAAGTGTCTTATGTTTTTGTATGTTAATGAAGACCTTAGAAAATGATTTGACTACTTATTTTAAGTGAACGGTATATATTGTTGCGTTTTCGGGGGTTCGAAATGATTGAAGCCGAAGAGCGGGATCCAAAACAATTTTATTCTTTGCCAAAACAGTCCTCCACAAATTGTAGAACAGTTCGAGAAAGTCACGTACAATCGATGAAAATACTGATAACACAGATGTAATACACTAACAAAAGCAATAGTAAACACTCAGCACAAAAATAATAACTCAATAAAAACAATAACACACTCACTATGCAATCGTCTCTCTCTTTTAAAACACGGAGAGGTATCACTTGCTTGAAAGCTGAGATCTGACTGACTAACTAGCCGGCTCGGGCCCTTTTATACCTTTCGGTCAGAAACCTCTTGCTCTTGCCAGAATAATCGAGAAACAGAAAGATCTAGCAAAATCCGGAGCGTACGAGAAAAGCTCAATACAGTAATACATTCAATACAATAGGGTTACAATGGGGATATTAGGAGCAGGGTTGCCATGGTCGCCAAGCTTATCGCCCACATTTGGCGACATATCGCCACATTTGGCGATATATCGCCAAATTTGGCGCCAAAAAATTAAGTCGCCAAATCCGTCGCCAACTTGGCGCTAGCTGCAATATTTGGCGAGTTTACCATTTAAACCAATGTTAAAGCATGGGGGCCGTGCAATGCAGTGGAAATGATATTACAGGTAAACAGGGTTGAAATCACATTAGATACGACAAATTAAACTGTAGAAATGAACACAAATGAGTAGAAACAATTAGAATAAGACTAAATTCGTAACATTGCCCCCCTCTCAAGAACTGCACGTCCCGGGCAGTACAACCCTTCATCAGACGTTAACATAATAATAAAGCAATTGATTAAAAACAATTAAATGAATATGCAATAATAAACATGTAATACATAGTACAAAATAAACACCTAATGCATAGTACAAAATAAACACGTAATGCATAGTAGAAAATAAACACTTACAAAACAACAAACAAAATTATTTACAAGATTATTTACACACTAACTTATTTATACAAGACCATGGTCAAAATAAATTACACAATAATTGACACACTAAGAATTATGGCCATAATATGGAGCAAGCCTGTCGTAATGAACGACTCTAGGCTTCGAATTCGTTGACTTACGGATCCGGATTACGACGTCGTTTATTATCTTTAAAATTGTATAAGGACCGTCCCAATGCGATTGTAGCTTAGAGAAAGTCCTTTGCGTCGAGTCGGGTTGTAGAACCACACCTTGTCACCTTCCTTGAATTGATGTCCTGTGGCTTTTGTGTCGTACCGAGTCTTCATCTTCTCCGTCCTCAGGTTGATCCGTTCTCGAGCCAAATTGTGTACATCTTCAAAACGTGCCTGGAGATTCTGCACGTACTCCTCAGGCGATGAAGGTGTATCCGGAGGGCGACCAAACAGCAGGTCACAAGGGAGACGAAGATCTCGGCCAAAAAGCATCTGGGATGGTGAATATCCGGTAGTCTCGTGAACGGCGCTGCGGTACGCTAGCAGAAAGAGAGGAACTTTCTGGTCCCAGTCTTGTTGGTTCTTGGAGACCATCAGTGAGAGGTTATTCCGGATGGTACGATTAAACCTCTCCACCATGCCATCTGACTGTGGGTGCAAAGGTGTGGTCTTGGTCTTGTCAATTCCGAGTAGTTCACAGACCCCCTTCAATACCGCAGAGACGAAATTTCTTCCCTGATCGGAATGAAGTTGAAGAGGTACCCCATATCTCGATATCCAGTGCTGCACTACAGCCTCCGCTACGGTGGGGGCTTCCTGATCCGGAATGGGGTACACTTCGGGCCATTTCGTGAAGTAGTCCATGACAACAAGTAGGTACTTATTACCAGACGCAGTCCTTGGCAGAGGTCCCAGGATATCGAAAGCGATACGTTCGAAGGGTGCTCCAACATTGTAGCGATGCAGCTTCCCTCGGCTACGTATCTTTGGCCCCTTCCGAGCTGAACAGGCATCACAGGACTTGCACCACTGTTCCACGTCAGCTCACTTTACCCCAGCAGAATCGCTCTCGAACTCGGTGCAAAGTTTTCATGACGCCGAAATGACCTCCTGTTGGGCTGCCATGCAATTCTTTGAGTACCTCTGGGATACGAGATCGAGGAAGTACTAATTGCCACCTGAATGTCTTTCCATCCTCTGATTCGAATTTTCGGTATAGAACACCATTCCTGAGATGTAGAGAATTCCAGAGGGCCCAATACTGCTTAGTTGTAGGACTATAAGCCGAGATGTCCTGCCAACTTGGTTTATTGCTGGAAGACTCCATTAACTCTATAAGGGGTTTAATATCAGGATCCGCCATCTGGTCTTCTCGAACTTTCTCGTCACTCCAGGGATCGGGTGGCGTCGCTGTTGAAGTTGTTATCTGGCGTATAGCATAGTCATATTTGGTCTCTACTCTGGAACAATGACGATAATTTTCTGGGCATGGTCTTCTTGAAAGGGCATCAGCATTTCCATGCGAGGAGCCTTTACGATGTCTGATGTCAAAGTAATACTCGTTGAGGCGTTGTATCCATCTGGCTACCTGGCCTTCAGTATTTCTAAAATTCATTAGCCAGGTTAAAGAGGCATGATCGGTACGTAGAAGAAATTTTTGGCCATAGAGATAGTGATGGAAATGCTCGATGGCTTTCACAATAGCCAGTAGCTCTTTTCGAGTGACACAATAATTTCTTTCCGGTTTCGATAAACACTTACTCCAATAAGCTACGACTCGTTCCTGGCCATCTATTTCCTGAGATAATACTGCTCCGACACTCTCATTACTGGCATCAGTGTCCAAGATAAATGGCTTGTCCGGTTGTGGATATATTAAGATCGGTGAAGACGTCAAAGCTTCTTTAAGCTGGAGGAAGGAATCTTCACATTCTTTTGTCCACTGAAACTTTTGTTTACTTTCTGTTAGCTTGTGCAAGGGTCTTGCGATGTTAGAGAACCCTTTCACAAACTTTCGGTAATAAGTACATAGTCCCAGGAAGCTTCGCAGCTCACGGAGGTTTTCAGGGCGTTTCCAATTCTTTACGGCGGACACTTTTTCGGGGTCCGTACGAACACCTTCTGCAGAGATGATGTGTCCCAGATAATTGACTTCTTTCTGGAAGAACTTGCATTTCGAAGGGTTTAGCTTCAAGTTAGCGTCGCTTAATTTTGATAACACCTTCCGGATATTTTGAAGATGTTCTTCAAACGTACGCCCTCCTATTATGACGTCATCCAGGTAAATAAGGCAAGCTTCAAAAGTCAGACCCTTTAGCACGGTCTCCATCAGGCGCTCGAAAGTAGCTGGCGCATTGCAGAGCCCGAACGGCATGACTTTGAACTGCCATAGTCCTTGGCCGGAAGTGAATGCTGTTTTTTTCTCTATCTTCGGGATGGATCTCCACTTGCCAG
The DNA here is from genome assembly GCA_019973935.1 of Trichonephila clavipes. Classification (NCBI taxonomy): domain Eukaryota; kingdom Metazoa; phylum Arthropoda; class Arachnida; order Araneae; family Nephilidae; genus Trichonephila; species Trichonephila clavipes. The sequence goes on from BMAU01021243.1 coordinate 213,510, forward strand.
TATCCGCTCTTTAAATCTAAAGTCGAGAACCATTTATGACCGGAAAGGGTATCCAGGGTGTCATCTATCCTTGGAAGAGGGTAGCTGTCCTTCTTGGTGACGTCGTTAAGTTTTCGATAGTCCACGCAAAATCTTGTGGAGCCATCTTTCTTACGAACCAAGACGATTGAGATGCCCACGGACTCGAAGACGGTTCTATGATGTCATTTTCCTGCATCTCTCGTAGTAGTGTTCCGACCTCTTCCTGTTTAGCAAACGGCAAGCGTCTTGGGTGCTGTTTAATCGGCGGATGGTCTGCTGTATCAATTCTGTGTTGTGTCACTGTAGTATGGCCAATATCGCTACTGTTTCTAGAAAACACGTCTTCAAATTCTTGGAACAGTCTTTCTGCGGAGCTTTTCTGTTCGGGGGACAATTCAGCATTTTCTAGAAGGTCGGGAGTCAACTGTTGAGGCGAGTTGGATAGGAGCAAGCTCGAATTTTTGCAGACACACGTTACTGGACTGCAGGTTGCCAACACTTCACCTTTCTGGAACACTCTAGATTTTTCAGTTACGTTGCAAATTCTTACCGGGATAGTTTTTCTGGAAAGGTCCACTAGCGTCGAAGCTATTAGCAATCCATTCGCTTTATTTTCCGCAGATCCAATTAGTCCAGAGTTGAAACTCACATCGTTACCGATGTATCCAGGCACTATGATTTCAGTCCTTGGGGAATGGTAATATTCTCGTTAGCGGTTACCTGTCGAATAGATTCTGTCCTGTGTTTAATTTTGAATATAGTGACTTCTTCGTGTATGGAACGTAATTCGTTCTTGTTGAAGTCTAGAGTGAAACCATGCTCCTTTAGAAAGTCCAGTCCAAGAATGAAAGGGTCTGCAATATCTGCGACATACACAGCATGTTGGTAGGTAGTGTCTCCAAACTGGATCTTGACTTTTAATTTTCCGTGAATATCAATCTTTTCTCCCGTCACGGTCTGTAGCACCACGCGGGGTGGGGTCCAGATAAGTTTCTCTTTTAACTTTTTGAGCCAGATCGTTCCGAATGATAGACACATTGGCTCCTGTATCGATGATCATGTTGCAGGGAAGCTCGTTAACATGTCCCATTATAAAAATTCCATTCTCACCGGTACTCTTTGTCGAAATTTGACACTGGAATGTGGGGCTTTCCAAAATCTGGCAACCTCCGCCCCACGAGATGGTCATTAATTAGTTTTCCGACACCTCCTTCTGGAAGGCGCTTATTAGTTTCAGCGCCTTGGCGTGCCCGGCAGCTTCTCTGCAGATGCCCTTCTCGACCGCAGGTCCAGCATTTAAGGGTCTTCTTCCCGTCTGCTTTCTGGGACATCAAAGACTCAACTCTATTCAAGAAGCTTCTCATCTGTCGCTCTAACCGCTCCACACCTGAGTTCGACGTGTCCGATTCGTTGACGGCTCGTATGGGGTGTCTGTCCTTTCGTGTTGCTTGCTGGGCTGCCTCGAATTTCATAGCAAACACTAGGGCCCCCTTTAAGTCCTTGAGATCCGCCATTCGGAGAACTTTCTGTATTTCCGGATCACGCACCCCGTCGATGAAGTGTTGCAGCGCCAGGACTTCTCTTACTTCAGTCGGACAGTCAGAAAACGCCAAGTGAGAAAGCCTCTCGACGTCCGTCGCCAGTTCTTGGAGCGTTTCGGACACTTTCTGCTGCCGTGACTTCAGCTGGAGTCTGCTGTAATCCTTCACACATTTCTCTCCGAAGCGTAACTCCAGAGCATTAACGAGAGCGTCGAAATCCAGCCGCTGTGTTTCTGGCAAAGTTTGCAAAATGTCAGCAGCGTCGGCTCGAAGAGAAGCAGCTAACTGGCAGGCCTTGGTCTGGGAGTCCCACTGGTTTGCATCCGCCACTATGGAGAATTGGGTCTTATACACCTGCCAAGAGGACTTTCCGTCATATGTAGAAAGCTTGATGGAAGGCTTGGAATAAGGAGCTTGAAACTTAAATTCATCCCCTTGACCAGTCATGACTTTCTGCTTCAATTTCTCTAGTTTGCTCTCCATATCTTCGAATTTATTTTCAAATTTGTTCTCTATATCCACAAATTTGTTTTCGAATTTATTTTCCACCGACTCGATTCTTCCTTCCATTTCTTCAAATTTCTTATCCATAGTCGTCAATTTGTCGCCAATGCCCTTCAAATCACTTTTCAACTCTTCCTTGTTCGCGGTCAACTCCGATTTCATTTCAGTCATATTGGCATTCATGCTGGCGGTCAACTCCGATTTCATTTCAGTCATATTGGCATTCATGCTGGCGGTCAAGTCCGATTTCATTTCGCCCATATTGGCATTCATGCCGGTCAACTCCGATTTCATTTCGCCCATATTGGCATTCATGCTGGCGGTCAATTTTTCTAGAAGAGTCTGGAACTGGGCCTCCATCGCTCTTGTTGTTGGCATTCAACCCCACCTCTGACACCAATTGTTGCGTTTTCGGGGGTTCGAAATGATTGAAGCCGAAGAGCGGGATCCAAAACAATTTTATTCTTTGCCAAAACAGTCCTCCACAAATTGTAGAACAGTTCGAGAAAGTCACGTACAATCGATGAAAATACTGATAACACAGATGTAATACACTAACAAAAGCAATAGTAAACACTCAGCACAAAAATAATAACTCAATAAAAACAATAACACACTCACTATGCAATCGTCTCTCTCTTTTAAAACACGGAGAGGTATCACTTGCTTGAAAGCTGAGATCTGACTGACTAACTAGCCGGCTCGGGCCCTTTTATACCTTTCGGTCAAAAACCTCTTGCTCTTGCCAGAATAATCGAGAAACAGAAAGATCTAGCAAAATCCGGAGCGTACGAGAAAAGCTCAATACAGTAATACATTCAATACAATAGGGTTACAATGGGGATATTAGGAGCAGGGTTGCCATGGTCGCCAAGCTTATCGCCCACATTTGGCGCCAAAAATTAAGTCGCCAAATCCGTCGCCAACTTGGCGCTAGCTGCAATATTTGGCGAGTTTACCATTTAAACCAATGTTAAAGCATGGGGGCCGTGCAATGCAGTGGAAATGATATTACAGGTAAACAGGGTTGAAATCACATTAGATACGACAAATTAAACTGTAGAAATGAACACAAATGAGTAGAAACAATTAGAATAAGACTAAATTCGTAACAATATAATTAATTTTACAGTGGAATATCTTTATTTAATTTATTAGCTCTAATGGATTAAATTTCCCAAAGTGGAGTATTTTGTTTATGTATATCCCATAATTTTCAATGTAGTGATCCAAAAAAATATTTTATGAAAAAAAATGCAGTAAATCATTATGCGGTGTATAAAGTATTAACGTGCATTGCTCCCCTACAGGGTGGGTCTTACAAAGCTCTAATAAAGCTTGAGTTATGAAAGTAGCTAGGCATTTGTGCCAACTTGACTATCGTTAACATTTCGCTATGTTTTTCATTGGATCGTCATTATAATTTAAGAAACGGCGTTGCTTGCCAATATTACAATTTTAACATAAAATAAATACTACAGAAAGTAATATTAATGTATTATACTTTCAGATAAAAATTATTTACACTATTTTAAGCGTTCATTACACAACTTTTAACAATGTGTTACTTTTGCTGAGCAGAGATCAGCTTAGGAAGGTATTTTCAAAAATCAACCCTCAAGAGTGTTACGGGGAGTTATAAATAAAAAAAATCCTTTTTATCAGCTATTAGACCTACATACTTAAAATTTAACAAAGGTGTTTTATTTCTTTCTTTTTTTTTTTTTTTGTTACCCGAGTTACGCCAAAAGCTTTTTTTGTTTAATTTGCAATTCACGTAAAGTTAACTCATTAAAAACTTTATCCTTCAATCTGTGTTGTTTAATTTTTCAGTTCACCCGTGCGAAGAACGCGTATACCAGCTAGTAAATATATAAAGTCTTAAACTGAATAAGAAACTGTAAACCATTTATAACATCTAAGCAATCAACATGTATTAATTCAAGCCACAATTATACTTGAGAAAAATATTCACAAAATAAAGAAATAAATATGAAGCAACTTCATACTGAAAAAAAGGAATTACAATGGCAGTATAAACTAACCTGTGTTGCAAAACCGAAAATGAAACTTTTGGTTGAATACTTTTTTTGATGATTTATTCGAAGAACAGTTATTATTTTGCCACAAAAAATAAACAAATAAATACAACCATAATCAAAAATATTTTTAGTGAAAATATGTAAATATTCTCAAAAATATTGCAGGAAACATAAATTTTCGCATTATGAGACAGACATGACATATTGCTAGTTGGAAGATCGCTTAAAAACTGAATTTAATATATATATATATAATGCGAGCATACCAAATTTCACTTTATTCTATGGTTTTGTTTATTCCACATCACGGACACAGACGCACACACATAAAAACTTTTATTAGTATAGATATTTTTTTAAACTTTTCATACTAATTTTCTATCTACTTATTTCTTACATTCTTTGCATTTTTTAGCATTTTAATAGGATGTAATGATGTTTTAAAAATTTCTGATTTTGGAACAAGCAGACAATGGAATGATAAAAGCGTCAAAATGTCGTTTGCGGGAACAGTTGCTTGGATGGCTCCTGAAGTTATTCGAAATGAATCATGTTCAGAGAAAGTTGACATATGGTATGTTTTTATAATTAATATTTTTAATGAATCTTATTTTAAGAGATTGAAGAAAAAATGTACACATTACTTGTGTGTGTGTGAAGTACTTTCAAACAGAATTCGTGAAAAGAAAGTATTTCTCATGATTTAAAGACTATAAATCTATTATCCAGAGGATTTGCTAAGGAAATTTCAATATGAATATATAAGATCAGACTGTTTTGGACAGGTAATTGCTGTAACCCATTTTATCCCACTATCCTACTTAGAGGACAGCTGAAAAATATGTGGAAATCATTATTTGTATGTTGTGAATATTTTTTGACTATTGGAACAAGTAGGGATATGTATTAGCTTCTTCTAGCATGAGTTATATGTGTTGTCCCCCTCCTCCTTTCTCTGGAAATTTTCTTATTCATAGCATTGTAGGGTGCAGTTTGTATCATCTACTTGGAGTTGGAGTGATAGTACTTTTTTGTTATGATTTTGGTGGTTAATTAGAGCAATATTGTTCTTAGGAATTTTTAGCAAATTTATTTTTTAACTGACCTCTAAATTGGACAGTGGAACAATATGCATGCAACTGATACGCTCTTTCTCTCTTTATAATAAAGAGTAAAAAAAATAATAATTTCCCTTCTAGTGTTTCACTGCTGCTTAGTTATGTCAGTGCAAATGTTTCTAAGGTTAGAGGAAGCATTAGAATTATTAAATAGTTTAGATTCAGATGAGAGTGATGTTGAAATTGCTGTGTTACCACCAGATGCCAGTGAATTAACTGACGAAGATGAAGGTGATGAGAATGAAGTAAATACTGGTGAGATTATTATAAGTGATGTTGCTGGATATTTGGAGGTTAGAACTGGAGATAGAGTTTCCTACCTGAATCTACAAGATCTAGTTGTTCAACAACAAAAAGCAGGAAAAAAAACCTAAAAGACACCAGTCATTTTGGATAAAAAATAAATTACCTCAATATACAAAATGGGAAACACAGGCTGAATCAACATCAAATGACTTGCTCAAGCAGATAGAAACTGAAACGAAAGATAAAACTCCATCAGATGTTTTTGAGCAGTTTTATTCCTGTGAAATTTATTATCTCATCGTAAAAGGAACTGTTTGATATGCAACAGATGTAAAAAACGAACACCATTCCTTGACCTGTGCTAACCAAATACGTGTTTTTATAGGAATTTTGCCTCTTCACTGGTTATTCAAATACCTGTGAGCGTGATTACTGGTCAGATGTTGAAGACCTTGGCATAACCCTGGTGAAAAATGCCATGTCACGAAACCGCTTCCAAAAGTTGAAATCTTATTTACACTTTGGGGACATTGCAACAGTAAGTCCACATACCCAGGATCGATCTTTCAAAGTAAAACCTTTGTATGCCATTCTCAATGATAATTTTATGAAATTTGGACACTGCTCTGCAAATCTAAGGTTTGATGAAATGATCATCGTGTATTACGGTAGAAATAGTCTGAAACAGTTTATTTGAGGCAAACCAATACATTTTGAATATAAACTTTGGGCTCTGTGGAAGTGAGGGATATTGTTTCAATTTTTTTTCTATTGCAGTAAAGAATCTGTGATGCAAGAAATGACAATCCTCTTGGTACTCGGGTTGTGATGAAACTAACGGAGAATTTTGTGAACCCTTCAAGTTACACTTTATATTTTGCTTACTTTTTTACTAGTATTGATCTTTTGAAAAGTCTTGGTGAACATGGTTTTCGAGCTACAAGAACTACTCGAGAAAATAGGGTAAACCACAGGGGTGTCCTTTAGAATAATCTGAGCCTATGTGGAAGAAAGAAAGAGGCACGTCTGATTTTGCATTTGATGAGAACTCTGAGATTTTCCTTGTGGGATGGAATGACTATAGTACTGCCACTGTTGCTACAAATTTCAGCACTTACGAACCATTCTTTGATGTGAAGAGGTGAGTAAGAAGACACAAAGATAAAATTAAAGTGATAATGTCCAATTTGATAAATTCTTACAACAAACGTGTGTGGTGTGGATCACCACGACTGGTTGACTGGACTTTATTCCATTAAAATTCGTGGAAGAAAAAGGTACTGGTCACTTTTTATATATTCACTGGATATGGCTTATGGTAAACACCTGGATAGTTCACAAAACTCTCAACAAAGATGGAGCGCTAAACTTGAAGGAGTTCCGATGAGCTGTAACAACAGTCTAAAAAAAGAACTGTGATAAGAACAAGAGGTAGACCTAAAATTTCGACTATACCTTATGGAAAAGAAGACATCCGAAAAGATCGTGTTGGTCATTTTTTACAAATTGTGATTTACCACGTTTATATAAGAAATAGCAAAAAATATAAATGCTCGTAGAAATAATTATCTATATATATATGATGATGTGCTTTTGTTTATCACCAGATTTGATGCTAAGTATATAAAATTATCATTTGGAGAACAAGATCTTTGTAGTTTCTAATTCAATTTTAATTAATTATATTTAAGTATCTGAAAAGGATTACTCTATACATAGTATGTTCTTTTAAAAATTGTTACTAATTTTTTAAATTTTTAACTTGATGATTTATATAATTTTTTGAAAATTTTCTTCATAGGAACACTTAAAAGGTCATTGTTTCAGGCAGTTTTAAAGTATAGTAGAGATACATATTTTTTAATGTATATTGATAGAGTTTAATTGGATCTTTAGGATTTAATTAAAGAAACAATGTGTTGTTAATACAATACTCATTAAATCAGTCTTGAGTTGTTTAAAATTTATATGTTAAAAAAAAAGTATTACATCAATGTAGCTTCATCTGAAGAATTTTCTTTCTTTTTTTTTTATTTTAAACTTTTTACAATGGTTCTGAAATCTGGTTTTTTCCTTCCTTTCTTTCTTTCTTTCTTTTTTTTTTTTTTTGGCAAGGATTAATGCTATGTTATCTCTGAAAGATACAGCATATTGGGTATTATCGTTTATAACAGCAATTTTTTTCCCAGCAATTAATTTTTTAAGTTTATTTGCTCATGCTGAAGTTGCTACATACATTTGGAAAGATTTTATTACTCAAAATTTTAAAACTTCCCATTTAAAACATCTTTTGCCTATCAATTTCATGTAAAAGGTGATGTAGCTTCCTGCCTCTTTAAAAAGAAAAGTGATTTCTCATGTTGACTACATGTAAATTGATGTTTCATCAAATATGAAGTCATATAAATAAATCTGTTGATGCAAGTTGCAGAATTCCAAATGAATATTTTTGAATGAACACACAACTTTAAAGGTGAGAATCATTTATGACATTGATATGACAGTCATTATTGATGGAAATGTGGCAATATATTAAAAAAATCCTGATTCAATTGAAATGACTTGAATGACACTCTGAACTTTGGTAGTAGGTTCTTAGTTACTTGTCATGAGGCAAATAAAATCCAATATTATTTGTGGTCATCTTTTAATTTAACTTTCATATGAAAAAGCCACACAACACAAATATATATATAATTAATAATTACATCAGGGGTGGGCAGACTTTTCCAGGGTACGGGCTACTTCTAAATTTTTCAAGGTGTTGCGGTCGACCTAGTGACGTAGGTGTAGTGAGCTAAAAGAAAGTATACAAGACAGTCAGACCTCCGTTTTATGAATTTCTCTATTTAGGGAACGATTTCCTGAACAGTGGGATAACGTATACCCCTGCATTGCAGGGGGGAGGGGGCACAGCTTGAGTGACGCCAAGTATGTATTTGGGCTTGGGGCTCAAAACCTGAGTTTGCAGGGGGGCCTTAATATTCTCTGTTACGCCACTGTTCCTGGAACCAAGAACATTTTACGATTTTTGTCATAAAATAATTTCCAAATAGTGAATATTCAATGAAATTTTCTCTTATAGTTCGATTTTTTTCCTCTGTACTTTTTAATATACTGTATTTACTCGAATTTAAACCGCACTTTTCCCCCAATGTTAATGCAACTGAAAATCAGACACGAAGGGAAACAAATTTGTTTGATGGGGTAGTTAGAGCAATTACAGCTTCCTGCATGTATTTAAAAGTTTATAATACTGAGATAAAATAACTAATTATTCACTTCTTATTAGTTTTCCTTTTAAATTTATTTCAATTTCATAAAATTGGATATCTATAAACCATTTTACACAATTTTTCAATTTTCACAAAATTTTGTTGAGAATTTGGGACGCTACTTAGAATCGATGGCGGCTTAGATTCAAATGAATATGGTTTTTCTAGACCTTCGTAAGATGGAATGATTATTAAATCTTAATGAAAGGGTCACCCCAAAATGTCTTTGCGGTCCACCGGTTGATCCTGATCGACTTAATGCCCACCCCAGAATTACATAACATCGCATTCATTTTTGTATGCATTCTAGTCCCAGTTCATGGCTCGTTTTCGCTCCTTCTCTCTGGTAAAGTTCACCTTTTTTTTTTAATATTATAATGACAGCCCCACCTATACTCAGTTATGAAGTTAGGCAAACCTTACTGTGTCTTATAAATTTTACAACCCCATTGTTCCTATGAAGATCGAAAATTACAGTCGGGCTCTATTTAACAAAGTCACTAAATCCCGAAAAAAAAAAAGTTCGTTATATGGAGAGTTTGTTTTATAGAGGTTCATCTTTTAATATGTTTTATAGACCACTTGAAACAAATTTTAAATTTTTAAATGCTATATATTATAAAAGTAATTATTTACTCCTTTTTGTAAATTAATATTTATTTATTTTATATACCTTACCCATTCAAAAAAAAGAAAGGAAAACAAGAAAAAAGAAGATTGAGGAATACATTGTATTTTCAACACTAAGGAAATAATTTTATATTAAAATTAATGAATTTTAAGGACATTTTCTAACTTAAACCATACAAGTAATTTTAAACATACATTACCACATGCATCCTTAAATTTAATTACTCATAAAATATGTTAATTTTGTTTGAAAAATGCTTTGTTTCATAATATGTCTCACATCTTTGCAATGCCATATCCCAATGCACCTTCAATGTGAAGGCATTGGTCGTATCCCAATGCCTTCACAAATCGAAGAGCTTTCTCTATTACATGAAGTCCAGAGATCGGAACATTTTTATCTAGCATTGTGTGTATCCACTTCAAAACTGCCTTGTCCGCACTTTCATAGACACATGTCCTTAAACATTTTGAACAAGCATCCAAGGAATCATAATTTTGCAAAATATCTAAATTTTTTATAATAGTTGATAAACTGTGTGGAGGAATACCAAATTTTAATGCAATATTGTTTTTCTTGACGCATTGATCCACTTCCTGAGGAATTAAATTTTTTTGTTTTATGATCAAGCACTTGGTTTTGACATTTTCGGGTTATGAGAAATGAAGTTACCAATATGACTGCTCAACACTACAAATGAACAGAGAATAGTTCAAGGACACAGGGTCATGAGAGACAACTCACCTGAGGATGAAAGGGGATATCAAAGATGTTTCTGGTGCACTGGACTGGGAGGGTTAAAGATTGCATTTCGTGGATGAAACACCCAGAATTCTATTGTTCTTGGCAAGTTAAGCACCAGTTCAAGATTTATGACCACCATAAAATGTGTTAAAAGATAGAATAACTTGAAATAACCAAACATATTTTAAAAACGGGAAAAAAATAATTAAATTTTAAGTAAAAAATTTCATTATATAGAAAATGCACTTCCCTTTTGGCGGGGTTATTTTGCGAAGAAAATCGTGAAACGTTCTTGGTTCCAGGAAATTTCACAATAATGAAGTTCATGATATGGAGGCTCAAATGTATATTATTTTTCATGTAAAGTTTTGCTAAATGAGTTGTGTAACTTCGTGTTCTAGAAAATATTCCTTAAAATAGAAATATTAATGATGCTTCATGTTTTAAATGTATGCAGGTCTTTTGGTGTTGTATTATGGGAATTACTAACATGTGAAACACCATACAAAGGTGTTGATTCTTCAGCTGTTATTTGGGGTGTGGGAAGTAACAGCCTTCATTTGCCAGTTCCATCTACATGCCCAGAGGGTTTTAAATTATTACTAAAGCAATGTTGGTAAGTAAATTTTGAAGACTGTTTGAAGAAGTATTTTGTATGTGTGGTAAAGAAATATTTAAGATTCTGATATGGGACTCATATGAATTACTAGCAGAATGACATAGTATGATTTGATGTGAGAATTATAAAGTACATGAAAAAAACTTTAAGTCTGAAAAAAAGGAAGTGCAACTTCTCCCCATCTATATCTTGATGTAATGAAAAATTTTCAAGTTATACAGAAGTTAAAGTAATAGTGAATTAATATATAATGTATCCAATTCTCTAATTAATAAACTGCAGATTTTTACATAGACAGATCTGTCTTATTGGATATAATGTATTGTTACATATAATGTTTAGGCTAAGAAAAAATAAAATGGTTGTGGTTTTTTTGGGGTAGGTTTTACTATAATTTGTTTCCTAACATGACAATTAAATGCTTTTGAAAAAAAAATTTGCTCTTTTGTTCCATCATAAAGAAACATGTTAAAATTTAGTCATGGCTAAGTAAATGTAGTTTTTATGAATATCACTTTGAAAACTATTTAAAATGATAATTTCTTTTCTCATTATCTACATACATTTTTTATTTTGAAATTCATTACAAACTTAAGTGATATTTAACTTGAAATGAAAGGGGAAATGAGAAGTCTTTTCCTCTCTTAGTGGCTTTGGAATATACATTAAGTATCTTAATTTCTTAAACCTAGGATCTAAAATGTTTCATTATTTAAGTATTTTTAAATGAATATTTTAAAACTAATTATGAATAGTTTGTTAAAAAGATCATTTTTTCTCCATCTGTAGATTTATTATAATTGTTCCCCCCTCTTAAAACTGGATACTAATCAGAAGTTACCTTAGAGTTAACTCGTCTTGCTGTTTATATGAATGTGTGCCCCTCAGATGCTCGAATCCACATTGCTATACTAACATTATTATTCCTGAGCAGTGTGGCTTTGTATACCGTTTGTTATATTGTATATCATGTAAAGTTATTGAGTTGGTCCGTTCTGGTGAGCATATAAGAAAACGAATATACTTTTTCTATGTGTAGCCTAATCCTTAAATGAAATTTTGCTTAATAGCATTTTATTCAAGCTCACATGGCTTGGTTTTTGTAATTATTGTTTTTTTAAAAATCATTAATTGTCATCTACTCTCTCATTCATTTTGCATCATAGCAAAACGTGATGCCATCTTTTTTACCATTCAAGAGTGGTAATCCACAAAGATCGCTTTTTTTATAGATTACTTACTGTACAACCATCTCTGTGAATGACATCTCCCAAATTCTGACATCCTAGTTGAAAATATATTCAGATGTCTGTCATGCTGCACTGGATAAGAGATTTTTCCATTGTGATTTCTCATTTTACAAAACTCTGATGTATCCCAACCATCTGTAAAACTTAATTTGCATCCAAATTTTCTGCCAGCCTCTTTCATGGGTAAAACAAGGTAACATACATAACATACAACTTCAATTAACTAGGGTATGGAATGGCTTTACATGTAAAATTAATGTTTTCACTTATAATTTTATGGCTTCTAATACTTATTACTAAATATATAACTTAATTCTTTACTCGGAATTCATCTAGCCTACATTCTAGCAAATAAAAATTTTTCTCCAAAGATATTTTAAAAAATAGCTTTGCTTTTTTTAATAAATGGTGCCATTCTAAAAAAAATTTTAAGTAAATATTTATGATTATATTTTATCTAAATTCTCTAAATAAAAGTATCAAAGACCACAATGGAAACTTATGATAGTGATGATTAAGAATTAGCATGCACAAAACTGGCTTTATTTCTTATCCCATCATATTTAAAATATTTTCTCAAATTATTCTAAGGGCAGTAGCTACATTTTGCTTATGTTCGTTTTTTTTTTTTTTTTTTGCAGAAATAGCATTAAGAAAAAAGAGTCCATATTTTCTCTGAAAGTAAAACCTAATAAAGAATTAAGCCTTAACATAATTTTTAAGAAAGCTTGCAGGGCAAGTCCTACCCATAAAAAATATGTACTGTAAAATCCAGCATATAAAGTGCATCTTATTTTTTGTGAAGGGATCTGAAATGTACAGGCACAATGCTCTTATGTTTTGAAGTTATTTTATCAAGGTATTCCAAGCAAAAAAAAAAAAGTATACGTCTAGAACTACAATCCTTTAAGTTCATAAGGAATGTCATTTCTTTTAAATAAATATTTTGATATATGTAGAAGTCTTAATTTTTTTTCTATGCTCACTTTTTCTATTTTTAAGCTCATATTTTTATACCCAGCGTATAACACGCACCCATAAATTTTTATCGTATTTTTTGTGTTCAAAGTATGCATTATATGCCGTATTTTACAGTAAATCTTGGTTGATAAAGGTTGTAGTGAAACGACACCTGAAATTAAAGAAATGACAAATTTCTCAGATGCAGATTTAATAACTAATGGAGGCTGCTGGGATGGATTATAATCTTCTGTGTTCAATATGTAATGCGTTGCTTATTTATTAACTTTACACTCTAAAACAATATGAGGGCTATCACCAATGGACCTCATAATTTTGAACCATGGTCAAATGAGGAGGACTCAATCTGAGCTCGTTTGCTATGTGAGGACTTTGAGTCATGACATATTTAGCATGTATCAGCTCCTCTTCATGACTAGCCTTAATTAGTACAAGGACTCGATCTCACGACTCACCTGCCACGAGTTTGTGTTCATGACCACTCAGCTACCTCAGGTACATGTGTTGCAGCAGATGGTTAGCTCTTGATCAGATAATAAATTTGAAGGGTTAATATATTGATCCACTTAGAAGAGCTCAAAAAGTAAAAGCTATTCTGTAGAGAGCAATAAAAGAACTGTAGAAGATTCCATGAACAAGAAGTCAGTTATTCAAACAGTCGTCTGAGAAGTGCAATAAGAATATAACTACTGTCAACAGGTGGACAAGGTAAATGCTTAGAAGTGGGAGTGTAAATCAGGTGTCTTGGCAACTATTATTTTTGGAGTTGCATCATCTATGTTGATTGAAAGGCAGTGTTTAGATTATATCTGAGCTTTTGTATATGATACCTTGCAATGGTGCCATTAGACTAATATCTAGAAAAATTTAAATCATCAAACATTGGATGGATGATTTTATTCAGTGATGTGAGCTATCATCAGCTTTATGGCAATTTTTTAGATGAAAATGATTTGACTATTTGAATAAATGTAAACTTTAGTGCAGGAATATAACTCGCAAAATTCAGTGTATTAATTTTAGTGCTTAAAATCGTTTTAATATAGAAACCATGATTTCAATGTTCTTTGGCCAAATTGTTGTATTTATAGGAGCATTTCACAAATTTCCCTAAATGAGCATTTCCAGAGGATAAAATTTCGTCCTCTAAATTCACACATGCCTCCGTCTGAATGATAATGATATTCCAGTCAAAATATTGAGTACCTTTTATAGGTTATATAGATACAATGTAAAACAAATCATTCACAATGTTTTGATTTTGTAGGAGTGGAAAACCAAGAAATCGACCATCCTTTAGACACATCATGATGCATTTAGATATTGCTGCAGTTGAGATTCTTAGTACACCTGAAGAGGAATATTTTCAGACTCAAGTAAGAAAAATCCTTCCTCAAACACTTGACTTTTCTATTGTAAGAAAAGTAAATACATGTACAAAAATAACATTGATGAAATTATTATTTTTTATTTTACTTTATTTCTTCATTTTGATGAAATATGCTGTTTACTAGGTCTACAGAAATATCAGTGTATAGCACTAGTATGTAAATTTATTAGTAGAGAATATGTGAGTCAGTTTAGTGGAATTAGTGGTAAATATTAGGCAAATATCACTTCAGAATATCTTCCAAAACATCATTTCACACTAGCCAAGAAAAAAATTACATCTGCTAAAAAATAATATATTTGTCAAATAAGTATTATATTATTATTAAACTTTTAATACATACACAAAATAATTGCAAATGATTGATAAATAATAATTAAGTCTGTCTTAGTTATATTTTTAAATATGCTAAAAATGTTTTCTGTTTTAAAATAAATCAGTTGCCATGAAAAAAAGGTAAGAGTTAAATTGCCTCTTCACCCTCCCTCCCTATCACTGGTGATACAAAACGTAATCTTTGAGAAGATCAGGGAATTTATCATGTCTACCAGACTTTGTTTCTTATAAGTTTTTGCTTTCAGGGTCCACTGTTGATTTTAGACTTTTAGTTTCATCTTTGATGAAAAATGCCGTTTTTAAGCAACCAATAAAAATTTTCTTATTCAAACCATCAACATCAGCATCAAAATTTTTTTCTTTTCATCGTTTAATGGTATAAGACCCAAGGTAAGCAGTCTACAAAGACAATGTAGTTGCATTATTAAAATTGAAGGCATAGGAACAACTGGATAATTCTGAAGCTACGAAAATTGTTTTTCTTCCTTGGTTGCAATTGGTTTAAGTTCACAAATTACAGTTTGGAGATGATGGAGAAATTCTGAATGTGTGTTTAATTTCATTAGAAGTTGAAAAGAATTCTCCCAGCAACTTAAGTGGTACACCAGGTATTGCTTTTATACACCAGTTCTGCTGATGAACAACCTAAATCTTTCTTTATAGCAGAACAAAGGTCAAACAAAGCAAGTGGCAAGTTTTCAACCCTAGTCAATGATGAGAGATAACATCTGAGGGCTACTTTAATAGAACGATGTTATTGTTCAATAAGTCCATTAGCTTTAAATCCAAAATATTTTGTCAAGGTTTGAAAAAGTTGACTTTCAAATTGTCTTTCTTGATCTGTTGTCAATGCATGCTCGAGTCCACTGTTGGCAATCTTTCTTCCTGTTAGGCCAGATGTATTTATCTGAAAAGTTTTATATTTGCTCTTATGCCTGGGTGTAAAAGCTGATGACAAGTGTCAAAAGCTGTTTTTCAGAAATCTAATGGAATATAAGGTCTGATTTTTTTCCGTTGGTTACACCATAGTACATTTCTTTTGGAGAATTCAAAAGTTTCAGTTTTAGGATTTTTAGATTTGGATTCTGTTTTAGAAGAATTAGATCAGCATCGTGTGTTTCAGCTAAACTGTCATAGTTGAAAGGTGAGGGAAAATTAACGGTACAAATTCTAGAAAATATTTGTTACTTTGTTGACTCCACTAGAAATAAATTAAATTTTTGTTGTGTACTGTCCAATGAAATCTAGGTAATGAAACTGTTGTGGATTTACTTGTGCTAACTCTTGTTGGAAAGCAAAAGTTAGCGGGTTTTGTGATCTGTGAAAATTATAAAAGAGCATCCTTCTAAAATGTATTTAAAATGCTTGACTGCTAAATAAATGGTGAGAAGTTCTCTATCATATGCACTGTATTTTCTTTGGGATGGTGTTAATGACCGAGAAAAGAAACTGAGTGGTTGTTTAAGTCCATTCACTTCCTGTCAAAGCTCAGCTCTCGCTGCTGTATCCAATGCATCTATTACTAATGATAAGTTTGCATCAGGAACAGGGTTTGCTAAAAATGTGACTTTGCATAAAGCATCTTTCAGAATTGTGAATGCTGTTTTTTATTCCTCTGTGTTTTAGTACAACTCTTTTTGTGACCTTCTAGCATTTTTGTGGATGGTCATTGAATTTTGACACAATTCAGAATGAATCAGTGGTAGAGAAATTAACTATTCCCAGGAATTGATGCAAGCTGGTAGCAGATTTGGGCTCAGGAAAATTTTTTATTACTTCAACCTTCTCTGTAACTAATTTCTGTCCATTAGAAGTGATTTCGTAACCCAAGAAACTTATTTTAGAGAACTAAAAACACATTTAAAAGGGTTGAAGCGAAGTCCATATTCATTGAGTATCTGAAACAGTATTCATAAAGTTTTTTTATGTGTATCCTCATCTGGGGAAGCAATGATAATGTCATTTAAGTAACAAAATAAAAAATTTTATCCTAAGAAGTATTAATGAATCTCTGGAAAGTGTGAGCTGTATTTCGTAAGTTGTATGTCATGATAGGAAATTCGAAAAGTTTAAATGGTGTTGTCATTGAATTTTTTAATGTATCAACTTCATGAACCAGGACTTGCTGATATGCTCTCATTAAATATATGGAGGAAATATTTTAGCATTATGTAATGGGGGTGCAGTTTATAATATAAAATATAGGATGTCTGTATGGAATTGTCACATTATTTAAAACTCTGTAATCCCTGTGTGACCTTTAGTCACCTGATTTCTTCAAAACAAATGTAAAGGACTAGCCCAAGTGCTTTTTGATGGTCTATCAAATTCTTTTTTGACTGCTTTCATTTTCTCAGTTGAGAGTTTACGTGTTTTAGCAAAAATGGGGGGGAGGCTTTAGTTTCTATAAAATGTTCTATACTATGATTTTTTTATCTTTGTATTGACAATATTTGGGCATAAAAAATTTAGGAAATAAAAAAAATGACTTCATACAAATTTGGTCTAATACTTGAAATTTGTGATTTATATTAACATGAGGTAAGCATTTTGTAGTCAGTGATATTTTTCTATCAATAAGACAATTATTGGGTTGGAGGGAAAGTTCTGTCGTATTTTAAATAGGCAGGTGATTTTTGTTGGAAATAAAAAAAACATCTGGCTAGTGAGTCATTCGGATTTTTTTTAAAAATTTTTTTAGCTGCTGTATAATATAAAAGAAGTAGTTTTTTACCGTTCATCATTTACTTGTAATATTTAAAGTGAAAAACATGTCAGTAGATATAGTTCATTTACAATACTGCATTTTGTATGAATTCCAAAAAGGAAGCAATGCATCGGTTGCATGTAAAAATTTATGTGCGGTATTTGGAAAAGATATTGTAAATGATCGTACTTGTCAAAGATGGTTTAGCAAATTTCGTTCTGGGAATCTGAGCCTCCAAGAAAGTGATTGATCTGGATGACCATCCAAGATCGATAATGATGTTTTGCGATCCATGTTTGAAAGTAATCCACATTTAACAAGCCAAAAAAATTGCAGAAGAGTTTGGCGTTCAGCATACAACTGTTGGAGATCACATTAAATCTCTTGGGTTTGTATTAAATCGAAGTGTTAGGGTCCCACATAAATTGACAGAAAAGAATTTGTCTGATCGTGTAAGAATGTGTTAATCACATCTGATTAGACACAATGTGGAGCCGTTTTTGGACAAGCTGATTACTGGAGATGAAAAGTGGATTCTTTACGAGAATATTAAGAGAAAAAATTCTTACTGCAAACCTGAAACATCATCAGCAACAGTTCCAAAACCAAGTATCCATCAGCGAAAAGTATTGCTTTGTTTGTGGTGGGACAGGAAAGGTTCAGTGTACTACGAGTTGCTGAAACTGGGGAAAACCATCATCGCGGATCTGTACTGCAATCAACTGGATAAATTGAATGCAGCTATCAAAGAAAAAAAGGCCAGAATTAGCATCCAGAAAAGGAATAGTGATCCACCACAATATATAATACTCAACCACATACTGCAATGGTGACACAACAAAAACTTAATCCGTTAGGATGGGAAGTCCTTGGTCACCCATCGTATTCACCTGACATTGATTGCACCATCTAATTATTACCTGTTCAGATCTCTGCAAAATTATCTAGTGGAAAAACAGTTCAAGTCTTTTGAAAGTGTTTCAAAGGCAGTTGCTGACTATTTTAACTCCAAGGATGAGAACTTCTACAAAATAGGAATTTATATGTTACCTGAAAGATGGCAACAAGTCGTAACAAATAATGGAGCATATATAATTGATTAAACACATATTTTTATGAATGCAATCAAATATTTTCTTTAAAATACGATCAAACTTTCCCTCCAACCCGATACTTTTAAAATCTATAAGCCAGTTAAATTGGCTCAAGAAATCAATTCTAAGTATTGGTCTATTCACATCAGCAACTACAAATTACCAGTTGAAAGTCCTGTGCAAATCAATATTAAGACAATAATTTTTGTTCCGTTTGCTGCAAACAGTTTAAGTTTGTCATGAGTAGGAGGGATAACAGAAATGTCAGCACCGAAATCTATGAAAAACAATGTTGCTGATTCTTTATGAGAAATAAATAGACGACTAAAATTCCATTCCATGACTCTCTGCCACCTTAGCTGGGGAGTTAGTTTAAAGCTTCTGAATCTTCTGATTGGATTTGTAATGTCATCTTGTATGGCTGCAAGCATCTGAAAGCTTTATGATAATAGCAGATTGTATTGCTATTCGAAAAATTGGGTCTTCCTTGTCTTCTTGAGCGAGATCTTGACCTTTAGTGATGGTGAGGTTTGCAATTCAATTTTTAAGACTTGTAAGGAAAGTTTAGAAATTTGTGCCTGCAATTTTTCTAAGGGGAGATTATTCGAAGCATTTTCATCGAGTTTGCATTACATGTCGGCAGTTTTAATTCCCATATTTTGTGAGCAATAGCATGGAGTTTTGTTAAATTGTAATCATACATGAACAAACTGCTTGACATTTTAAATGGTAGATGTTGCAGCCACAAAGTTTTCAAAAATTGTTCACTTACTTTCTCATTCAAAAGATTACACATTGCGCGTAGTTGAGAAGGTTTTTTTGTCCCCCATTACTAGATCTGTTAAAAGTTTTTAAGCTTGCTGAGTTTTGCTATCGGCAAAAACAGATATCAGACGATTTTTGATCGTGTCATTAGCTGGTGTATTTATCACAATTTCTGCTTCAATTATATTTATAATGAACAATGTCATATTTTGTCTGGTTGGCTGTTATCTTGCTTTTTTAGAACTGGGCTTTGATCTACAAGAACCATATTCTAGGAACAGATTCCAAAAGGCTGTAACCTTCATCCTAACTCTTGCAATAGAATTAGTAGCTTTTTCATTCAAATTTTAAATCTTTAGAATTATTCTCCCTTTTATCACGATCGAAATCACCAATGTAGAGAATGTGAGTCAGTTTAGTGGAATTACTGGTAAATATGAGGAAAATATCACTTTAGAATATCTTCCAAAACAACGTTTTATTTACAGCACATTAACTAAGAAAACATTTTACACAAGCCAAGAAATAAATTACAAAATAAATCGTCAAAGATGTAAGAGTTTAATTTTCTCTACGAGTTTTTTATGCTGAGCAAAAATTTTATATAATCAAAAGTAGAAAAAATACTTTTCGATTTTGTATTAAAATAATTTTATTCCATTAAAGAAATGATTGATGCTTTTGTTAAATAGAGAAAAGTACTGTTCCATTGAATCTAGCAAAAAGACAGTTTCCATTCCTTGAAAAATTAAATTTGAAATGAGTGTAAGATAAAGAAAATGCCAAAAGCAGGCAATAGAGTTATGAAATGCATATCATTATAATGCTGTCTTTATTATGTTATTGACATCTAAACATAATTTCATTTCTTAATTTAATCATACACATGTGCATAAAAAGATGGAAGTAATCTACTAGAAGGGCTATAGACCTCAGTGGTAGATAAAGACTTTAAAAATAAATTTTTATTTGGGTCACATGACTGTAGTTCTGTGCACTTGTTTGCAGTGCTCTCAAAGCCCAAACATGCCATCCTGCATCGCAATTTTTGTAGATATTGTCAGTGATTTAATAATTATCAACTTTTCAAGATATTTTCAGTGTAGACAGAATCACATTACAAAAAAAAATTATGAAGTAAATTAAATATTATAAAACTTTTCAGAAATGTTATTTTCTTGAAGACAGTTTTGCTACTTTAAAAAATTAGAATTGGAAAAAAAAATGTAAACATTTTACTAGAAAGAAAGCATTATTCTCCTAAGAATATCCGGCAGTTTTTATGTAGTATTTGCCATCTTTTCCTTGTATAACTTCAAAAACTCATCCCATCATCAATGTTTCGTTGGATGTTAAATATTGATGAGAGTACCAGAGTCAAATTGATATTCAAGAGATCTTTTTTCATACCACATAATCATATGACATGTGGACCTTTGATTTTTGCATCCAGAAAATCTGTCAACTCCAGGCAGGGTCAAACCCACAATCTTTGGCTTATAAAGTGGGCACACTATCTCTAAGCCACTGCAGCCTTGTCATTTAGTTAACATCTATGTCTCATTTGCTTGCATTATAAAACACTGATTGGTTTCCATGTTTTCTGCGAATTATTTACACTTGCTTAAATGCATAGAACTCAGGATTATAGCACAATCTTTTTCGTTTTACACTAGTCAGTTGTAAATGATGAAATCAGTTTTGTAATATATTTCTTGAGTTATAAACATGTTTTCCTGATTTTAAAATATCCGGAGTTTCTCATCTGGACCTATTCACTTTGCCAACTAAATTTGTTCGTTTTTCCTTTAATTTCAAAGCCAGCTCAAAAGAAGTAAAAAAATTATCAAATGTCACATTTCTTCCTATATTTTTAAATGGTTCAAAATTAGCTTTAAAACACAACATACTTGAAAGTGTGATATCTTGTTTTTCATTTTTTCCTAAATAAGGAAATGCATTTAAAATGTACTTCTAATCTGCAAAATAACTCAAATTCATTCTAATTTAAAAATATGTTCTAAATCTGCAGCTATCCAAAATATTTGTCTCTTATTGGGTTTTGATGCTATAAACCAAGTAAATGGACAACAAAGCTTACCAGGAAATAAATGTTCATTGATTTTTTTTATTATTATTTTTCATGCTGGCTTGTGTAAGCTTATGCAGTTCTCAATAAAATTATTCCATGCTTCTAATGTCATTATATATTTATCCTGCTTTGTTAGAATATGATGCATTGATTTTATATCAAATATACTTTACAAAAGTTCTCTTTGGGCATGGTTTATATATTTATAAAAAAGTTTACCCCATTTAGACCGTATTGTATAAAGTTCCAGGTTCCTAGCTTTTCTCCACTTGCATACAAAATCAATATTTGGGCAAAAAGTTCTTCTTTTAAAAAAGACCAAGCGTCATTTTCTAATACTCTGAGCTGTATTGTTTATAAAATGCAATCAAGCATTCAAAATTCTTTCATTCTCATTTCTTTATGCAAAACTAGTTAGATTACTATTTTCTTGCAAAATATTTTGGGTATCTAACTTACTAGTTCCATTTTCTTAAACACAAATTTTCCATCATGACCTACAAATTCTTTCTGATTTTGAGAATTATCAGTTGCAATATACCAAAATAATACAAGAATAAAATATTCATTGTTAGGTTATTCTCCACCTTAGGAGCACTCCACAGTAAGACTTTCCTTATGAAAATTTTTTAATTTTATTCTTAGAAAGTCACAAAAAAAAAAAAAAGGAAAGCTTTACAATAATCCGATCAATTGTAACTAACTCACTGGCGCATGTACTATTTTAGTGAATTTGATTTGATTTTAATTCAGTCTCATTCTGAAGCTACTCAAGAGATATGGATGGTGCACCTTGTAATTTTGAACCACAGCCAAGTGACATATTTGACACACCTGAGCTGGCACCTCCTCTCCAAATTGGCATAATATGCCACCGGAAAGAGTTAGAGCCTGGAAATATTTAATATGCATCAATCCCTTTCATGGCAGGTCTTCAGTGACACTAAATTTCGATTATGCTGGCTACAGGCTTGTGACCATGACTACTCGACTACTACGACCACATTGTTTTGGGAAGAAATTAATTTTCAGCAACAGATGTTAGTAGAGCTGAAACAAAACACATGATGATAATATGTTATATAATAACAATTGCACATTAAAGTGAAAATTTGGAATTTCAAAATTGAAATTGCTTCATTGTGTATTTGTCACCGGACAGACATTTTAGGTAAATGTATCCATTAATTAAGTTTGAATAAAGCTAACATCCTATTAGTTTTTTAATTAAGCTATGACCTACTTGACTACATTCAATCATAATTCAGTGCTTTCTTTCCTGCTTCTTTTAACAGTGGAGTTTGCATACCCTAGTTCGCGTACGACAAATGATAATAGAGTTACAACATCTTAAAGAAAATACATTATTTCAAAATATATTATGTGTTCTACACAAAAGTTTTTTAAAATGTATTTAAACATTCTATTTTTCATGGAATTTTTTCACTTTTAAAGTATGTTTTTATTAATTTTAATGTAATCTTTACTTAAGAAAAGTGGGTTGGGGTCTGTTCAAGGGCCTGTTTAATTGAATAATAAGGCAAACCACTTCCTTAAAAATAAGTTAAATTATCTTCATGATGTTGTGAAATTAAGTTCAGTGCATGTAGTATTGGCTTAGTATGACTTCGTCCTTTATGTTTGAAGCAAGTGACGTGGTCAAGGCATCGGATCGTTGCTGGCCTTGTCACGAGTTCGAGAACAGTACGACTAAAGACCCGACGTATAGAGGAGCAATGCATTTTAAATCTGTCGAGAGCTCAAATTTCCTCTCATTGGTGTGCTGTGGTAATTAGGAGGGGGGATGCTATCTCAGGTGTCATCCACGCCACTGGACCATGGTTCCAACTTACATAGTCCGTCACCAAAAGCCCTCGTGTAGCTGAACAGTGCAACGTTAATATTCACTCACTCACTTGAAACAAGTGACTGAAGATGAGATGCATATAATAGCATTTACAATTAAGGCATCTAATAACATCTAATCTATGTAATAAAAAAGTTTCAAAATTAGACTAATTTACTGTCTCAGTGTTATCAAAGTGATTATCAAATTGAAGGCTTCCAAATTTTTTTATATCGATATAAACTAAAAGAATTATTAGCTCCTTTGTAAAAAATATACACAGTGACTTTGAAAATCTTAATTTATACAAACAAATAAAAAATGTATGAAATGATAATATAAAATTAAAGGTAGTCATAAGCAGAGTTTAAAATGAATAGTACCATATAAATGTAGAAGATATATTGCTTTCCAAAAACCATAGTATGTGTGTGTGTGTTCCATATTGCCAAAAATAAAATGCATTTGAATATTATTTTTACTTAATGAATATTTATTGTTTTGTTTCAACTAATTTCTCCATATTATTTCATGAAAACGGTGTTTCAATTAATTTTTTTTAACTTCTTTAATCTTCATTTTATTCCAAAACATAAATTTATGGATGCATTATATTACCAATATTTTTATGGAGATTGAAGTGCTAATTATCATTTAATCTTTTGTCGCTTAAATACTTTTATTAAAATGAGTTGTAGTAATTGTAATTTTTAACTTAACTTTTGTTATTAATGCATGCTTTATGTTATTTTCTGTATTGTAAAATTATATTAGGGTAATATTATTTTTAATTGAAGGTTGAGGAATATTTATTTTTGCATCAACTGTTAAATATTAGAGTGGGAAAAAAGATATGTGTGAATGAGAGAAACACTGGAATTTTTTCTAAAACTTGGCAAAAAAAAAAAAAATTAAAATGCATTTATGTTTGTTGGTTAAAAATTTTCTGTATATTAATTAATTCCATGCATAATTTATTTTTTTAATGAGTGTAGAAATTTCTTAGATTTGATCTGTATACATTTCCATTAGAATAGTAATTTTCAATTGCATTTATTCAATGCTATTACTCTGCAATTCCCTGTGTGGTTAAAATCAATGTATTTCTTATGTTTTCGCACTTTCTACCCTGGTTTAATATTTACTTATTTGAAAAATACTATTTTTAAATTTGAATGCAAATAAATCATTACAGAAAAAAAAGGAAAACATCATACAAAGAAAAATGACTTAACTTTGAAAACAATTGAATTTAAACATTTATAAAAGGTGCACTTCGTGATATCAAGTTAAAATAGTGTTAAATGTGAAAATAAAATAAAGGTTTTGTGTTTTAGGCAACATGGAGGAAGGAAATTGGTTCTTACATGCAGAAAATAAAAAATGATGCATGTTATGGCTTGCATGTAGAAGAAGACTTAATTAAAAGAAGAAAAGAAGAACTAAAACATGCTCAGGATATTAGAGAGCATTATGAAAAGAAGCTTGAAAGAGCTAATAGCTTATACATGGAACTTGCAACATGCCTTCTTCAAGTAGAGCAAAGGGAACAGGAACTTATTCAGTTAGTTATTGTGATCTTCTATTGTTGTTACATAGTCTGATCTAAGATTATTTTATTAATTAAAAGCTTAACACATTAAATGTACTTTTTTGATTTTATACTTAAATGTGTCATGGATATGTTGAAATAGTCCTTCAAATTATTTTTCTTCATATCATTTGTAATTTTTAGAAAATGCAAAATATTCTATTTTTTTAAAATAAGCATTCTGATTTGGCACCCCCCCTTTCATATTAATGTATATTACTTATCAGGTATGTACTTAAAAGTGTTATGTATATATGTTTTTTCCTCAAATTTTTTAAAAACAATATCTTAAATCTGGAGAGGTAATACATGATTTTCTTTGATCCTTCAAACTAAAATGTTTTTATTATGTTTATAATTATTAGAGACCTGAAAGAACTTTATTTAAATGTCATGCTGAATTGTCATGCATGTTTCAACGCGTTTATTTTTTTCTAACCTTGTGATAAAAAAAAAATTTTTTTTAAAGAATAGTCATCCAAGAATAAGATATTAGGATAGTTAATAAATCAGCAGCATTTTTGAATGTACCTAGTCATGTCCTAAGTTCTGATACCAAAATTTTAGATCATCTGCAAGTAATTGTTCTCTTTCATGCATGTTGCTCTAGATCAGTCAGAGCTTTAACATTTTGAGCAGAAGCATACTGCAGATATTTCTCTACATCGAAAACTGACCATTTCGTATAAAGGAGTAAAAGCGCCAGGGGTATCTTAAAGATAAAGCACTGTTGCAACCGTATGCTCATAAAAACAAAGAAGAATTCTGTTAACCGATTTGTCAAACCACTAGCATAGAACCAATGGTGAAGCTTCTGAATGTAAACCTGTCTTAAGTGGAAACTATTGGATAGGTACCTCAGTAGTCGTGGTCAAGATCACAGATTCATGGATGGCATGTCATAAGCTCAAGCTTAATACCGCTGAAGATCTGCCGTGAAGAGAGGGCTGCTGCATGTTAAATCTGTCGGGGCTCAAACGTCCTACCGTTGTTATGGTGTGAAGTTTGGAGAGGGGATGCCAGTTCAGGTGCTGTATTCATCAACATGGTTCAAAATTACTATGTCCATTGCCAATACCCTTCATGCCGCTCTATAGTGCAACGTTAATATTACTCTCATTCTCTACTCATAAGGCTAGATGACCCAGTGTTGTTTGAAAGAGAATGTGCCGGACATAAAAGAACACGAAGATTGACTTTCCAGCTGACCGGATTTAAATACACTTGACTGTAGATTTTGGTCAGTTGGAGCCAAAGGTGTGCAAAAAACAATATTCCAATTTGAACAGTTTTGTAAGTTTGTGTAGAAAAGCAGTGATGGAAATTCCCAACAAGGTTGTGCATGCTTTAATAGATGATTGGCCAGAAACTTACAGCCCCTTTGTAAAGTGAAAAGGGGATTGTTTTTAATAAAAATGGCAAATTAAAACTTTTAAGTTGATTTTGCTTTAAATTTAATTATAAAGTTTTTAATTTTTACTTCTCTATGATAATTATGTTAGATCTTATTGTGTAACTTATAAATAATATTTAATTATAGTTGTCCAAGATGGAAATTTGTGGTATGTTGGGTTTCCTGATAACTGAGAAGAGGACATGTACGATTGAAATTGAAGGAATTTTTAAATTACTAACCCTATTGTAAAAGAGGAAAACTATAATGATTATAAAGTAGTTTTTGCTATATGATTCTAAGATTTGTAAAAAGTGTACCATAGATTTTACAGGAAAGATACATACAAAGACACCTGAATGTTAGATTGGTGATAACCTGAATTTAAACTGTGGAGTTAATTCTTTTAACTTAAATTCATTTATAAAGGATATAAATTTTATTTTCATTTCTTATAAAACTGTTTTAGAATTTACCTTCAGCTTTCATTTAACCTTAAGATCAGTATTGCATTAGAAATGTTTAGTTTTCCAATTCATTATTGAAATTCAATTTGAAATACTATTACTTCAAAAATAAAAGAGGAAAGAACAAGAGAATGGGCTAAATTGAATATTAAGTAATTTGTTTGATTGATGTAAATGAATGACATTCTTTTTTATTTCTAAGAGAGTAATACCTATTTCTAATTCATTTTTTATGTGATCCATTGTTAATGCAGAATTTTTTTTCCTTTTTTTGAAATTGTTCTTAATGATAAATTATCTCTGTGAGTTATTTTTCTGTTTCTAAATTTAAAAATGAATTTATTTTAGAAGAGAACAAAACCTCATGTTTGGAAACAGTTATGCAAGACCATCTAGGAAAAATATTCGACGTTTTTTGAAGAATCACAAATATGGCAAAAAACGAAATGTGAAAAATGTTACAGCTGAGTATGTTTAATTTTAACTACATAAATTTATGTGAAATATGTTGCATTCTTCTTACAAAGAATGATAAATCGCTATTTATTTGTCTGCATTGCAGTGATTGAGTTTCTTATTTGCAATCATCAAATTCATGAGCTTACCAGTATAGTTTCATTCATTACATATTCTTTCATTGTTTATGGTTATTCAAATATAATTTCTAAGAAGTGCTTCACATAATTTGCATGTGTACGTTCTTGTTAATTATATGCAAATACAGCTGGACCTCTGGTCCTGAAAAAAAGTTCGTTATATGGAAAATTTGTAGAGGTTCGTTTTTCAATTTCTTTATAAACCACTTAAAGCAAATTTTAAATTCATAAACCCTATATTATTTAAAGAAAGTAATTAATTCACACATTTTTGTAAATTAATATATATTTTTATTCTATGCATCTTACCTATTAAAAAAAGGAAGAAAGAAAAACTGCAAGAAAAGTTTCTTGATGCCGTTATCCACTTCCTGAAGAATTAAATTTTTTTCTTTGATGCTCAATCACTTACCTTTTTACATTTTTAAGCTACAAGAAACGACTGATCAACACTACAAATGAACGGATACTAGTCCAAGGATACGAGACTCCACTGAGGGGAAAAGATTATATCGAAGATGTTTCCAGTGAACTGGACAATGAGGGTTAAAAATTGCACTTCTTGGAGGAAATGTTCAGAATTATATTGCTTTTAGAGAGTTAGGCACCTAATAAAATCAGTTCAAGATTTATGAATATCATAAGATGTGTTGAAAAAGAGAATAACTTGAAATGTCCTGAAATGCTTTAAAAATAGGGAGGGGAAAAAATGAATCTCAAGAGAAAAAGTTTGCTATATAGAAAAATTTGCAATATAGAGGTTCAAAATATGGAGATTCGACTGCTTTTACTTCAAATCAGTGTTGTAAAAAAAAAAAAAAAATTAAAAAAAAATAATAATAGCACAAATGTTGCAGAAGCACTTTCTCTTTCTAAAAAAATAATGTGGTTTAAAGTTTCAATTTTTTTACTGTACATCCTTTTTATTTTAAGAAGAGAATGCTACAAATAAATATGTTCATTTTTTTTAAAGCTAACTAGAAAAGATATAGTAAGTTGAATCAAATTAAAAACATTTTAATTTAATTTTGTACTCCTTCGCTAAAAACGTTTTTTGAATAGTGCTGTGTAAAATGCATCATGTTTCTTCAAGTATAGCACTCTTTTACAGTAGATTAATTCAGTTTTTTTTTAATATCTTGTTTTATTTAAATGTAGATCACCAAAACAAAACTAGAAACATATTTCGTACTAAACCAAAAGAATTGGTTAAGGCGGAAGCAGTATGCTATATTGTTTTAATTTCTTTATTTTGCCTGTTTTCTATGACAAAAAAAGTTTTTTATCTATTAATCATATGCCTTAGTTCTTTCATAAAATTAATGTTACTGTATTTATTCACCTGAACATTTGTCCGATGAAACGGCATTTTTCAATAATTTTGTGTGTATAATTTTTATATTAAGTTTTAGATTTCAATTTTACTTAGTGACTAAAAAAACATATAAATAATTCCATGAAGATATGTTCATTATAAATCAAAGCTCTTATTTTTAAAATATTTTTTTTAATGTAATTTAAAAAAATTCTAAATCACATATGTTCATGTGAAACCGATCAGAATCTTTGAAGGTCAACATCCGGTTATGTATTTTGTTATATGGCATATACAAGAGTTTTTATGTGGGTGAAACTGAAAATATATATATATATTGTAGAATACGGTGTATGTGTTGCTTCCATGTTCCTTGGTTCTTCATCAAGAAAAGAAAAATAACTTTTATACAAATATGGATTTTTCTCACATAAGCTAAAATTGTAACATTCACTGAATCTTAAATTGAAGCAATAATATTAGTAGTCATGGTTTTAATGTATAGTTTGTAATTTAAAAGCTCATATTCTCTCTATTTTTTGTACTAAAGGAATTTTGATGGGAGTTGAATCTTTTCTTTACAAATATGAAGGTTTTAGTTCATTGTTTATGAAAGTATTTTTCAAAATTTGAAGCAAGAGTAAGCAATGCATAAACATTTAGTACATTCTTTAATGTTTTTTTTAAATCCATATCAATAAAGATTTAATTTTGACTAATTATTCCTGTACATTAAAAACTGAAAATTGTTGAGTTAAATTAAATAACATTACATGTTTCTCCTTTCTTTTGTTCCTTTAAAATTTCAATATAAAACTTTGTTAAAAAAAGAAAAACTTTAAATTTGTTTTAAGTATCCCTTTCTGGAATTTAAATATTATTAAAGTCAGATTTCAAACTATTAACTAGAACTTTTAAGTGTTTTTAAATGAGATATATTTATTATATATACATTATTACTTTTGTTCTTTTATAAAAAAAAAAGTTTACAGAAATGGCTGTTTTTGCAAACTTCCATAGTTATGATTAATTGCTAACATTTTAAAATATTGATTATATTTTTCAGAACTTATGTTACCTCAAAGAATGCAGAAGGTTCTGCATTTCATGGTTCAGCTAAATCTAGAATTAGAAGAGCCAAGTATGTTAGAAATGATAATCAACCAGAAAAGTTCAACTACTGTATGCCTTTCGACAATTTTGAAATTCCATATCAGTGTTCACATATAGAACAACCAAATCTAATTGACACACAAACTCAAACTGAATCTATAAGTAAAGATGAATTGATTATAAATCCAGTTGTGAAGCAAGTATTTGAATGTGTGGAGAATTTACAACTCTCTTATGATTTGGCAGCTACAGAAAACTCAATATTTCATTCCCATACTCCTTCTGAACTCAGTGTATAC
Source organism: Trichonephila clavipes (assembly GCA_019973935.1). Lineage (NCBI taxonomy): Eukaryota > Metazoa > Arthropoda > Arachnida > Araneae > Nephilidae > Trichonephila > Trichonephila clavipes. The sequence continues at coordinate 243,486 of BMAU01021243.1, forward strand.
AATTCATCTAGCCATTTTTCATGCTTTGTTAGAAAAGATAGATCAGTTACTGATGTGAAAATTAAAGAAAACGTGGATAATTTTATCTCGGACAGTACCTCATTTAAATGTCAAAATAGTTGTGAAATGCTTGCTTCAGTTCCTGTGGATGTAAGCAAGTTATCAGAAAAATTTGAAAATGTTTCATTTAGAAGAAAGATCACAAAGAAAAAGCCTCGATTGAATCAACAATTTTGTAGAATGGGATCTTTCAGAGGAAAACTTCTTCTGAAGAAGTTTGGCAGCAGTTTGCAGGTACAGCAAAATCTATAATGAGCATTTATAAAAATGTAAATTTAATTTCAAATCATGCGTGACCAATAATGATTTGTTGTATTGTTATGTCTTACAGGAATTCAGTAATACTGAAGAGTCATGTGAAAGTGATGATGACAGAGATTCTCCTAGGTAAATAAATTAAAATTATTTGTGGAGTTATACAGCACAGTATTTGCCTAGAGTGGTTAAGGGATGACACTGTCTTTCTAGACAAAAAGACTAATGGTTAATGGTAAATATATTACGCAGCATGACACAGTCAGACAAAAAAACATAAAGTTGACATGAATCATATTCAAATAAAACACTTCTGGTTCTCAAAGATGGTTACACAGTTTCAATATAGGATTCACATGATGATTGGCCTATGCATCACTACTCCTTCTATTCTCACAGTGGAAACCTGATCCCTTCACGTCCAGTTCCCACTCGCTAATCCTCTGTCTCGCTTTTTGTTGGTGTAATGGTGGGTGCTACACCAGTGCCCTCTACAGATACTCCCACATATAAATGTATGTTAGGTAGGATCAAAACATTTGGGAATTGTAGTCACCAATAGCGAGATAGCTTGTAGAAATTGAATGCATTCCACTGTCTCTTTCATCAGAGTTCAGGATGGATGGTTTAATCCATGTGAATTGATTGGATTGCATTCAATTTGTTATTCAATGTAAGAAACATTGCTTTGTTAAGAATAATTCCATAACATTAAATTTTGTCAACATTTTCAATAAAATATCTACAGAGAATAAAACTGCAGTGGAAAGTGTATATTGATTCTGCATTGCAGAGATCGAAAGCAAATGAGTGATATCAGTGCTTTAAAGCAGGCAACTGAATCCTTTGTAAATGATGAATATTTTTGCTGGCTCGCAAAAATTTATTAACTGAGGTAAATGTTAATTTAGTATTTCAGTGGGTTAAATATCACTGAATCTCATAAAAATCCGTATGGCCCTAGTCAAAGAGTTACTACAAACCAATTTTAACACAGAATCTCAACAGGCATTGAGTGTATCAGCACACTGTTCCTTGTTCATAAACCTCTGCACTAGATGAATGAGTGTGAGAATATTGAATAAGCTGATCTACTGAGCCAATCAGGATCCAATTTTTTTTTTAACAAGAGGGTAACAGGTGAGGAAACTTGGTTCTATATGTATTCTTTACATTCAACCAAAATGTGTGTCTTGTACATAGAAGTCGCCATCCTCAACATGATCAAGAAATTCCCATCAAGACTAGCTAATAAGACCTGATGGGATTTTTTTAAAAATATCTAGGGATATTGTTTATTTAAATTTCATTCTTGAGGATAGAGTGGCTTAATAGCAAGTGTTATTTAGCTATTTTACTTCATTTGAGGAATTTCGTTTGCCTCAGATTATGCAAGGTGGACAATGTTACCTTATCTGTGATAACATCCCCGTAAATCAGTTTAAAATATAATCCCCTAGTTTCTTGCCAAAACTAAACCTGAAGGGCTGCTATATCCCTCTTATTTACTGGTTTTTTATTGCAATTAATAAAACTAAGTTTTCATTTGGTGGAGTAAAGCAATATCTCAGTAGGCACTATGGGTTTTTGCAAAACATGGCTTCTTGCAGTGCTTTTAGATTTTGTACAAGCACTTGCAAAAGTGTATTGTTACCTATGGCATTATCTGAAGGTGATTGTACATTGATATTTTAAAATATTTATGGTAAAGAATTTTATGTAAAATCCTTGAACATTTGGATTTTAGGTAATTTATATAAGGTGTGCCATTTAATAATGGGATTTGTATATGCTGTAGTCATTGTGTCTGTTGTCTTGGGATTTGGATGAAATATAGATTACCTTAACATTATACTTTTTTTGCTGTTGGTTACTTGTCCCATGTATCTGTTTGGTTTGGTTTGCTTTAATCCTTGCTGTAATAGGACATACTCATGTCAAAGTGTCAGGATCCTCTAAATCAATAAAGACCATGATGTTTTGATAATCTCTTTTAGAGATTTCAGTCAAAGCCAATTGAACAGCATCATCAAAATTGGTACAATTTACACTCATAGGCTTGTTAAAGCTAAAATGCCTAGAGTAAACTCCCCCACCAGCATCATGAACGTTACTGGTAGTAGAACCTTAAATGTGCACATGCAACCCATGTATTGTAGAAATTCTTTCTCCAATAGAGGCCAAAACAAATATCTTCACTTCTGTCTCAGAGTGGGATTTTTTACTGGCCGGCAGAACTAATTCTAAATTATAATTTGAAATGTTCAATTGTCATAGAAAGCTCAGGGCTGTCTGTTAAATAAGGGAATATCGAAAACAACAGACAGTTCATTTGTTGTATGCAAGAAGGTTGATTGGGATTTTAATCCTCGATTGCAAGCTTATATGTCTTCAGGAGAGAAGTCACCATATCTCATCAATCAACCAGCTTCAGAGCGCTTATTTTCTTTCAATTAATCAGAGGTCTTATATTGATTTGCAATTGCATGGCCTAAATAAGGGTAGAAAATACTCCACCTGGGCAATATGTAATATCTAAGGACATTATTTTGAATAATTTCAATCTTGTTCTGAATTGACTCAGAAACGGTTATAAGAAGTTATCTACCATGCTGAACAGCAGGTTTAATATAAGTTTTATAAGTGGTACAGATTAGGTGTTGCATAGTACCCCATTTTACCCTGGTAAGCCTTTTAAGAGGTTTACTTCTCTTGTTGCCAATATCCAGTACCCTGTTGGCTTGTTTATTTTAACTTAGCCTGGAATCCAATACAATTCTTAAATAGGTAGCCTCTTGTCTCCTCTGGAATCATTGATTTCTTTAGAAAAGTCCAATCTCTTTAGGTTTGGTACTTAAGATAAAAAGATTTTGTATTTTATTGTTGAGGGAGGTATTTTGACTCCAATTGTATGCTGTGCATTTGAATTACTCTTAATTTTTTCTTCTTTTTTGAAGATCAGAAGGAAAGTGCTGAAGATTAATGTTTTGATCCACTTGCAATATCAGTAACTGATGATAATGTTTCAAAAATTAATGAAATTTAGCCAAAAGACTGACATTTCAATATTCTGATGATGATACTTAATGCACCCACTGTGAAACAGTTCTATGAGCACAAGTATACAGGGTGCCCCATTAATAGTGCCAAACTCTACACCACTAGATTTCTTGTTGGAAGTACATAAAAAATGCCCGAAGAAATGTATCTGTACGCCCCACAGTTTACGAGAAAAATTCGAAAAACAAAGTATAATATTACAAGGAAACAACACCGTATTGGACTCATCAACAGCAGTATTTGCAAATTTTAACAAAGATGTTCAAAATCTCTGCCATGCATATTGAGGCCCTCTTGAGCATGCCTTGAATGACTCATTGCACACATCACAGCAGCATGGTGTCCATCGAAGTACAAGCAGCATGTAGATGAGTGACAAAGTCCATTTGTGTAGTCAATACCGGTCTTTATACACCAAATCCTTCAGATGGCTCCCATACGGAAAAATCCAACTGTGTGAAGTCTGGCAATCATGGTAACCATAGAACCAGAACCCCACGTGCAATCTTGCGGCTGCAGTTTGCCATATCTAGCCAATCAGGTACAGGAGCACAGATATGCACAGAAGTCCCATCTTGATAGAACCAAAAGCCTTGCATTTCTGCTAAAGATATGTCATTGAGTAACTCAGTTGAACATCATACCATGAGAAATACTGTGGGACTGTCCCAAGAGCCTTCCAGGCAACAGATTAGAGTCCAAACAGATCATCTCCAAGTATGCTTGCCCCACACATTTACAAACAAGCGTTCCTGATATTCTGAAATGCATGCAGATTGACCTGGGTCCACATACGGCTGTTGTGATTGAAACATGCATCACACACACACACACATCAATCCTCAAGATATGTGCAGTGAAACTATTATCTGTGTTATGTTGCTGCTACAGCCATTTGCAGGACCCTGCATTTCTGAAAGTCATCTGGTATCGGACCGAAATGGGTGTAGCCCCTTTGACCATAAGAGCTTGTGCACAGTACTTTTTCTCAAATTCAGGAAACTGGCTACGGCTTTTTATTTTGCACCAGCTGAGACATCATACTTTGTTTTTCTTATTTTTCTTGCAAACTATGTATCGAGCTCAGGTACAGTTTTTTGGGGCATTTTTTATGCACTCCCAAGGAATCTGACTGTGCAGAATGTGAGCTCTATTTATGGGACACCCTGTATAACTATACTTGACCATCCACTATATTCTCCAGATCGCTTTTCATGAACTTTACTTATTCTCAGAAGGGAAAAGGACTTGCAGCATTGCTCTGGACAATGGAATACATTAGTGCTGATGTAGGGAAGGGGAGTGTGTTTTGAATGGGACAAATATCTATTTGTAATAAATTTATTCTAAATCCTATTTTTCAGACTTGTCCTGGTATTTAACTGTCACACCTTATACAAAATTTATGTTCTCTTGTTATTTGACATTTGTTTTATGCCCACTGTATAAAATATGTACTTTCAAAATTAAAATATACTAAATTGTATTATAACTTATTCTATTCATTTTAGAATAAATACATATTTATATTTCTGTCTTTTAGACATTCTAGGTTTAGTCTGTCAAACATAAGTGAAAATTCCTTATCTAGCTCTGATGAATATTATTCTGAAGAAGAAAATACTAGTGAACATTCCAGTAGTCAATACACTGCAGGGGAATTGTTATCGAGCATGTCCAATCCTGATATTACACTCAATGCTGAATTTGATTCATCTTGTGTTGAAAACATTCCTTTGAATTCTGACTTACAGGAAACATATGGTGCTCAGAATTTTACAATTAAGGTAAGGTTCATATAATAGTTGCAATTAATTTACTGTATTATTTAATTTTTTTGTCAAATTCATAACTTGAATTTTGTTTTTGTAAAAATTTAGTTAATGCCAGAAATATAACATAAAACACATTCTCATATTTCATTACTTTTTAACAAGCAATTCTACTTTCTGTATGCTAAATGGGTAATATTTTCTGTTTTTAATTTCTAATTTGTTACCTATTCAAGCAAATTAAGATTTTTGTAATTAAATTTTCAATTTGTGGCACTTGACTGAGTTAGTGTTTATTAAAATTACACTATTAAGCAACACAAGGCCTCACTATAGCATCGACCTCATCGGTTGGGGACGAACCTCATAATTTTGAACTTCAGTCAAGTGACAATGGTGACACTTCAGCTGTGACACTTCAGTGGCACTAAGGCTTTTATTATACTGGCTGACTATAACCTCTAGGCTACTGCATCCAGTACTTGACTGAATTATCTTTAGAGATTGTGAAATTTTCTTTAGGTGTGTTGTAATAAGTTTGATATTTATTTTATTTTTTAATTAAAAACAAATTACAGGTAATATTTTGGTTATTGATTTCCTTCAGTAGCGCACACAGGAATTTTTCAAGGGGAGATCCGGGGTCGAAAGTTCACCATTCTTGTATCATGCTTCTTTTGATTTTGTTTATTTTTGGGAACAAAACACAGCAAAAAAACTAATTATTAAATAAATAATTAGCATTAATTAATAAAATTATCATTAATAACAAATACTTAACTAAATTTTATGTAATATATGCTTAGAATTATAATTAATTAGAAAACATATCAAGGGCTTTGGACCCCCTTGTGTGCACCACTGATATCCTTGAATGAAAAGTTTTTATACTGATTTATTCTGTTATGTTGTATGAAAATTTTTGAATAACTGCCTTGTGTGTGTGCTATGTTCATGTGTGTGTGTGTAATTTGAATCATTCAGATATTTTTGTTGATATATTTGGATTATCATTTGTAGCATTAATTTGAAAATGAAATTTTTATGTGTGTGCAGGGAAATTTTGTAGTTTTTCATTGTGATTTGATTGTTCAGCTTATATATAATCTGTTTTGTTTGATTAAATCATGAAATGAGGCTTCTAATTCTCTATGTCTATTTGTTTTATTAATAAACACATTGCTGGCCACACAAAATGCAACACCCTGAAGGAATCCTGCAAATCATTGGCATTATAGTACAGATACACATCACAGGCGACCATAGCTCCACCCACAAGCACTATATCAGGGGAGAACAGATTGGCGATTTAAAGTACAACAATTGTTTTTTTTTTCGTGTTTTTTTTTTTTTTTTTTTTTTTTGCATCAGCTGTTTACCTAGGTTTCATGGAAGACATTGAGCGTCTTTTGACCAAGTTTCTGAATTTGACCAAGGAAGAATAGTAGTCTATAGGGATATCAGGTTATCCTTCAAAGGAATCAATTTTTTGGACGAAACCAAGCAACTGGGATGCAGATCTGTTGTTAGGATGCAGGAGGAAACGACAGACCGACAGGGCTGATCGCACCCTCCTTGTTGCACCACTGCCTGTGATGACAAACTGATTGTACGAATGGTAGCAATGGATCATGCAGCCACATCAGGAACCTTAGCACAGCAAATTAAGTCTGTTATGCATCATTCAGTGTATGCTCATAACATTCGACGCCATTTGCTTCTGAGTGGAATGTCCACAAGGGGTCCATTTCTTCGTTTACCCTTGACTGGAAATAACAGGCGTTTGATAGGATGAATGGTGGACATGGGCAATGGAATAAAATGACATTGTGTTTACTGATGAATCCCGCTTCTGCCTGAAACATCACGATGGTCGAATTCAAGTTTGGAGCCACATTGGTCCTGCGCCTGATATCATGGTTTTGGGTGCTATTGGAAATCACTGCTGCTCCCCACTAGAATGCATTGCTGGTACACTGAACAGCAAGTGCTACATCTGTGAGGTGTTGGGGCCTGTGGTCCTCCCAAACATTTAGCACTTACCATCAGCCATATTCCAACAGGATAATGTGTGGCATGCAGTGTTCAAGATTTCTTCTTTACCCATCAGATTGAATTGCTTCCTTCGCCTATTTGTTCTCCCAATCTATTGCCAATCAAAAACATGTGGTCCATGCTTGTACAACAACTGCCCAGGAAACACCACCTGCTGCTACACCAGATCAACTTTGGCATTATGTGGAAGCCACATGGAGACTGCTGTACCCTAAGTATACATCCAAAGCCTCTTTGATTCTATGCCAAGGCGTGTCGCAGCGATTGTAGGCACCATTGGTGGCTACACTAACTATTGATTTTGTCATCATCCACACATCACAAGAGGCTGTAATTTTAATGTCCTTCTTGGTGTTACATTTTGCATGACCAGCAGTGTATTTAAACAAAAAGTTTTGCTTTAGGAAAATTTGCCCTCTATTACACATGTTAGTTATAATTCACGCATTATTTGTTAATTCTTTAAAGAATAAGGAGTATGGGCTATAAAGTGGTAACCTTTTTTTAACATGTCCTTTATAGAAGGGCATCTGATCAAGAAATGGATTTGCTTTCTTTTTTGAAGTTGCTTAGATTTCTCCTCTCCTTTGTTGTCTTGCATAATACAAATATTTTTTTAAAAAAAGCATTTCTGCTCTTGCTTATCTCCATGTTAACTGGGCTAGAGAGAGGATCAAATCCATGACATCATTCACTCTCAGAAAGGTCGATTACCATCAATGGGTGCTCATATAGATCTTGTTATGTGAAATGCAGGCAATCAAGAATATGTTCTGGAGGGGCATGGCAGACAGAGCGAAAATCGGGAAATTTTTTTATTTATTATTGTAGGTTAGTGGTCTAAGGCAAGGGTGTCAAATTCAAATGCTGGCATGGGCCAAATAAACAAGGTTTAACTTAATGTGGGCCTCAAAGAAAATCAAAATTCATAGAAATGTAGGTTTATTTCAATTTAAACATTATAATAAACATGTATAAAAGCACAAGAAAAATTTAATATGTACTTGACATCTCTTTTATAATACCGTCTTTCCTATTTTGATACTTAATTATATATCATTGCGTGTCAGTATATTGACCGGGCGACAAAAATGCTCGCTGTGAGCCATGTGTTTGACACCCCTGGTCTAAGGTGTCACCAAGGAAACAGATAATAGCAGTTTGTTCTGACTTGCTAGAACCACCAAGATGTTTACCTCAATACCATTTGTGAACTGGAGGAATAGCTGAGTCATCCTTTGCTATATATGTGGAATACAGCTCTACAAGAGTATGAGGGACCAGAGAATCTGAGGGTTGAGCTGTACCGTGTTTTGCCAGGCATTCTCATTTTATCTGGAATAGTTTTTTTTTTAATTTGGACATTTATTTAGGTTTTCGTAGAATAGGGAGTTGGACATGGGCATTTTACAATAATACTCTGCTCACTTTTGGTTATCTGACTTAAAAGTTTTCGAATTAAAATGTTTTGTTTCTATTGTATTTTTTGAAAAACAAAAATATGTTGTCTATATGTATGGCTTATAAATTATATGAATCAGTGTTTAATTATGGAATTTTTTAGAATATTCAATGATCATATTTAATTTAATATCTCTGTTTTCAATTTTTATGTATGTATATGTATGTTTTTTTCAGGTGGTGGATGGGAGGTGTAACAAGTGAACAGATATTTTGAGTTTTTAATTTTATTTAATATTTTGTATGTACAGTTTATCATCCTATTTACATTATGTCATCCAAATTTACAGAGCTATGCATTGCATTTTAATACTGCAATTTTGCAATTCTACATTCCATGAACTCCTCAGAAATATATTTTGAAAAACTGCTTTGAAAATACATTAGTCTCTGATTTTAAATGATTCAGACTTTTTAATATTAATTTTATAATTTTTTTTTACTTGTCACTTTTACATTATGCAGTTGTGATGTCATCCATTTTCATCTAAAAAAAGTTCATGTAAATATTCATATTTAGAATCAAAGTGTAATTAGTTATAATTTTAAGCATTTGCTCTTGTATTTTGTGTTTCTTTTTGTATTTTAACTCTTGATTCCATTCCTGAATATATTGTGTTTAGTACTTAAAATGTTATTCAAACATTTTTATTTTATGGTTTAATATATATATACGCACACGAATAAAACACTCTTAGAATAATTTAAACTGTAATGAATAATCATATTAGTTAGTGTAGATAAATTTACATTTTATCCCTTAAAAAAATACTCCTCTCCTCTTTCATTTTTTAAAAATTATTTTTGACTATTAAAATATTTCATATACTCTTTTCACTAGTGAAGTGATATTAAATTGTTTGTGTATGCTTAGTGCCTTGCTAATGTGTAGTTAAAAAAAAGAATAAATTGAATATAAATTGCATTCTTTTCTGTAAACTATTTAAAGTACGTTCTCTTTCGGTTACATTCCTAAAAGTAAAATTTCTCTGTGATAACATTATATTTAAATAGGAAAACTGTTAAAGTGTGAAGTGCTTCATTGACAAGGTGTACTATCCTATATATATATGAACAGGTAAAACTATTGATGTTTGTTTCATGTCGATTATGTTTTATGTAGTTGTTATATTTTAGAAGTTAGTAAATATTTCTGACCATTATTTGATTTGATTTTGTGTATTTTTATTGGCTTCTGTTATGGGAAGATGTTTTGTGTGAGACCTCCAGATTTCCCAACAGATGATATTTATCCGAAATACCCTAGAAATTTCAGTTGTATGATTGAAATCTAGTTTGTGAAAGAATAAAAATATGTACATTCATAAAAAAGGAATTCATGATGTTATTTTTCTACATTTATTAGTTTTTTCTTTTATATATATTTTCATATGAGTATTCATGCAATATTTTTACCTCATTTGTAAAGCTTTATCAAATTAATGTAATTTAAGATGTATTTATGATTTGCTTCTTTTCTGAGAGAATAAATTGAGAGGGAACATCTGGTTCTTAAAACTGAATTAGATGTTTTGTTTATTTTGATATAGTGTTTTACTCCAACAATTTTTTAGTCATCTTTTATTAGGTATATATCTGTGGAGAAAGAAAAACCTTCTACATTCATATATATGTATAACATTGATAATAACAATATTTCCTATCAAACCAGCATGTTAAATAATGAATTCTCTTTGTTACTTTTAGCTATTAATGTTCTTTTTTATCAACTTTAATAACTTTTTATCTTTAACTTTTGCATCCAGTCATTTTTAGCTTCCTCAACATTCAAAATTGTATAGACCTAGATAGGTCTTTAACTGTTTGCAATATTTCATATTAATCAGTTTGATATCTAGCAAAATATTGTAATTTGATTCAAACTGTGTGTATAGATAAATAATATTGAACTTTGTATATTAACTTGAAGCAATTGAATGGAGGATATAACAATTTTATTTTCTTATCACAATATTATATGTAATGTTAAATTATTAAATGATCTGTTACATTAATATAAGTCTGAAGGGTGGAATGTTCTATTGGACTTAGTAATGTAACTAAACTATATATGATACACATGAATTATTCTGAGTTAAACATGTGACTTAAAAAATCTAACTTGTTGATCTTTGGTCAGTTAAATCAAATGTTTACTCAGTTTTATTTCTTCCAATTCTTAATAATGCATTTAATTGATAAATAAAATTAAAATAGAAAAATTAATTAAAATTTTTTCCTTTCGTTATTTTGAATTTCAATTTTTCTTAATGTGTATTGCTCAACTGTTGCATTTAAATATCACTTTTATAAATAGTGATATGAAAGATTTAAGAAATTTTGAACATTTGCAAAATTTAGTTTCATGAGTAATTTCATAATGTTGCATATGAGACAGGAGAATGCAGGCCTTATTATTCTCCTAAGAGACATAATTGAAATTCTTTAAAAAATTCTGTGTCTTTGCCAATGTTAATGAAAAAATTTTCTTGGATTTTTATTTTTAACGTAGACATTTTATGGTTTTTTATGTTGTTTCTGTGAGGAGTTTTTATTCATAGAGGTGCTGGTTTTTCTGTAAATGTATGTTACTTTCCCTGCTATAGTCTAAAGTTATTAAATTAATCTTAAAAACTGCAATTGTAAAGCTCTTTGCTGAAATTTGTGCATTGTTTTTGAAAAATGAAACCCAGCAAATTTTTTGTCAAATAATTTTTTTTTAATAATAATTCTTTTGAAATAAAGGATCTTTAATGTCGATTGTGTTGAGCAAAGTATGTCATTCCTATTTAAGTGTTTGTCATATCATTTATATGCATATTGATTTGTTTTTGACATTCTAGAAATTTATTTAAAGTTTACTGTGAATTAATTGTAAAATGCAGATTTTTGCACCAATTATCAGGGTTAGTGATGTTCACTTTATTGGGGAAATTGAGCTTTCTTTTCCATTTCCTTATCAAATTCAATGATTTCATTCAATCATATTCATCAGTTATGATATAATAAGTATATTAAAATAAATAAATTACTATAAAAACCTGGATCTATATGATTACTACATATTAAGATTTCATTCTTGTTTTAGTTTATCAAACAATTAAAAAAATTTTTTTGGTATTTACTTATACTTAGATTTGAAATTTATCCTTTTATTTTTGTGTTATTAATATTATTTTTAAAACTAACCTATTTTTATCTTTGGCATTTATAATTTACTTTTAATTTTGTTGGTTTCATCATGACTTATGATTATAGTATTTTATTTTGTAGAAAAATTTATCTGGAGATCGTAAGTGAAAAATCCATTTATTTGCAGTACTTTAAAAGTACCTTCACTCTAATTTCCCGTCATTGTTATTCTTTTCTACTTAACATACATGTCAAAATTTTGAATTTATACTCTAGTTGTTCTAGTAATGTGTTAAATGAATACACATAGTTGCTCAAGAACTAAATTAAAATGTTACTCGATTAATTATTCTAAGTGATAGTTAAGTTACTTAACTATATTAATTCTGAACCAGTATTTTCCATTATGATATCCTATAATTCTTGCATATCTGATTCTTTTCTTAAAATTGAATACAATATTTGTAAATTTCTAAGAGTTTACAAATAATATTAATAACTTTCAACAATTTTTTTACTCAATTTTTAAACTTTTTGTGGAAAATATAAGCGGTAATTTGATTTTTAAAAGCAAAAAAAAATTGAAAAAGTAAAATTATGAATCTAAATTTTTAAAAAAAAGTGAACTGCAATATATCATAATTTTTTACATTTTTTGATTTCTCATGTCATAGAACCCTTAAGACCTAAATTCCATGCTAATATCCCAATAGTTCAGGAAATATTCAAAGCCAAATTTTAGTCAGAAATCTTGGAGTTTAATGGGCAGCACACATACCAGTTTATAAATCCATATGCATGGTAGAACTATGTATTTGATCCTCAAAATTTTTTTTCTCTAAAATATTACCATAACCTGTCATATTTGATAAAACTGCAATTTAAATAAAAAACAAAATTGAGACCGTCCCATAAATAATGAAAAATTTTGTTTTAAAAGTTGTTTCTATTAAGTTAGTTGACTTATCAATGTCATAATTTAGATTTCTGTGGGATTGGCTTTGATATCAATTTTGCAATTTATTTCAGATAACTTTTTTTTCCAAATATTTTTGAAAAATGTATAAACTTAAATTTTGTATTGAATTGCACTTTTTAAAGTTAGATGCAGTTTTTAATGTATTTTTTTTACTTAAAAAATGTGATGTTATATTTTTATTAAATCATTTTATAAACAAGACTGTACTTCAATTAAAAAATTTTAAAAGTAAATCAAGCTTTTGATAAATTGTATTGTATATATTTTTTTAAAGATTCCAATAACAAGAGTAATAGATCAAATTTGATTATCTGTGCTAAGAAGTTTTCTATGTTGTATTATCTTAATCTGTTTGTAATTATAATTTGGGAATTAAGAGAAATGTATTTTTTTTCAAGCTAGATTATTAGTATGTCTCTAAAATTGTATGGATTTGCTGTTTATTGCTATTAATCCATAAATTTTTAAGTTGTATTTAGGTGAGTTAAAAATTAATCTTTAATGTTAAAAACATGCTAATAAATACAGTTAATCTTTATTACATCTTGAAAACATGAACTTTTTCTAAATAGTTTTATACAGCTTAATATCTTCAATGGCTTGTTCAAGTACTATTAGCTTATTTGTGTGATAGTTATTCATAAAATAGAGATTTGAAGGAAAATATATAATAGTCACCCCTTACTCATGTAATATTTTGATAATTATTGCTTCCTGTCACACACATCACATAAAATATTCATGAAATTACAATTATAGCTACAATCTAAAATTGTTGCCAATCACAGTAAAAAGAAATCATATGGTATATTTTTAATGTTGGGTATTTTTATAATTTCAAGCATTTATAACTTTTTTTTTTGGTATGTCCATCTTTTTATTTTCTGTATCTTAGAAATATAAGGTAGGTAAATATAATATATACATGGAGCTTTGTAAAAAACCATCAACTCTCAAATACTGTTAAATTACAGTTGTTTGATTGGAATAGTTGATGTTTAACCTGAATTTAAGAATAATTATATTATTAAATAATTTATCATATGTTTGTATGTAAAGACTTATTAAAAGATTAATTTAGAGATAGAAATAAACTCCTAATAAATAACATGTGCTGAAAGTTTTTTATTTTTTAATATTTTAGTGTAATTCACAAACACCAGCTCTTGGGTGATAAGATTAGATCACAGGTTTGAGGTAATTACAATTCCAGGATGATAGCACAGAAAAGAAAAATGTTTTTAAAAATAATTTAAATTACAGTTTTATGAATTGTTTATTGCTTGTATAATAGTCAGAATTTGTTCACCGTTATTATTTCTTCTTATGCATACTTTATTATTGTGTTAAAAGAGTCTTACAATCTTGCAATCTCTCTTAATATGTGAAGAAATATTGAATCACATTCCGTTTAGAGAATTTGGTAAAATTACTGAAAATCATTGTTTCTGAAGTAATATATTTAAAAAAATATTTTGAGTAATTATTGCCAATAAAATATTTAAATCAGACTAGGCCTAATATTTAATATCAACAACATGTCATTCATGTTAAATTTTTTCAGTATTTTTTCTCCCATTTATGTAGCATAGCTATTTTGGCTTCAAAAACGAACTTTTGTTATCTTAAGTAAAATATATGATTATTTTTTATGCTTAAAAAGCATTTTTCCATTTAAATATATGTTGTCAGATTTGTGATCTTTCATAGTGGTCTAAAATTGCATAATTTGAGTTTTATCTGTGCTTGACAGTTTTTGTTGTAAAAGATTAGTTAAAATGTATTTTTTTACTATGACTATTGTTTCAGTTTTTTGAGAAATTATTCATGAACTGATTTTATTTTGGCTTTTATTGGAATATACGTAGATGATTTTATTACACTTAATCCATTGTCTTTATCTTCATATATGTTAATTGGCAATATGTTAAAATACTGTTTGTTATAATTAAGCTTTAAAATATTTGAAATCTTTTTCTCATGAATTAATATAACAAACATTTTGCACCAAGACAAAAAAACTTATTTTATATATTAGAAAATGAATTACTGTGGGTTTTTTTCAACATAAAAAGCTAATATTTTCTTCAACTAATGCTATGTATTAAAATTGTAACTTAACATAAAATCAGGTTTATAGCATGCAGTTTTAACACAAAAAATAAGATCAAAATTTGAGGGTGTGTGTTATACGCCTCGTATGAAAATGAGCTATAAAAATATAAAAGATATGAGTATTAAAAAAATTTGACTTCTATATATATTGAAATATGTTTATTTAAAAAAGAAATGACTTTCTGGAAGTATACTATTTTTTCTAAAGCTTTTAGGATAATACCTTTAATAAATGACTTCAAAACATAAAATGATTGCATATGTACATTTAACGATTCTTTGTAAAGGGGGTTGCACGTTATACTGTGAATATACCAAAAATGCAGCTTGAAAGAAGGGTTGCGCATTATACGCCTGATTTTATGGTAATTTGTACATATCTGTTCTAAAAATAAAAATGTTTGCTTTGAAACTGAATTTAAAAATTTATGTTAAGTGGCTCCAGTTATTTATAGTATATTGTTATTTGTTTTTTTAGTACAGTCAATTTTGGAATATTTATTTGATTATTTTAAACATTCAAAAATAAAATTAGTAGTAGTACATCTGAGAATACAATATCTCTTCAGATATTGTATTCTTGTGGTGCAATTTTTGTTTATCTTATTGTGTATAAATACACTAAATGTGGTATGAGAGTTAGCAAAAAAAAAAAAAAAAATGATCGAAAAAGTATCTTTATCAATGAAAAATTTGTTAACATCATGAGAATATATAGGGTATACTGAAATCTTAATTACCTGAATATTTTTGAGTGAAGACAATTTTAACATTATAAATGAAGCATTGATATTTATTAGGTAATATCCACAGATGAGCTTAATTAACTCCTCTCTAAGCAAAATTTGCAAATAAGTTAATCTCTGTAACACAAATCATAAATGAATTCTCTTTGACATTACTGAAGATGAAAGGGAATATATAGAACAAATAATGATTACTTTTTTTAACTTATTTTAGCTTCTTGCATCTTTTGTTTGGATCACAGAATTGTATGGCATTGCTTTTGTATTTAAAAAGAAGGCATTGAAATATATGTAAACAATATTTAGTGATAATTGGATACAATGACTTGAATACTTTCAGCAAAGATTATGTCCTTAGATATTCTATGAAAAAAGGTGCTTCCCATTAAGTTGTATAAAAATATATTAAATTCTGTGTATGTATTGATGAAATTTATGTAACAGCATGAACTTGTAAACAGAATACATTGTTAAATGTTAGCTAAAAGCAGTACATGTTCTTGGATATTCAAAAAATTATGAATGATGGTTTTGTATGCTATAGAAATATTTGTATCTTCAGAAATAATTATGACATAATGAAAATATGTTTTAGCTGATGTTAGTTATGTTGATAGTGCAGCATTTTTAGTTTGAAAATAATGATAGTTTTGAATTTTAATGCTAAGAATGTCACTGCTAGTCTCATTTAATGTCATTATTATAGTTTTAATTTCAAAGCTTTGACTATTCTTATGTAAGAAATGTATGGTGCCTTAGAATTTCAGTGAGCAGTTGTGTATGCATGAAAAAAGTATGATTGCAGCTTCTCAGTCCTACAAGCAGTAATGATTTTTTTTTTTTGTGAAGAGGTTTATGAATATGTTAAGCAAAATGATACGTAATTTGTATGTTCTGTTATGCCACTTTTTAAGTGTAATTTGTGATACTTAAGTAAATTTCAGTTATTAAAGAAAAGTAAATGAATATATTTTACATTAGAATATTCCTAAAATAATGGTTAGAATATTTCTTTCTATTAGAACTTTATTGAATTTATTTTCAAAGGACAGTTTGAATTTTTCTTTTAACCAATGTCTAATATTGATTTTAATTTGTATTTGTCATACCTTGCAAAAACTAGAAATGTTTTTATCGTTTTTTAATTAAATATTACAGAATATATGTTATAATTTTTTGAACACTTATGAAAAGTATAATAATATATATATATAACTCTTGAGTCTACATATAGTTTTTAATGAATCTACAACTGATAACAATTACATTGTGATAATTTTAAGGAATAATGTTTCTAAGCATATTGCAAGAGTTATATAATATTCTTTTAAACTTATATATAAAAATATATTTTTTAAAGGAAAGAATAACAATTAGGAAAAGGAAGCTATGTTAAAAAAGTTTTGCATGATTGCCCTCTTTTAATTTTTACTTGTAAAAAAATACTTTGGTATTGATTAGTCATTAATAGTATGTACCATACTTTTTTAAGAGCTGTGATTCATGTATTAGGCAACAACTAAACTATATGTTGTATTGTATTAATGGCTGGTACCACATACATTGTGAAGCCCAAGTTCACCAGGACATTTTTCTTTTTGTTTCAGTAAAAAGTCTGTTGGCTTAGTCAAGATTTTGTAATGTGGTGCCTAGAGTGAAAAGAAGACTTTACCTCATTATTTCCTTATTAGTCATTCACATACTTCATGTTTTGTTTTTTTCCCTGCAGGATTAAATTATTAGTAGTAAATTTTCTTTTCAACTTGCTTTTGTTTCTTTTTCTATTTCTGATGTCTGCACAGTTTAATTCTTTTCAACTATAAAAAAATCTTTAAAAACATTTTGAGAAAATATTCTCAATTTGTAGAATATTTATTTTCCTATTACTTCCTTATTTGTGTGTCATGGTTTATGTTGGTTTAGCTGTGCAGTTAAAGCATTTTGTTGTGTAAAGTTTTGCTTTCTTTTAACTCATTAAAATGGTATAAAAATTTCAAATATGTTGTGTTTTGATTGACATTCTTGTTTTCTTTCTCACTGCCAGATTAACATTGTGACTTTAAATAGAATACTTCTAAAAATGACATTTTTTGAATTTCTAGTTTTTCACTCATTAACTGTATTTTTTACTTGTAAAAAAATTTTGATGTACAGTTTTTTTCTCATTTATTATTGCTTTGTATTCATCAGAAAATTTAATTATTAGTTTTATCCATTTTGCAATTCCACTTGCATGTTGGTTGATAATTTTTTTTTTCTGGAACATAAAAAAGCTTAAATTTTTAAATGTATTGAAGAAATTCGAGCTGATTTTTTTTATCTTTAATTTCGGTCAAGAATTTGTATATCATAGTTAGTTCTCTTTCAGTTTCATTATAATTTGGGAGAAATATGTTTCACATTATTAGAACTCCCAATGCAAAAAAATATTCTACTTCGAAGAGTTTAGAACAGATATTTTGGCTAGGAATTTCTCTCAAAATACATCTGCACCCTTTCCCTCCACCTTTTAAAAAAGAACTCAAGAATCCCAACTCCATAGTTTAATTTTGCATATGATTGTATGTAAATTGCATGCAGTTTTAGCCACATGCTATAAATATATTAAGTATATGATAGAAAATAAATATATTTTGCTTATATCCCAGCAGAGGGGAAGGAGAGTGTATTAGTATTGAGGATAAGTGATAAACAGAAAAAGCAAGACTGAGGTACAAAGAAGAAAATTATATGATTTAGTTCAGCGATACTCAACCTGCGGCCCAACAAGCCTTTTTAAGTGGCCCGTTTATGACTAATTGCTCTGAGAAATTTACTTATTTAAGAACAATGTATCAAAAATTTGGTGGGAAATTCTTTGACAAGAAATCAAATATATCACAATTTTGTGCTTTTTTGCTGTCAATGTCGTATGGCTGCAAATTGATATTCTTTTTCTATTTGTTACGGTTAATGATAACAGTAGAGTAGCAACAATTTTATGGGTGGAACTAATTTTTAGCAATCTTTCATACCTTGCAAGCGAAAAATATTCGAACAATTTGGAGGTTGATTGTTTTGTAATGAAAAACAAACATAGATCAGTACTTGTTTAATTTTTCATGAAGGTGATGTATTTAAAAATACCAGTAAACAGGAATCATTCATTGACATTTTTCCTCCACAGATATCTTTTAGGAGATGTAAATAGGCTTTATTGAACCTTTTTTGCAACAGCAACAAAGTGTTTTGTCAGTGGTAATGTCACAGCAGTTACAAAGACATCCTAAGAAGTTTGTTATATTATTGGTAATCATATGAAATCATTTACTGGTGCAAACATTGTGTGAAGGAGGGTTTCTTAAATTCTTTTAATTTAGTTAACAAAAAATATAATAATTAAATAAAGCAAAACCGGAGTTATATATTTTGATCAATTTTCCACATTTTAAATCTCCCACATTATCTTCATCTTAACCCCCCTCCTCATGTTGCAGCCCGGGTGAAATAGCTAGCATGTGTATGCGGCCCACGTAAACTGGCTGACATGTGTATGTGGCCCTGCGGAAAAAAAGGTTGAGTACTCCTGGTTTGATGCAATAGCTTTGAAGTAAAAGTTTTAAAGTGATTTTAATATAGTTAGTGAGATATCAGTATCAATAGGTAATTGGTATAGTTTTAAAATTGATTTTGATTATGTTTTGAGTTTATATATTTATGTGTGTTCTTTCTCTTTTTTTTAAAAAAAAAAAAAATTTACTTTTGTATATAGTATGTAACTCATATTAGAAATTGCCTGGAAGAAGTATTTTCCTCTAAGATTCAGTTGTAATGGGATGTGTATCTTTTTCTCCAGTAGCTTCTGTATTACTGTAAATTGTATTGTATAGCTGTAATTCAAAAGAACTTCCTTTAAAATAGGAATAGATGCATTTTGGTTGCTTCTGATTGATAAAGAATGAGGAATTTTAATACAGATTACTACTTGATATTTTTCAAATGATTTCTTACAGTAGGCAGTTTTTTTTTCATTGATTTGAAAGCTTTTCTAGTTAATATTCCTGCAATAACATTTAAAAAATACATTTTGTAATTTATATACTTGTTTTTAATCTATAAAAACTACCATTTACAAGTTTTCTTTTTTTTTTTTTTACCATCAAAAAATGAAATTATTTATCATGAAGTTTAAATAGGACTATAGTTTATTTTAACATTATGTTATGTACAAGCTTTCATTCCTTGTAAGTATCATGAGTACATCATCAAATTTAGAAAATAAAACTAAAATTAATCTAGTTTTTTAATTAAAAATTCTTATTTCAGTTTTTAATTTCTTCTAAGTAAACAAATGTGAAACATTTTTGATAGAATAATTCAATGATACAACTATTATCCTGTTGTATTTTATGTATTGATATAGATTGACTCGTGGGAAAATTGACTTAAAGAATCAGCTGACATATTTTTTATATTTGCTGGGTAAGTATGGTATGCTGGGTATGTACATTTTCGTGAAAATAACTTCTTTGCACCCAAGTAAAGTCATTTGCAACCCAGAGTTGCTGAATGATTTCAGAATAATTTCGTATCGATATTCTCCCTTTTTATTCATTTGAAATATAACATAGCATTATTAATATGTTCTAAAAATAGCACATTGGAGC
This sequence comes from Trichonephila clavipes, assembly GCA_019973935.1. Classification (NCBI taxonomy): domain Eukaryota; kingdom Metazoa; phylum Arthropoda; class Arachnida; order Araneae; family Nephilidae; genus Trichonephila; species Trichonephila clavipes. The sequence goes on from BMAU01021243.1 coordinate 263,767, forward strand.
TTTATAATAACTTTTAATACGAATAAAAATTAGCTTAATTTTATCAATTTGAAACAGAAATTCTATTATTATAGTTCAAAAAAGTTAAGGAGATTTTGAATTTGACAAAATGTTAAGAATTGCCTGTCGTCAACTGAAAAATGTGGTTTCATTTGATTTATTCGAATATCAATAGCAGATTTATCCATTTGAAGGAAAATTTTCTTGTCTGTCATTGTTAAACAACAAGTGTTGAAAGCTTTCATAACCTAAAAATAAAGGGAAATAGCTTTTAAATTCACATTAATTGCGGAATAATAAAATACCCATTTCTGTATATATTTATTCAAAATAAAATTAAAAGTATTTCTTTGTAACTGAATTGCCAGTTTTGTATAGGGATTAAAGATATCAAAATTTTAAGAGCTTAAGAATCAATGAAAAGTACATTTGTATGTTATTTTACTTTTAGAAATCAAGTTATTCTTACATTAAACAATTCCCCCATCCTTCTTTTTATAAAATTTCTGTGCTAAGTTAAAATATTTTGATACTAAAAATCTGGTGAGTGGTAAAGATTGTATATTTAAGTAACATGTCTTAAGTTGTCATCAATTTGTCTTTCATTCTATTAATAACTACAATTGAACTAATAAATTTAATGGACTGTGTGTTAATTCTAATTTAAATATTTTTAGCACATTTTTAAATTATATTTTTCTTATCTTATGGTTTTTAAAAATTTGTTTGAAAAAAATTTAGAAAAATTTTATTATTTTCTGTATAAAATGAAAATGATTTTTCAATTCCTATTATATGCTCACACTCTCTCTATTTATCTTAATTTTCAATCGTTAACAAAATACTTTCTATTCATCCATTCAAGTTCAACTAATTTTTTTTAAACTTGTAGTGGATAACACTTCATGTTAGTACAGTTTTTTCAAGTATTAATTATTTAAATATTAAATTAATTACCGGTTTATGATGCCAACTGAGATTTGTCTTCATTGTTGTAACAATGTAACTGTTAAAACAAAGATGAAAGTTGGCATTGAAAACCTGTTTTTCAGCTAAACCGGGTGTGCATTGTTACAACAATGCAAACAAATCATGCTCTTTTTTCAATTCCTACTATTAGTTCACTCTCTTCCTATATATATATATCATGTTCAAATTTTCAATCGTTAATAAATACTTTCTATTCATCGATTCAAAGTAGGAATTGACTTAAAATTTTTTTTATATTACTTGTTACTTATGAATCTGCAAATATTGTTCTTTGAATAGCTTTGTTATCGCATGTAAATTTTCTGTTGAATCAAAATTTGCCTCATTTAAGTAACAAAAATTTTTGTACAATATTATTAGTTGCTATTTAATCAATCATGTGTAAGTTATTAAAAAGAAAAAAAAATCTCTAGGGGATTTTTCCCCCATGAAAAATTACAAAAGCTCTGTTTTTTTTTTCTGTGTAAAATGTATTAAATCAATTTTAAATGCACATCTAAAAGTGTTGTTTAATGTTAAGCTTGACAAATTCTTCAAAATTCTCATTTTAAAAATATTTGTCGTCAGCTCGTAGTTCTTTGATACAGAAGTGTCTGAAAACATTTTTTTTTTAACTTTGAACAAGAATTCTGTGAATTCAACTCTCGTTTTGTACATTTTTTCCCCCTTTAGTTACATCAACATTTTGAATTTGAATCCTTTGGTGTAGTTCACTTAATACTTTTAAGTTATAAATCATAGGAAATAATCTTTTTGAACTTTGTTATTAATTGTTTCTTCTGAATTATTTTAAAGGAAAATTTTATATTGAATATTATTCTCAGACTTGTGATCATTCTGTGAGTAAATGAAACACATTTGTTTAATAATCATTGTAATATGTGATACACTTCAGGTCTCAGGTAATTGTTTATACTTGTGTGACAAAATTTTAAACTATGTATTTTAATTGTTCTAGTAATTGTACAGTGTTTTAATTTGATAACAATTATTGTATTTTTATAATATATGTTTTTAAAAAATACTGTCTTTGTCTAATTAAAGCTTTATATTTGGAAATTAATTATCTCTGTCTCTCTTGTATATGTTTTTAACTAATGATAACTGTGTCTTTGTTAGCACAATTTATATAGGTTTGGGAAGAATTTTAAAATTGTTAGCAAAACAAGATTTAATGTGAATGCTTAATTTTTTCTTTTTTGATGATGTAGGATCAAGATTTTTTTTTAATCAGTCATCTTTAAATTTGATGAATTAAAAAGTATTTTCTTTTATTATAATATTTAATCTATAATCTTTTTTTAATTGCGTCATATGTCCATTTGTCAGAACATTTTAAGATGATTTAAAGTTTTTGTGTGAAAGCCACTATATCTATGTGCAAAACTCATTTTTCCCTGAATTTTTTGGTGCAGTATGGCCAAAATTGGCTCTTGCGCCATAAAATTCCACTATCACTCACTCACTCCCCCTAAAATTATGCAGCTGTTGGTAAGTTTCTCAAGAAATAATCTTACTGTAATAGAAAATTTCGGTGCTGTAATAATGTTTGCTGATATTTACAAATATTTTATTAAAAATATGGTGTGTAAAAAAATAAAACCAGTGTTTAATTATATTGATTTTTTTTCCGAATAAAAGAAAAATCCCATAACAGGTTTAAAATCTTATAAAAATAAGACTTTTTCTGTTTTGATGGTACATGGCAATTGCAAATATATTATAATAAAATACTAATTATTTTGTCATTTCTCACTAGCATAATTTGCCTTTTATTATATTTTAATTTTGTCAGTTATGCCTTTTATTTGTATTTGATCTTTTTTTATGTTTGTGATTATTTGCAAAATTCATAAAATCTGAGGCTAAGCTGTTGTATTAATTACTAGATTTTTTTTATTAAATATTTAAAGCATTAATGAGTAATATCTAAGTCCTTTGTATGTCCTTATGTTTAAAAAACATGAATATTCTATTTTAATTTCCCAGCTTTGGATAGGTTTCCAAAACCTATTTTGTTCCTCTTAGAGCAAAAAAGTTTTTATTTGCTTTAAATTGAGAGAAATTTCCATTTTGTAGACAACCCATTAAGGTTCCCTGGAAAATTAAGAACTTCATATCATGATATAAATGTTTTGTAAAGTTGGTAAATTTTATTTTCTATTTGTTGAGAGATCTCTGTCGTCTGTTTGTGATTGTCCAGAAAGTTTTACAGGGCTGCTAAACGCTTTTAAAAGGAAAAAGTAAACTGGCCCAATAAAATTTTGCATGAATTTATCCTTGAGTTTTGCTATAGTGTGGACTTTGAGATTTGGAAAAAGAGCCTTTCAAGAAGGGCAAATATTATTCCAGTTCTGAAAACGGGTAAGAGTCCTTCTGATTTATTGAATTCTCGACCCCTTTCACTCACTTGTACTCTTTTCAAATTAGAGAGGATGATTGTAGATAATTCGGAGTTTTTTCTGGACAAATGGCGTCACCATTTCTGAGAGACAGGCGGGTTTTAGATAGGGGTACAGTACTTCACAGCAAATTGCTCACTTTTCACAATGTATCAAGAATGGTTTCTTCTGGAAGCAGCCCCGTTTCACTTTTTATTGTTTTTAAATTTGTTTATAAGTGTGTCTGGAGATGACTTAAAATATTTCAGAGACTCTCTCACTCATTTTAATCAAACTAGGCTCTGCCTTTCTTGGGGATCCTTTTTGAGCTCTATCCTTTTTAATATGACTAGCTGCATGGCCTGGCGTTGCACAGGTTCTCTACTTTTATAAATTTTCCCTTTTCTTCACAAAATCAGCACTTCTAATACACTTTTTCAAAATGACTTCCGCCCCCCTCCTCCACTTAGCCCGTCATTGCTCGGGCTTTTACCGATTGTATAATTTAAAATTCCCTGTTTCGAAATTTTTTCGCTTCTCTTTTTGTCAGACAGGTTGCGCGAAATTTTTTTAATGCATCACATATTGTCATGGAAATTTATAATTCAAAATTTCACTTCTGTATTAAATGTTGAATTAAAATTGTGAGCATTTTTTTAAATGTTCGATATGCGAAAAAAAAGTTTCATGCAATTATTTTTATAAATGAAGAAGTTATAAAAACTTCAAATTTGATAAGTAGTTATTAAATATATAAAATTTGAGTATTTTTTAAAATTCGTAAAAAGAAGTTTTCAGCATTTTATTTTTTAAAATCACTAACTCTAAAAGATCAAAGTATGAGTTTTTTAAAATCAATTTCATATAAACACATCAATATTAATTCATTTTAGAAAAAATCATAAAATATGTAAAGTATCGTTGTTTTGTAAAAAAAAATACTGTAACGTGACAAAATAAATTATCTTTCCAATTACAAAATTGCTGGCTAAGTTATTAAATGCACGAATAAAATTTTGAGTATTTTTTAAAAAATCATAAAAATTAAGCAATTATGTGTTTCGAACCCGGGTACAACCGTCAGTAATCAAGCACTTTAAACGATCATGCCGCAAAATCTTCGGGGAAAAGTAGTGAAAAGAGCTTTAAAATAAAAGGAAGAAATATTCAATTTCTCCAGATCTTGTTATTTTCAATATTTATAGGCGCACCTTCTTTTCTAGTGTAACTGTTCTTTTTTGTGAAATTACTTCCACTCAGGTATCTCTGAACAGCATATTTATTAATACAAATACGAAAATAACGATCACGGATACTGCACACAGCAATTCTGATCCAAAGCACACAGCAACTGATCAGCTAGTCAACCCCGTAGAAGGAATGTGTGGGAGTGAAGCGGGAAAAACGCGTGTGGGCGGGTCACATTGTTATCCTTCCGCCAGAAAAAATAGTTCACTCGCTTCACCCCAACATACCCTTCCTGCGAGTGATACATTTTTTATTCAAACAATACAAATATTATAGACACATACACATAAAATATAACAATAAACACAGTGACATAAAATCAAGAGAGTAATGAAATTTTTTGCATTGAATATTCAAACTTTTCTGTATTCATGGCTTTCGTAAGGAAGTCTGCAATTAAAAATTCTGCTTGGATATAATAAGGAATTTTCGTAGGTACTTTTCGTTCAATGGAAGATTCCAAAAGAAAATTCAGGCACAATGAATGCTCCGAGTCTAGTGGCTCAAAATTTATTGTTGATTTATAGCCACACACACGCAACACAAATACATATTAAAGAAACTAACTAACTATGTACATTTGATTTTAAGTTGTTAACACCATTTTGTTTAAATCATCGCCAACTATTCCGCTCATTCTCCCATGTCCTATCGCTCCGCCATGTTGGTCACCTCTCTCTGTCTCGTTCCACTCCAAGTCTCCCTCTTCTCGATGGCCGCGCCACCTATAAAGAATTTTAAACTTCCGGGCGAATCTTACATGCCCCACCAACAGAAGCACATGCGTCATCTTCAATGACCAGGTGCTACCAGAAAGGTTAGTCACACACACACATAACATCTAAACCTTAAAGAGAGAGTGCACTATCTTACTATGAATATCAAGCTACTCAATAACATTCTTTAATTAGTTCTAAGAGTACACAGGTAAAAATATGCTAAAATACGTAAATAAGTCAATGATAGACGGTTTCCTAGCAAACTATGGAAACCACTTTTAAATGAAAACTACATTTGACATATATGCATATACAACACTAACAAAAAAAAACAATAATAAGAATAAGTATTACGCTACACTCCAAAACAGATAATACATAAATCAATCAAAAATAAAGGTTTTCCAAATACACAATGAAAATTTCACTTTTAACCGAATATGATGGTTATATGCATATAGCAATATTAACACCCCAAAAAAAATATTAATGAGAGTAAAAGATACATTATGATTATGTCTCTGCTACTCCTCTTCCTCGGTCCCAATATAAGCGAGGCTTTATCTCCCCCGAATGGTCACTTTCGGTTTGGCACGTCGTTTAAAAACAACGTTTCTGGAAATTCCCATTTCACTCTCCCTCAATTTACGTGCAACTCCCTTCTTCATCCACGTTGGTCAACGATCTTAAAGTCTAGGGTGTCGGGTTTCACCCCTAACCTTCCGTCTCGGTAGATATTATCTTGTGGTCGAACTCTTTTCCCTGGTGTTGATTTTCGCGATGATCGTCGTATGTTCACAGTACCATCTCGCTTGATAAAAACCGTCAGTTTCCACGCAAATTTTCCCATTTCACTTTTATCCTGCGAATATTCGCCTCTAAAACTCCAGTCCTGGGGTATAAGTACTACGTTGCTTGAGGCTTTTAAATTCACCTTTGCTGTGATTCAGCAACTGTCATTCTGCTTAATTTTTTGAGCTTTCTCTCGGGCAATTTTGGTTTTTCTTCTTCAATTTCATCCTCATCAAAGTCAATTCGCTCTTTGCTAAGGATTACGAGATTAAGATCATCTTTATCCTTTATCACATTAACTGATATTTCTTCCTTTTCTTTCTCACAACAACAGATTGTGCTACGGCATATTGATCCCGCACTACGCGTCTGAACTTGTACTTTTAGGCACAAGAACCTTCTCGATTGCTTAAGTTACCTCCATATCTTCATCTGACAATTTTCCTGCTCTTCATTTAACAATTGGTTTTGCTCGTTCATTCTTTTGCATCTTTCTTCTGGTAAACACTTCTGTTCTTCTTTCATGCTTGTTTTACGTTCCTCTTGAACATGCCGCATCTGCTCTTCCACAAGCCATCTTTTTTCTTCAATCTCATTTCTTCTTCCAAAGCTATTATTTCGTTCATTCTTCTTTCTTTTTCCATCTTCCGCTCATCCTCCACTGCTTTTGGCTTCCTCATCAGCCTTGAGTCTATCCTCCACTTCAACCTTGAGTCTGGTCTCACTGCTAAGGTTGGATCTCACTTCGTTTCTAATGTTGTCTCTATCTGTGGACACTTCTATGTCTAGGCATGCTATTGCTAAATGACCTTCTCCTTCCAGATCGATTAGTTTTTTCTGGGTTTCAAACTCCATTTCCATATCCCTCATCTTCTGCTCGAAATCGGCCCGTCTCTTCCTTTCCGCTATTTCCATCTCTTTTCTTTTCCTCTCAGCCAATTCTATCTCTTCTTTTCTCTCGCGTTCCTGTATAATAGTGTTTAAAAATTCTCTACAAAACTCCTCGTCGAAGTCTTTACTATTTAAGATAGCAACTCTCAACTCAAACACTCTCATCCCAAGGACATCCTCAACTCCCATTTCCGTAGCCATGTATTGCAGGTCTACTTTTGATCCCTTTCCTAAAAATGCCATCTCGCCCCTTACTATAGTTATCCTAAATCAATCAATAACACTCTAATTTCACAACACAACAGTATGCTTAATTAATCAAGGTGGATCTTATTTTTAAAAAAATAAATGTTTTGTATTTCTTCCGCATAAAATTTGCAAATTTATACCTTGGATGATAAATTTAGCACATATGAAAGACCAAAATTAAATTAAACTAAATATTATTACTACAATAATAAGAAAGATTTCTGTTGTATAAAATAATATCTCACTTTTGGAAATTTGTAATTCTAAAGATTTTCATAACTCATAACAATTAAAAAAATATCTGCGTTTATATCTCTTTCACAAAATAAAACCAAATAAAAAATAAAAGAAAATCAACCTTTTAGCCAAAATAAAAAATCATTAGTAATCATATTTGACACATCAGACACTTAAAAAAAATCATATACTCATAAATACAAGTTCTACACTTGGCAGACATAATATTCATTAACATATTCAAAAGAGAAAAAAAAACGTTATTACACTTTATTCTAATAATTAAAAAAATGCACACTTCAGCTTATGGCCTTGAGCAATCACTCACTTTTTCCTCCTTACTCAGCAATGGTTAAAATCGTATTTTCATGAGTCATACGCGTACAGAAAAGGAAATGAATATATGATCAATTCTCTTCTTTAAAAAAAATATTATGCAATCGAGTGAAACAATGAATAAATCTTTCAACAATTAATGTACATTTCACATTAAAAAAACCAATATATATATCCTTTACTTAGATACTCTGCTTAAATGACATTTGATTTATATATATAATTCAGCAATATTTTAATACCACCAATCATTCATCAAGTTGAGGTATGAATTAAAACATACTTTCTTTCTTTTCTAAACATTAATATACTTAAACTCAACAAAATTTTATACTTTTCACAACAATTATAAGAACTGATGTTCAATTAAAAATACAGTTGTATTCTAATACTTTACAAAGTTTCAGATTTGACACAATATATGAACTGATGTTCAATAGAAAAATAAATAATATGTACCAATATTTTGTAACGTTTCTGGTGAAACACACTAATTATTTAAACTGGTGTTCAATAGAATTATATATCTAATTTTTTTTAAATGTTTCTGATGAAACACAATAATTATCTGAACTGATGCTCAATAAAAATATATATCCAATATGCAATAATGTTTCTGATGAAACACAATAATTATCTGAACTGATGCTCAATAAAAATATATATCCAATATGCAATAATGTTTCTGATGAAACACAATATAATTATCTGAACTGATGTTCAATAAAAATATATATCCAATATGCAATAATGTTTCTGATGAAACCTAAATATACCTTTACCTCTTGGAATAGATGATACCATTAATTAGAAAAATGTTTTCTATGACAGAAAACTACATATTTCTCGCGGTGATCATTTAATGATTATAATGACTCACACCGGACAATGTTTTCTCTGACGGAAAACTAAAATATTTCTCAACTTAAATCAAAAGAAAAATGTTTTCTATGACAGAAAACTAATTTTTTTTCACAGTGACCATTTAATGAGTCACGCCGAACAACGTCTTCTCTGAAGGAAAACTAAAATATTTCTCGCGGTGATCATTTAATGATTATAATGACTCACCCGACTAATCTTTCTTACCTTGGGGTTTCTAATGAATCAACATACATAAGTTAAACTGTAACTTATTTTACTTTTACTACAATAACATATCTATTCCAAACGACTACAGCTATTGATAATGCACTCTTTACATTACAATACATGCAATAATAACTTTAATTTGTGAGTGTGGACCACCCTTTTTCTTACCTGGAGCTTCGATGAAATCTTTAAAATTTTGCCGACTGCGCCAATAAGGAATTTCGTAGGTACTTTTTGTTCAATGAAGATTCCAACATTTATCCTAAATCCAGGTACAATAACGTCACTACTTTAATGGCTAAAGAGTTTTATTCCAAAGACAGCCACACACAACATAAAAAGAAAACTAACTATGTACATTTGATTTTAAGTTGTTAACACCATTTTGTTTAAATCATCGCCAACTATTCCGCTTATTCTCCCATGTCCTATCGCTCCGCCATGTTGGTCACCTCTGTCTCGTTCCACTCCAAGTCTCCCTCTTCTCGATGGCCGCGCCACCTATAAAGAATTTTAAATTTCCGGGCGAATCTTAAGATATATTCTAATTTAATTACAGTATCTTCAATTAAATCCTTTATAAAATGAAAACGTAAGTTCATATGCCTTGATTTATTTGAAGAACGGGTACCCTTAATCCTCTGAATTGCTGCTCGACTATCTGAATTTAAAGTTACAGCATTATTTATAAATTGTTCACATTTTAATTCAGTTAACAAATTTACATTTCAAATTATATCTTTATAAATTTCAGAAATAGAAAATAACTCTGCTTCACATGTTGATAAACTAACACTCTTTTGTTTACGACATATCCATAAAAAATTCGTGAATTACCAATTAAAACTACACCTCCAGAAAATGATTTTCCATTTTCTGCATTTCCCCCAACTAGCATCCGAACTAGAATTTAAAATACCAAATTCTTTTTCATAAAAGAATTTTTTATCTTTTGAGCCCATCAAATATCTTAACACTTGTTTAGCCAAATTGTAATGTCTCTTCTCAGGATTATGATTAAATTGGGATAAATAAGACGTTACAAAAGAAATATCAGGGCGAGTTCTATTAGCTAAATATAAAAGTTCACCAATTAATTCCTGATTCATAGTAATATCAATGAATTCATTTGTAGAGGGAAAATTTTTGTCTTCCCCCTTCACAATTGGAGTTATGACACTTTTACAATTTTCTAAATTATCTTTGTCTAATAATGAATTAATGTAGTCACACTGGGATAAATAAATACCATTTTCATATTTTTCAATTTCCATGCCTAAAGACTTATTAGTTTTGTTTTCAACCACTTCAAATACATTTTTAATCTTACTAACAATATCTTCATACAGTTTATCATTGTTACAAAAAGTAGCTAAATCATCTACATACATAATATAAGAACACTTTGATTATCAGATTTAATAAAAACACAATTATCAGAAGCTAATTGTTTTAAACCAAAATTTTCTAATTCACACCCTTTATTTTCATATACCAGTTTCTACCAGACTGTGGCAAACCATAAATATACTCTTTTTCAATTTACAATCTTTATCATCTCCAATTAATTTTCATAACCAGGAGGGGGTAACACATACACCTTCTCCTTTAAATCACCATATAAGTATGCAGTTTTTACATCAAAGAAATTAACATTTAACTAATTTAGCTGCAAGTGCAATTAACAATCGAAAAGATTCCATACTTACAACTGGTGAATACGACTCTGAATAATCTACGTTTTTAATTTGATTAAAACCAGCTGCTACAAGCCTTGCTTTGTATTTCATATTTTCCCCAGCATTATCTTGTTTTAAACTATATACCCAGTTAGAGTTTTTATTAATTTTGATTTCGCAGGTTTTTGTTCGATTTCCCAAACTTTATGTTTATGTAACGAATCTAATTCATTCTCTATTGCTAATTTCCAATTTTGCCAATTAGCATTATTTTTTGCCTCAAAATAAGAGTTTGGTACATTATTCGTCAAATGAACAGACATCTGCTTAGATTTTAATCTTTCTGATCTTCTAACAGGGATTTGATTTTGTACATCATTCAATTCAAGTACCGGGAGTTGGATTCTGCCTGTCTGAGGCGATGACGTGGTCTGAAGGGGAATTGAGTTATCATTCTCAATTTCTACAGAAACACTATTAATATCAAAATTAGACAATACTCCATTCTCTGTATTTTGATTAATTTCGCTTCTTTCGGGAGAGACTTCAAAAAACGACGTCCCTCACATCGTCTGTCCAAAAGTTAAAAAAACAAGTAATATTCCTTAGTATGTGGGATATACCCTCTCCTTGCTTTGCACCTGACCGTCTCCTCTTACTCAGCACCTGATTGTCCAACAGTTCTTGAGGTAAGAATGTCCATTCCTCAAGCAGCATCTGTTCCAGTTGCTGGGTGTTCCCCGAAGGAAGTCATCATGCCTCAAGGCTTCTCCCCCAAAGCATCCCACACATGTTCTATGGGGTTTAAGTCAGGGGAGAATGCTGGCCAATCCATTTCAGTGATATTTTCGCTTTCCAGTAGTTGCTGAACACCAGTAGTCCGGTGTGACCGTGCATTGTCCATCTATAAAAGGAAATCTGATCTAATAGCGTCTCGGAACAGACGCACATTGGGAAGGATCGCTTCCTTACAATAGCGATCTCCAGTTATATAACATCAATCAAAAACGTGAAACTAAGTCCGCCCCTTCAGCATAATGCTTCCCCAGACAACTCCAGGACCACCATGGAGCTGCGGACTGGCTTCATGATGACTGCTTTGAATTTGGATAAAAGACTTCTTTGTAAGGATAGTTTTGGGCCTGATTATGTTCCAGCTCAGCCTAGATTAAAAATAAAATACTTTTCTCCTGGTGATAAAAAAACTTTCAAGCATAGTGGGACTTTTCTAGTCTGTTTGCATTATGCAAAAGCGGTTTTTAACTTCGTTGTTTCCACCTTAAAGAGTTCTTTTCATGTAGTGCTTCGAATTAAAGGGTTGGCTGGTTTATATATGAACGTTATCTTGTTGAGCACTGTGTGTGGACATATTTATTTTGATGGTAGTGCGAGGAATGACATGTTAGGTGCTGATGTGTTCTCAAACATTTTTCAGTTGAAGGAGGCAGCTTACCTTTAGGGTAACTTTGATGCTAAGTTGCTTGTGATTTTTATAACCCCTAGTGCCATATTGAAAATATAACCAGTCAGAAATTTGTTCTATTTGTGGAATTGCGAGCTGTCATTTATACAATCACCGGATATAATATCGATCTTGCATCCACTGAATGCTAGTGTAAACTATACTGATTGACTCCCTTATTGATAACTGGAGAGGAACCTCTGACATAGACAGATCGGGCTATCGCGTCCTAGCCCCGCCCACTCCAACGGGGTACGGGCATAACTCCGCCTCCACGTTAGATTTTGTCATAACACTGAACGTTGATTGCTCCGATCACAACCCAGTTACGTTCGATTTTCTTGCACGAACACAATTCTTTTCTCTCCCAAATAAAAGGTACACAAAAACAAATTGGGAGAAATTCACACAAAATTTAAAAATCACTGATGATTATACACTACCAGATATTCACACCAGAAGACATTGACACGCAGGTCGCCGCCTTCACATACAACAATGCATCCAAACCATTAAAAAAGAATGACACCTTATACGTCAGCAGAGACCTCAAAAAACTATTTAAGGATAGGAATTGCTGGCACTATACGAGAAGTCCTGCTAATTAAAACACTTTAAGTATTCTACAAAAGAAAATCATACAAAATTACGACCAAAGCAAATGGAACGAGACACTTGCATGCCTGGAGGCCGAGGACGATACTCTTTGGAGCACCACCCGAGAATTCAGGAAGCAAACTTCGCCAACATCGGCCCTTAAAGGCCCAGCCAAGATTGCATATAGCGACACAGACAAAAGCGAGGTTATTGCAGACTCACTTCAAAATCAATTTAAGTTAAATAATATTACAAACGATACGGATAGGGCAATAAATAACACATGTCGTTCAAACATGTTCACATGTAACAAATGAAAATAATTTTACTAACATTCCTCCCACCCCGCCTCCCTACCGAGTGAAGTCATTGATTATATTAAAAATTCTCTAACACTAAAAAGCAGCGGGAATGGATCGCATAACATATCGCACCTCCCGCAGTGTGTGTGTGTGATCCCAATCTTTAAATTAACAAATATTATTACTAACATCACTAAGCTCGGTTACTTCCCTCTGCAATGGAAAACCGCAGCGGTCGTACCCATTTTGAAGCCTGGGAAGGATCCAACCCGGGCGGAAAATTTCAGACCAATCTCATTATATCCAATTCTCAGTAAAGTGGTTGAGAAAATCATATTGAAAAGCTTGTACCACCATGTGAATACAACGAAATTATTAAACCCAGAGCCGCATGGTTTCAGGCCCGACCTTTTGACTTCCCACCAACTCTTAAGAGTAGTGGAGACGATAAAGTCGGGTTTCATGAAACAAAAATTGACCGGGATGGTTTTCCTAGATATACAAAAAGCATTCGACAGAGTATGGCGAGAAGGCCTGCTTTTCAAACTAATTAAATATGATCCCCCCTATGATAAAATTAATTTCTTCTCACTTGACTGACAGAAACTTTTCTGTCGGAATTAATACTACTTACTCTACCCTCAGCTCAGGGGACATTAATTTTTCCCCTCTTATTTAATATTTATGTGAACGACATCCCGATACACGACAACACGATTTTGTGTATGTTCGCAGATGATACCGCAATCTTGGCAACCCACACAGAACCAAATAAACAGACACCTCTTAGAGTAAGAAGACTGGTTCTCCAAATGGAAAATTACTCTTAATGTGGCAAAAACGGAGGCAGTCTTCTTCACTAAGAAAAAATCTCTGACTCAACCAAAAATATTCTTATACAACGAACAAATTACTTGGGGTCTCAGCACACCACAATTACCTTGGTGTCACGTTGGATAACAAACTCACTTTTAGACAACACATAACACGCATACGTGGGAACTTTGTTAAAAGAGTTGACCCCTCTAATTCATCGAAGATCTAAATTAAGCAGATCTAATAAATTACTTATTTATACTCTTCTTCTAAGACCGATTTTAATGTACGCCTGCCCAGTCTGGGGATTCACAGCTAAGATACACACAATTAAACTAGAAGGAATACAGAACATAACACTGCGGCAGATGTTGTGTGCCAGATGGTACATGAGAAATGCCACCCTCAGAAACGCTATTAAATTCAAAACTATTCGACAGTTCATTCAAAAGCTGTCGAAAAAATTCTTTGCAAACATCGACAATTCAGAAAAGGCCTCGATCCAAAAACTCAAGAAATATACACCATCACGATACACGAACAGACCTAGAAACATTCTCCTAAATTAATTCTTACCACTAAATTTATTAATTCTCACACGCCATTAAATCTATCAAATTATTTTATTTAAAAACACCGAACAAAAAAACAATCCGAGCAAAAATCTTCTACTCTTAAGTTTCAGGTACACAACAGTAGTATTACCGTGCTAGTGTCTGGATCACTTGTAACTGGCTAACGCCAGTATGTGGCTGGCGCCAGTATGTGGCTGAAGAATTGTTCGCGAGTATGCGGGGAATGAAATGTTATTGGGTAAGGTGTGTTGTCTGGGTTGAAAGTGTGCTAGTTTCTGGATCAGTTGTGACTGTGCTAGTGTTTGGATCACTTGTAACTGGCTCGTGCCAGTATGTGGCTAGCGCCAGTATGTGGCTGAAGAATTGTTCGCCAGTATGCAGGGAATGAAATGTTATTGGGTAAGGTGTGTTGTCCAGGGGTTGAAAGAGTGTTAATTTCTGGATCAGTTGTAACTGTTAATAGAATGGTTTGCCAGCACGAGGGTAAAGAATTGTTTGCCAGTACGGTGTGGCGAAGATGCGTTGTCTCGGTTGAAAGCGTGCTAGTTTCTGGATCACTTGTAACTGTTTAAAGAATCGGTTGTTAGTATGATTCGTTTGTTATGGAGATGGGATCTTACCTTTTTAACTCCGAGGATAAGTCTTGGCTTAGAATTTGTTAGCTGTGAATATGAACCCTGTATTGGATACTTCTACTGGTTGTTGTCAAAGTTTCTCCGACAAGTAGTTTTACATTATTTAGCCTGTAAGATGTTCTCACGCCATAAACGAAATGATAAATAAACGTATTATGGCGGGGAACACCCTGCAGGCCTTCACTCCGGAAGACCTACAAAAAAATGAATTTCCGACAACCGCTCGAGCATTTGTTCTCGAGTTCGGAAATATAATCAAAAGAGTTTTGGCATATCAATCACATTTCAAAAATTAAATTTCCGACAACCTCTCGAGCATTTGTTCTCGAGTTCGGAAATATAATCAAAAGAGTTTGGTATATCAGTCACATTTCAAAAAAATTAAATTTCCGACAACCGCTCGAGCATTTGTTCTCGAGTTCGGAAATATAATCAAAAGAGTTAGGTATATCACGCACATTTCAAAAAATTAAATTTTCGACAACCGCTCGAGCATTTGTTCTCGAGTTCGGAAATATAATTAAAAGAGTTTTGGCATATCAGTCACATTTTAAAAAATTAAATTTCCGACAACCGCTCGAGCATTTCTTCTCGAGTTCGGAAATATAATCAAAGAGTTTTGGCATATCAATCACATTTCAAAAATTAAATTTCCGACAACCTCTCGAGCATTTGTTCTCGAGTTCGGAAATATAATCAAAAGAGTTTGGTATATCAGTCACATTTCAAAAAAATTAAATTTCCGACAACCGCTCGAGCATTTGTTCTCGAGTTCGGAAATATAATCAAAAGAATTAGCATTTCAATCGGTCAAAAATTTCAAGATCTCGAGTTTAGATCCTAGCTGATTCAACAGCCTGAAGAATCACTAGCCATGTGATTCGAATATTGAAAACACGATACACAATGGCCAGGGACCTTCAGGCCACCGCAAGGTAGGCCCAATCTTTATTGAACAAAATCTAAATGTCACACTGAAAACATACTATACAAAGTAGACAATACAAGTATAAAATAAAAAATAATGGGGTGTGTTAAACAAAGTAAAGAGTTGTATATGTAAGAAAAGAAATCGTTACAGAATATAAAAGACAATAATGAATAGTTTGGAGCATGCATGCTATTGCTCGTACAAAAATATGAAACTTGTTACAAATACGGCGTTGAGAAAAATAGCATTTTAAAATTAATCAACCATGTTATTTACTGAAAAATGTCCATACGATAGAGAATGAATTCCATCATCTGCTAGATACTTTTTATCATAGTATGCTGACAAGCCGATTTTATTTTTGTATCACCGTATGCAGTTCGTGTTTTTCGAAATGATAGAACATTGTGTTTGTCTTGAAAAGGATTCATCCTCCAAAATTTTTCTATAACTATCTAGTGTAAAATTTCGTAAAGTAGCCTTTTTATGCCTTTGGCAGTTTTTACAGCTCGAACCAAAAGAATAAGCATACATTTTAGATTTTAACCCCACGAATTCTCTTATCGGTTCGATTGCTTCACTTTTCAAATAACCTAATTTTCCTTGGTTTGAGTTATCGTGTAGGAAATGATGTGGGGATAATTGCTAAAATCGAATATATCTGCAAAAATTGTTTTCATGTCTGAAAATATGTCCTCCGTTTGAATCGAAAGATACAATGAGTCTGTGTCCATGTAAAGAAGTTCGCTCCGATCTTGATATATTTTTTTAAAATTATGATAGTATAATTTGTACATATGCAATTTTGAAAGCTCTAGAATACAAAAACCTCCATAGATAGGTTTATCAAGAATTAAGTTGGGTTTCCGCATTTTAAAAATTGTTAAATTTTCATTAATGGGCTCGAAGTATTCCAACAAAGGACTTGCGAGATTATTTTTACAATCCTTTTCAGTAGTCGAAGCTCGTACGGATATTTTTTTTCTTTGGTTAAGCATCAAACGACCGAAAAAAGAGTTGTTTAATTTTTTACAAAATGTGCGAGTAAACTCGTCTTTTGCCTGTTTTCTTTTTTCGTTATTAAAGTGTATGTATTCCGCTAACCAGGGGCGTTGACTGAACGCTAATATTCTATGATATTTTTCAACAATCATACCCTCGTCGATGTAAAATTGTAGATTTAAATAGTGTGTGATATAATTTTTCTTTGGATAAAAATTGGGGGTTAGTTTTTTACTGGGAAGAGTGTGCCTAAGATTAAATTTATCGCAAAGTCTTTTTGAATAAGGAGATAGCATATCATATGTGATGTTTAAATGCTCTGGTGCGAGAGGTAAATCATTTGTTTTAAGTTGTAGGTGCTTTGGACATCTTAGATCTACTTCTATAATGAATCCTACTTTAGAATTTTGATCATAATTAAAGACATTAAAATCATTTATTTCTTCTGGAGTTAGCCACGAAAAATTACCGATTGGCAGAGGCTGGCTCATTACATAACCATATAAATTATTAGCGTCTAAGGCTACGATATAATTGTGTGGTTTTTCTCATTATAAGTTTCTACAACATAAGGATTATTTGCTTTATCATGTCGCTTACCTAAAAAGCAAATTCCACCTCGCATTTGGGATTCGAACCAAATATAATCGTTTACATTTGTTAAGAGTTGTAATTCTACTTTAGTGAATTTCAAACCTGCGTTCCAAGTTAGCTCCGCGCTGGTTACAAAATGTATAGGATCGAGTTCGTAATAACGCATTGCTTTTCTTCTAAATGATGTGAAAACCTCTGCTAGCATTATAGTATCAACGTTTTGATACAATTCTAAGTAATTTGCTAATTTTTGCATTTAAAAGTTTTATATACTAATTGAGCATGTTCATAATCTTTATTGCTTATCGATGTGCTAGTTAAGATGTTATAGAAATCTCTTTGAGATGGAAGATGCGGCTCATTTAATTTTTCTAGCGAATCTAAATATGAGTATGGGAAAATACCTTTCTGCTTTAATAAATGATTGTGTTTTTCACTTCAAAAAATGTTTCGAAAATTTTGAACTCATGATCGGATGTCTTTAAATTGTTTACTAAAACATCAAGAGAAGAGTCTAAAAATTGAAAAGAGTCGATAAATTTTAGAGCATCTAAGGAAAACATTGTAAACTTTTCCATGTTAATTGGAATAATATTCACAATCTTAGCAAAATTTGGTGGTAAATTTTTCAATATGAGGTGTGTGTCATAATTTCGAGAGTTATGGATAACTACGGGTACAAAATAAGTCGAGCGATAATTTAGATTACATGATTGGTGAGCTAATCCAAGGATATATCCACTACCCCAATGGTAATGATCTCGTACGCGTATATCACCCTTTTTAAATTTTTGTTTACAAATGTGGCATGTGTTTTTATCGTAGCTGATCTCAGGATTTTCCACCATCGGCATAATAGTACGCATCTTTTGCAGAATTTTTTCCGATAAGGTTTTGAGCGTATTTAAAAATTTTGAATAACATTTTCACCTGCATAATATTCATGGAATATTATATTATCTTCCGCATCAATTGCTATAATTGTATAACTAACTGCCTCATGTCTTTCGATTATCGAATTATAACTTATGTGGGAAGAAGGTAATACGGTATGAATTTTTTTTTGTTAAAGATTCGAAATCTGCAAACACACAGAATGGGTGATAAAGCATTTTTGCTAAATTAGTGAATTTTAGTTTTGTGCTTTTAGGCATGGATATTTTTTGGGGTTTCATCTCATTACATAACGTTTTGTGAGAGATTAAAGTTTCCTCTCGGGAAAATCCACTTAAACATTTCCGACAGTAAAAGTAAATTCCATTCTTTTGGTGCATGAACCTATCAAAATTTTTGATGAGAAAGAAGTGTTGTTGAAAGTAAAGTAAATCGATGACTCGGCAACGCTTGTTCTGTTGGCTAACGTATAAAGGAAAAACTTCATTCTCCTCCCAACCATATACGTTAATGCTTAAATTATTTATTTTTTCAAATTTGCCCGCTTTATTTATTGTCATTGGAAATTTTATATCATTCGTTTTAAGATATTTTAAGTACTTTTGGTATTTAGAAGATCGTGTGGAGTTTATATGTGATGGATACAATTTTGCTAGAACACAATAAAGAAAACATTTGTTATCATTACATTTTATGTTGAGAATCGCTTTCTTATTTTTTAACTTAGTGGGTAGAGAAACATTACCACATCCACCTCTGGGGTTACGATAGTTACCGATATGTAAATCTATATGAGAAATAGTTTTTATTTGCCAACCGCTACCATTTCGAATAAAATTATCGATAGCATTGAAAATTTTTGAAAAAGCAGAATCGACTGCTGGTAATATTTGAATATGGGAAAGAATTCTTTCAGCATTGCTACAAAAATAGAAGGTACTTATGATTTCTTCGCCTTGTTCATTTGTTTTGGTAAATATTATACTTAGGCAAATGATTAAACGAATCCGTAGGGCTAATATGTTGGAATTTAAAATATTATAAATCGATCTCCTAGAATCACGAAAAAGTGTATGGGGGTCAGTGTAATTAATTACCGCACGATATGTTATTGTGAAACCCCGAAAAGAAGATCTATAGTTTTGAAAATTAATCATATTTCTGAACCTACATAAGAGAATGCGAGGGGTTTTAACAAATTCTTTTCTTTTGTAATGCTAATTTTTCTCAACAATATTTTCATAACATGTAAGAACAAAAATCTCTAATCTATAGCATGCGCGTACACATAAAATATTTTGTAAAAATAACATGCACACATAAAATATTTGATGAAAGTAATATTTACAATGAATCACATAAGAACATCTATCGAAGGATTTAAAAGAGTTTCAAACAATGCAGACAAAAGTCTTCTAATCTAAAACACACACACACGCAGCAATCGAAAATTAGAACATATGGAAAAACTTCAAAAAATTTTTTTTATCGATAGTCTTTTTTACGTACGCCATCATGGCCTCGATCCCTTTATGAAAAGTATCCAGCTGGATCAACGGTATATTAAACCGATTTTTCACCTCTCCGGCCTCCCCAACTTTAGATAGGCCAACATAATAGCTACCCCGAAAACATTTTACTTCTAACAGAAGGCCTTTCCCCAAGTTTATAACATAGGGAGGAATGTTTTTTTCCGCTCCGCCGTCGATCGTTGAAAGATCTAGATCGTATTTGGGTTTGTCACAGCCTCTTTTTTGTTTTTTGGTCGCAATTAGGAAGTCATCCTCATCATTGTCAGCGAAGTCGAACATACGTTTTCTATCTAGATGTAAAGGTTTAAAATTAACAATCATCTCCAAGATTTGAAGGCTCAAAAAAGTTCCTAACAAGAAGAAGAAAAAATAACTTACCGTTATTCATGGCGTTGTGGTAAAAAGACTTGGTAGAAAATATCAAAAGAGCGGAGAAAAACGATCTCGTTTGTTGATGAGAGGATCGGGAATAAGTACGACTTCTGCAAAAGAATATCCAAGAGAGCGGAGAAAAAGGATCTCGTTCGTTGGCTGGAATCGGAATGAATGCGACTTCGACGGAAGAACTATTTATTCAAAAATCTCATGTTTTTTAAATTTGAGGTTATTTCTGCCCTAACCCCATCTCCCTCCTACTGCGTTTTCTTTCGTCTAGCTATTTCAAGCGATTCTTACCTCTCCTAGCGCAATCCCTCCTCTGCTTGAACAACCCCCCTCCTGCAATGAATATTTTCCGCCCAGGTGTGTGTGTTCGTATTTTAAGAATAATTTTCTATGCATCCAAATCTTTAGAAAAGTTGACGCTAAATAAAAAAAAAAAATAACATGAAGAAAAATGATCACACACGAGCACATATATATTTTTGAGATATATTTATTTCATTACTTTTTAAAAAAACAAGAGATACAGATATTCGACAAAATGCATCATAGTTCAGCAGAATATTCGAGAATAAAAAAATTTTAAAAATATATAGAATAATCGTAAATTTTACAAAACACACTTTGTTCGCTTACAAAGAATTTTTTTCAATTGTTATTTTCAACAAATTTATGATTTCTTTATCAGTTAAAATCTGGAAAAAACCATGTTTAAAGGAATCGCTGTTTGAAAAATTGTTTTCCGACCGGCAAAGAGAGTCAGTTTCGATACAGTCTATAATGTTAGAATACAGACTGTTTTCACGCCCATAAACAGAACATTTCTTGTTTGGAGTCATTCGATGGAGCCAACACTTTCCAAATTTGTATTTCTGATCCTTTGTATGTATTAAATCATCAATTTCTTCATTATTCAGGATTTTAAAATAGTAAATTCGTTTTTGGTTTCCTCATCGAGGTTCGAGCCCGTCAAAACATCCCGCAGGCAATCAAGGATATTAGGAGACAGTTCGTAGTGGATATAATCATATGTTTTAGCAGAACTGAGAATGAGATAACCATAGCGCTCCATGGCAAACAACGAAATGAAGAAAGTCCTATGCAAAAATATTTTTATACATGATCTAAAGAAAAAAGTAATCTTGCAATGTGTATTCGTCAGAGTTGTATCTTTTAAAAGTCACGAAGTTTATTATTTTTAACAATTATTTTTAAATAGGATGATGTAGTATTCGTGTCTTGCACGTGTGCAACATGTTATAACATGATGCTTTATTAAAAACAAACAGACAAACTATTTCTTTTTTTAAAAAAAAAAAACACTTTATTTTATTAAATCACTCTAAAAGCTTACAGGATATAGTATTCGCAAAACATACTAGATTTGAATGATTTGAAATACATAATTCATACTAATATAAATTGTATATAAATCATAATCAAGTTTTTACATAAATTTAAAGAAATACAAAATATCTTGTTTTCCTACATTGGTGCATGCAGATCGATTAACAGCTCATCAGCATTGAGTATTTTCAGGTATCCCACTTTCACTCGATGGCTTGGACTATCCGGAACTTTCGTTTCCGTACTTTTGACATCAATAATGCATTGAAGTAGATCTTTATAAAGTTTGTTAGCTCCTTGGTAGATATAATACGGTTCGGAAAGTGATAATTGGTGCAAATAGACATAGGAGTAATTGATATCTTTCTTCCCAGTGTGCAAATACTTGACAATATCTGAATTATTTAATATTCTAAAATACAAAATGGAATTCCCATCATCGTTTTTCTGTTCTATAGCGTTTTTCACGCAGTTTATTATATCTCTGTATAAAATGTTATGTATTTGATAAACACACGCTCCGCTAGAGTCGACAATCAAATATCCATAACGTTCCATGATTTGCATGAGTTCTCTTTTAAACTACTATCGCAGAGAATGTTCGACGTTTGAAAGGGCGCGACAGAGTTGGCGTCCTCTACTAAGGTAGGATACACAACAACCACCTAGTTTTAGGTTTCGGTTCGCAAATCGTTTGATGAAAATCTCATTTTTTTGGGTATTGAATTCGTCCAATCCGAGAAGAGGCAAATGTCTACTTGATACCCAGAGAAAGTATAAGCAAAAATAGCCGCAAGTGTTGGTAAAATAATCTTGAAAACAAATTGAATTATAAAGAATTTCTATCGAATTATTTTTTAAAAACTTGAGTATATTTTTGTTTGTCGGCGGACGACCATAGCTATCGAAGTAAAATACTACATTAGGTCGAAAGAAAATGCTAACCCAATGACTGCCAGGAAGATTCTTAGGGTCTAAATTTACTATAAATGATACAAATTCATTCTTTGTTCTGGCAAATCATCCGAAGCAAATACTCCTCCGAAACGTCTCTAATATTAAAATCACTACACGCCAAGCGGCAAATAGTAAAAGTATCCATTCTCGCGTCTTGTTTTAAAAATCGGTGAAAACGTTTCGTGCCTTATCGATTTCTATCGTATTTCTGTATTCCGCATAAGCAATTAAACTAACCGTCTCGGGCAGAGGAACGCCAAATTTAATATCAATAGCAATGTTACCAGTTCTATTAATACTCATATGAGTTTCACCGCCTGCCATATCCGGAGTTAAGTCAATCGCATACATTGTATAACCCTTAGAATACTCTCCATAGTTAATATTTATATTTTGCGAATTATGAAAACGATTCAAATCGGTGAAAAGGCTGAGGTAACTACGCGCATATAAATTATTAGCAAAATTAGGCTGGAAGGGTTTAGATGGAATCATTTTTGATCCCTCTAATACGGAGAGGTAATTTAAATTATAATTCTGGAAATTAAACGGATTTTTACCGAAATTTCCATTATAAGCTTCGTTTGAGACGAACGCTAAAATGAGGCGACTAGGAAGCTGGCCTATAAACGCATTAGCAATCGTAGAAGATTGTAATCCGCTGCTAAGAGCAAACGATCGAACTTCTGCGCGTCTTATCGGCATTTTAATAAGACCTAGTTCTAAAGCTTTTTCCTGTGCTAAAACAACAGAGGCTGCTACGTTAATTTTTCGAATGAAAAGGCATGCAGACTTCAGGCATATTTTGTAGTTATCTCCGGACGCCATCAAAGAAAAGGGATCTTTCTGTCGTTCTAATTTTATTCGTACGTTAACTCCATTAACTAAAATCTTAGGTTGTGCTGCTAAATCATAATGGAGGATTCCTATTAAATCAATCAATTTAGATGTTTTACAAATAGATTTTCTGGTGAGGAACCCCTCATTTGTGCTAGTAGCACCCACATTATCATGAGCTGAGGCCGTATCTTTGTGAAACAGTGCAGAAGACAAGAAAGAATCTTGACTTGATTTTGATGAAAAAAGCAAACTTTCAAAAAAAGACCGATAAGAATAATTGCTTTGATTGGCAATCTGTTTATCATTTAAAAAACACTAAATTCTGACCACATCGTATTCAAAATATAATTGAGCGGAGCAACATGATCATTGTCTCCTATAACACTGTCATTCTTTTTTAAAATCTTAATCTGCAAATGCAAAATGCTATGAGCTAGGTCTAAATAATGCTCTCCATTCCCGCTGATATAAAATTCGAGCGGACCGCTATCACTCAGCGAAGCCAGAGGATGAATTTGCACGAAAGACGAGGAATCTATCGCTAGCTGCGTTGGCAAAGTGGAAAACAAATCCAGCTCACTTTTAAGACAAATATTTGATTTTTCATCCATTATGAAAAAATATCTTCTGTCTGCGTTTTGCGTCGTTTTGCCTTCGAATGCGTCCTTTTTTTCTTCGCACGTCTTTTTATACCTTTTCCTTCTTGTAATTTTCGAAAAAAATCATCCTTAATTTGTTTCGAAGTTTCTCGTAAGCGGTTACGAGCCGAATCTTTAAACGAAGTTCGGCCGGCAACATCGTGTACCACATTTTTACCCGTTCGCAGCAGATGATTTCCTAAATATTTCCCCGCTCGCAATGCTAGTGGTGTTATATAACGTCGAAGATCCCCAAAAAATCCATATCCTCGTTGATAGGGCGAGCCCTGGAAATAATTTCCGCCGACTTGATGTTGATAGTATAACTCACAATCCTTTTTACTCAGATGCATCGTGTCTTGTCCAAAGTAAGAGAATGAGCAATTTTTTAAAGGCTTAGTTATTATATAACTTTTCGTCTAAACGAAAGTACCGCATACGTTCTTCCTCCTGTGAAAATAATATTATCACCAGAACTGGTTCGGAGATCAATTTCAATTGTCTCTACAAATGCTTTTTTTATTGGGAAATAAAGAGGTTTGTCATAATATTTAACTATCTGTTCGTCTTTTTCATTCAAACACGGTATTATCCGCAACAGAGGAGAAAAAGAGTCTCCAACATGGTGAGACTCTACCACATCGCTGTATACAAATATTTCAGAGATCCTGCATTTAACTGCATTGGATATTTTCCGATGTAAGAGCCGCTCGTCATTTCCTTTTCGCTATACCCCAATAGATCAGCCAGACCCTGGCCGAGAATTAGCTTAACATGCGAGGGAACTTCGATAGCTACGTGGGAATTTTGTAAATGTGTTAAAGTGATGAAATGAAAGGCCTCGAGCAGTTCTTTTTCTGTTTTATACATTCCAATATTTAGGAATAGATCATGTCTTTGCTTAAAGATGTCTGTTTTTCGAAATATTCCTTTACTATTATTTTAAAATGATCATTTTTATCGATGGGATGAGCTCTGTTTACTTTGAACGAAGAGATGCCTTGCAAAATTATATCATTTTTTAAATTCAGTTTTTCTAGTAGCGATTTACCTAAAGATTGTGAAAAATGAACTTCGATATTCTTCGCAAGATGGATGTCAACCTCGCTCGTGATGTCGTTATAAATGAAATGGATTAGATGTTCTAAACGTAATAATTTTATGTTTTCCCTAAACACTTCAAATAATTGTTTTGGTGTTTTGGGTATAACATTCTCATTGTGATGTGGTATGACGGGGATAATATGCTCACTCACGCTCAATGGATTTGTGTTCATTATGACAAAACTGAAATCATTAGACAATTGTAGAGGCGGTTGAAACGCAAACGTTTTTGAAATATTTATAACAGTGTCATGATTTTCTAAACTTAATAGATGTAAAAAATTCGAAGAGTTAGTGTATTGCAAATGTATTTCAAACCCCTCTCCTAGAAACAGTTCGACTTCCATTTTGTGAGCTTTGAAAGAAAACCTCACGTTTTCACCAACATGATTAGCAATTTTCCTGTTTAATAATTTAAAGAACGTTTCAGGATCATTTGTTCCGTACTTGAATTTAATTTCAAATGGTTGTTCCTCTTGTATTATTTTTCTTTCTTCTTCTAATAATATAGTATAAAAGTTATTATGATTACCAATATTAAACCAGTTTCGTGGAATACAAATTTCCGAAAGAGCAACTTCCCAATCACCAAATAATAATAGCGGGTGAGATAGTTTTGTTCTATAAAACGATTGCGTGTTTTTGGGGAAGTAGTCCATGTTAGCATTACTCGGTAGAGTTAGGTAGAAATCTGAAATCCTTTCATCCATTTTGCTCTCACCCAAGAATTGAAACGACTATCAAAACCTTTCCACTTAACAAAATATTCCTTGTTAGCACCAATACCTTTGGTCCTTAATACCTTTTCGATTCTCCAAAAAGAGTTTGAACCTTTGTGAATTTTTTGAAGTTCACTTTCATAGAAGCGGCCTTTTAATTGTATCCCTGCAAAATCTTTCAGAAAATACGTTGGAGGATTAGAAGGAAAACGTTCGACTATGGCGAATACTTCCTCGCTCCAGTTCGGTAAATAGCCGCGCTGGAAAGTTTTTTCTGCTTTTCGATATTCTTACTTGCTCACCGATGTTAAATTTGTAGTTAAAGTTTCTTTTATAACCATATAGTTTTCTAAAAATGATAGGTTCCAATTTCGAAGTGACTTGGTTGGGAGCGAAAGATGTACTACGATGAATGCTATCGTTGTAGCTTTTTAAAACCCTCGACAAAGTATCGATGTATTTATAGGATCCTCTATGCGTAAAAATTCGAAATAATTTGTTTTTAAGAGTGCGATTAAATCTCTCCACGACGCTAGCTTTGTATTCGCTATGTGAACTGTAATGATTAATCTTATTTTTTGTAAATAAATTTTGAAGTTTTTTGTTATAAAACTCTTTCCCTGATCTGTTTGCAAATGTTTTATAGGTCCTATCTGTTTTAATAGTTTCTGAAAGGCTTCTAAGACCACATTAGCACTTTTATTTTTAAGGGCTTGTACATAAGCTTTTTTAGAAAATACATCAATCGAAGTCAAAAGAAATTTTATGCCTTTATTTTGTCGAGAAAATTTCGACATATCTACTAAGTCACTTTGAATTAAATCTCCTATCCCATAGGATAAAGTTTTTCGACGTTGAAACATGAATCGTACTGGTTTGTGAAGTGTGTAAGTATCTTGTTTCATCAACCATTTTTCTGCTACTTTTACAGGAACGTTTACTTCCTTAGCGAGTTTTTTCACTCCCCATATGAGGCAGGATTTTGAACATCGTAGTATATATCCTCCACTCTTTTATCATTCGACTTGGTGATTGCCATCCCCCGTGCTCTCCTACCATAACAACTTTTCCCTCATCTAGTTCAGGGAGATGAAACACTTCTTTCATCGAGCTGTTATCATTTTTATACTTTAAAAACGGGAGCAATTTTTTATTAGCCACCCAGCTGTGGGGGGATATTTATTTCTTGAATTGCTTTTAAAAATATTTGAAAATGCTCAGGTTCTGTTTGTGTTCTTGTATTCCTCAAAAGGTATGAGAAAAAGTCGACAATGCGCGAGTCTTTTATAGGAAGATTATCTCGCGTCATCTCCCATATTTATTCCAAGAATAACCACGAGTTATTAATTTCTCGACTATAGAAGGAATATATTTTACATAAGAGCGAGGAGAAGATGTTATAATATCTTTCAGAATGGGATCCAGTTCCGCATCGGCTTTCGCATTTTCGAGCATTTTATCCCCAAATTGTTCACCCATCTTTTGAGAAGCAACCGCTGTAGGATGTTCGTTTTCATCGACGATACTCACTCGAACCGGTCCCGAAGGCTCGCGCGCAATGTTCTGATATCGAATGAGCAACTGGCTCAATAATTTCACTTTCAGATCGTCCGCTAATTGTTCTCGATCTAACAGCTTAGAAACTTCATCCTCTAATCGTAATTCTGTCTTCTGTGTGTGATGTCCAATCAAAAATTCCGGGGGGACCAGCGCCATTCTTTTAGACATGATTTCAAAATTCTCAATGAGCTTGTTCCGACTTTGTGTTCTGTTTTATATACTTCTTCAAACCTTTTACAATCTTTTACCGATGGCTTTGCCGATCAACCCTGCTATTCCCGATATTACTGAGGGCAAAATTAAAGGTAAGAAGCCCCCGCTTTGTTTAACTAGTGTACTTTTCTTTGTTTTCAAAGCCGTTTTTCGACATGCTATTTTTCTAATACAACT
The DNA here is from genome assembly GCA_019973935.1 of Trichonephila clavipes. Lineage (NCBI taxonomy): Eukaryota > Metazoa > Arthropoda > Arachnida > Araneae > Nephilidae > Trichonephila > Trichonephila clavipes. The sequence goes on from BMAU01021243.1 coordinate 291,657, forward strand.
TTTGTATTTGCGTAGTTTTTTTATGTCCACAGGAATATTACCCGCTAAAACATTTAAACATATTTCACTCAGAGATAATATTTGTGATTTAGTCGCATTTTTTAATAGTATTCTTCTTTGTTTGGGTCGTGATTTCGCGAGCAAATTCAAAAAATCATAATTTTGTTTTAACCTATTCATTTCGGGCGATAAATCCAGTAAATTCCATGTACATCAGGAAACAAACTCTCTCTGAGCCTGTGTTCTTCGTGTGTGGTGGGGTGTAAATCCACAACTAAATAACCATAAGCAGGTGTCGTTGCTTTTATATAAGCGTCGGTCAAAAACTGAGAATTTCGTGGGTATAACTGGCGAGCAAAACAATTGATTTGACTCATATCACGGGAGTTCTTAAATAAAATTATGTAATGAGAATTCAAACTAATATCTCGCATTAGTTTAAATTTCGGAAACAAATTTTGTAATAAAAGTATCACGCTTATGTTTCGATGGTGGGATACAACCGTAAATAATTCTGATATTTGTTCATTAAGTCGATGCATCAAATCATCAATTACTATTAAGTCGACGTTTTCATAGTTTTCAGGAAGGCCTTCGACAAAATCTATACCTGGCTCTTCCAAGAACCAAGGAGAAGAGTAGTTATAACACCATTTTATATTTTTAATATCTTGATCATAAATTTTATTCTTTATCATTTTACGAACCAGCGACGTTTTACCAGACTGGCTAGGACCTATAATCAAACAACTGCTCGGATGCTTTAAACTAAGCATTGTGTACACAATTTTCCAAATTCAGCTTCGCTAAGCTGCACGCCAATAATTTGAGGCTTTATAACGTTCGGTTCCTCTTTCCAAAAGTAACGAATGTCGTACACTCTTAAATTTTCTCTCTTACAAATATGAAAATATAGTCTTCTACCTAAATTTTCTGAATAGATACATGACGAGTTAGTTAAGTCTACCCCATCCGTATACCGACAATTATCGTCGCGAAAAATACAAGGAAGCGCTAAGCTTGCGATAAGAGAAATGGCTATGAAACTTGAGACAATCAAACATAACAGCTTAAATGTAGATAAACTAAATTCCATTCTTTTTTTCAGATTTTACTGCTCTTCTTCATGACGTGTTTAACACCATGAAGACCACCGTTAAATGACTTTCGAAAGAATACCCAGCAGTTTTTATTATCATCACTGAAAGCGAACACTCTCCTAATTAGCAAACCATCATCGTAGTCGAACGAAAAAAGAGCTTTCTTAAAGAACATTTTTTATTTCTCCTCTCTCGCATCTCGTTTCATCACGCCCACACACATCTCACAGAGAGGCACGCCTGCACACGCGCGCTTCATTCTCCACACTCCCTCTCCTACCAAGAGAGTTTCTAATTCTACCTCCCCTCACCGACCTCATGCTGGCAAACCATTCTATAAACAGTCACAACTGATCCAGAAACTAGCACACTTTCAACCCAGACAACACACCTTACCCAATAACATTTCATTCCCCGCATACTCGCGAACAATTCTTCAGCCACATACTGGCGCCAGCCACATACTGGCGTTAGCCAGTTACAAGTGATCCAGACACTAGCACGGTAATACTACTCACAACGACCAATAGGAGAGTTCCTTTGGCCGTACGGCCTCTGGAAGCCCTCGCACCCGTAAAAGACGACGGTACCCCTCCCGGGACCGAAGTCGCCTCATTAACACAACAACCAATTACAGAGCTCCTTCTCGCAAACGCGGGAAAGGAACAAAGATCACAGCACTTCTCACTCACACGACACGAATAGCTGCTACCCCATTGGTCAGGCAGTCAGATCTTCCGAAGCTCTCACTGGCCGAAGGAGTTACAAGTAACTTGTAAATTTTCTGAACGTAATAACTTCAAGCTTTTATTAGTAGCTTTGTAAAAAGCTGTTTCTTTAAAATTATTTTATTCATTTTAATAGCAAGTAAATTAACTTAACTTCTCCGTAAACTTTATTTTTAGTTATCTTAATTTGAAATTCTTAAACTATTTTTTTAAAAATGGGCAAGCAATAGTTATATCTCATGTGCAATCTCAAATCATCAGACAGGAGATAAAAGCCCTGACGGGCTAGGTGCTCCACGACCCAAAATCAGCTAACGATTAACTCTCTTATTGAATCAGTAAGGGAAACCATCTTGCAATGAACTCCCAGCCACTGTGATGTTCCTGGAAATGTGTGAATGTGTGTGTGTGTGAGCAGGCAGATGTACTCTCTAAAGGGACTGTATTTTCAACCAAACTGACGTCCATACAGTTACCCTTGTCATTACTAGAATATTGTCAATGGAGGAATTATTGATCTTCTCAATTAAATAGACAGATTTGTATCTGTGCCGAGAACTATTGGTGTAGCTCAGGGGTCGACAACCTTTTAGCATGCCAAACTAATCTACCAATAGGAATCAGCGTACCACACAGTAGGACATTTTTTAAGCAATTTGATTTCCGCGGTATGCAAGCAGAATTAGAAAATAGAGGTCAATAATTTAGATTTATAGTTTTATTATATATTAATTTTGCATCGTTCTCAAAAATATTTATTAACTTAAAAATAAACAGCATAAAATATAATAATTTCTTCGACAAAAATAAAACCCTTAAAAAAAAAAAAGGGTACACATATTATGCATTTTTAAACATATTTATTAAAATATGAAATAGACAATATAAAATATAACTATTTCCTTTCCTTATACAGTTAAATAAAAATGTTAATGCGAACCTAGTGCTTGCACCCAGTGGCGGTGTGAGACCTGAACTTAATGTGGGCAAGATACGTTTCGCGAGGCCCTCTGGTGGCACAAGAGGGTTTATAAAATTTAAAAAAAACGATCTTATTATACATATTTCTTTGGCCCATTAAACAATAATGAAAAAAAGAAACAAATTTTCTTTTAATTTTGCTGAAATCCTTAATGGTTAGTTCGTAATTTATCTTGGATGCTAAATAAAACTACCAAAGCTGAAAGTCTTTCCTGAACCATGGCATTTCCTACATAATTTTTTATCAGTTTGGGTTTTGAAAAGCTCCTTTCAGCAGAAGCGGTACTTACGGGTATTGTTAATAAAATTCGAAACACAATGTAAATATTTGGGGAAATTTCTTTCAAATCGTTCTCTATGACATATTGAAGCAGATGTTTCATGTCTGTAATGGTGTTGGGTAAATTTGGGATCATATTTTGTAATTCTTCATATAATTCGTAAGGTTTGAAGTCGCTTCTCTCACCTATTTGCAGGACTGTAAATCTTGACAGTTTTTCAGTATTTACTCTTTTGGAATATTTTTTAACTTGTTTAAGACATGGAGAAAACCAAAATTTTCAAAATGTTGGTTTAAAGACATAAATCTTGAATCCATGTTGCTTATCACAGAATTAATCATTATATTAAAAAAGTCTGTTTCCTACCGGCTTTTGATAGACTCTATAGGTTGATCGCCGTCTTCGTAATTAAACTTTTTCTTTTTGGCTACCCTACGAGCGTCAGACAAGTATTTCCCGGATCCTGCTATAAAATGTACGCAAATGTTCCAGAGTGATGTATAAATGGGCTTGTACAGAATGCCATCATTTTCTTATGATATTGGCACCATACATGTAATGATACGATCAATTCCAAACTGAACATTTCATTCAAAACGGAATCACAATCCCTGAGTGTGTCGGGTTGTTCCGTTTGGTTTTTTAAAGTTTTCTATGCATTCAGAAACATCATATTGTAATAATGTGGCCTTCACCGCCTCGATTCTGCTTTCCCACTTTCTTTCTGATAAAGGCTTAACAGTAAGCCTTAATTTATCTTTGATAATTTTCCAGCGTTTTCTGGAACTTGAAAATAGCAAAAAAAAAACTGAATAAAACCAAAAAATGTTTTTGTTGCCACTGACGAATTAGCTGCGTCTACCAATGATAGATTCCAGCTATGAAAACCGCAAGGTGTGAAAAATGACCTGGGATTTTTATTTAATATTCCAGTTTTAATTCCAGTGCACCATTGTCGTATCCTTTTCCACGACAGTTTTGATTATCTAAGCCATTTTTTTCTACTTCTCCCAGTATTGCATTGGTCAAATATTCTCCAGTCGTTTCAGCGACAGCAAGAAATCCGATCAAGTTTGCTTCTTTACTTCCAGTTGATGTACAACAATATCTTAAGATGACCGACATTTGTTAAATTCTACTACAGTCTCTAGTGAAATCGAGTAAAAAAGAATAATACTTCACCTTTTTTATCGTACTAATCACTTCACTGGTAACCGTGTTTGACATGATTGTGATCAATTCATTTTGAATACCATAGCTTAGGTAATGGTGTGCAAGTTATTTACTATCAATGCGGTTTATGTATTCCCGTAACATTAGATCATATTTAACTTTTACTTTAAATAAATCTATGAAGTTTCTAGAATTCTTAGTGTCTTTGTCTGTTTTGAGAGATTCTCTGTGACCTCTAAACGCCAGATTATGACAGGCTATAATTTCAATTCATCTCTCAAACAAATTGTACTAATGTTTTAGAGATTCAAAAAATCGCCTTTCGTTTTCTCGGTCTAATGTTTTTCCATGTTTTATTCCCTTCTCTAATGTTATCCATAGGAACATATGGCCTATATGTTCTTTAGTATTCTCATATCTGTGTAAAATACTACTTAAGCGTTTCCAATCACAGCACCCTTCCTGTATCATTTGAGTTTGATAATTGCCAAATAGAAAACTTTATTTTTAGAACTTGAATAAACCAACCAGTGGATGTGCTGTGTGTTTCACCACATTAAGTTTTCTTGGGAAATGAAAATTGGAAATCCTCTTTAGGATAATATTCATCACTGTTATTTAAATGCTGTGTGGGACCGCTTTGAACTATATCATGACTGCAGAGCTTCTGTCATATGAAACATACTCAATCCAGGGTCAAAACTGGAAAATGCTTGTTTCACTACGTCACTGGCATCTCTGTTCACGTAGAACTAATATCAATCCCTTCTTCTTGATTGTGACTTATGTTACTCAACGTGAACACAGGAATCTCAGCGTCAGATTATGATTGGCAAGCTTTTGATCCTATTTCTATTTCTAATTTTCGTCATTCGGTATCAATAGTCGGTGCATCTAAATTCAACGGAGACTCGGATACAGATAAATGTTGTTAAGAAGTCAAAGGAACCAATTAATTTGATTCTGTATTGCTAGATTTAGTCTCACCAAGAAATTTCATCATACCTGAACTTTAAACCTGGTTGGATACAACTATTTCCGCTGCACCAGATTCCAATTTCCTCCCTTTATCTTTATCTCTTAGTGCATAAGCCTGACATGATCGATAAATTATGAAAAATACCCAGTACCACTATTATTTATTCTCACATCAAGTACTTTAAAAATTTATAATGATAATATGTGAGATGCGACACTATTTTAACTTATTTAATTTCTAAAATTTTGAACCCAGTTTCCTAATTTCGCATCATGACTATAGTTAAAATTAAACACTAATTTTCTATTGACAAATTAACTTTACACTAAATTAACAGTCCGATCGTATAGTGGTAAACAATTGTATTTATTAACAAACATACTGAAAACAAAGTTAAAAATTACAAAGGCGATACTTATCTGAGTCGAAGGGGAGTGGATGGAAGATTGACCCCGGGCAGGGAGTTCTCTTTCCAGACGGGTTGGTACTTCTGGAAATATATGAATTAAAGGAAAAAAGGCCACGAGAAATGGCGTGTACGTGCTTTTAAAGCTGACCGCACCACTTCGAAAAGAATCCGCTACGGATTCATTACCGTCAAATCTACCACCCTGATTGGACTCAACAGTCCGCGCAAGAACACAATCTTGCCGGCCATAAGGTCCGTTGAACCTGGACGCACCCTCATTCCTGTGTAATCCCTATTTCCTGTAAACAGGGCAAATGCAAAAATTAAAACTATCTCAGGGACCGGCGGTCTCCCATCATATGATACAGAAACATGAAGAGAGACTGCGTCTGCATGCGATGCTTTAATTGGCTTTCTAATGATGGGAGCTATGCACCGTCTCTAATCAGGGACTCACCGCGATAGCAGTTAAACTGGAGCTGATGTTGTCAGACTAAATATGAACGAATGAGCGCGGAAACAACAAAATTGAGAAATTTTTAATAAATGAAAATGGAAAATAACGTTTTCACGAATCATTTATTTATATACTTTCATGCACCGATAAATAGAATATCTTTTTTAAAAAAATGTCGATATTTCAATTTTTCAATATCTTCTGGTGAAAAACAGAGTTGAGAATTTTCTAATTAATGAATTATAAAAAAAACCGCTTGTGGAGTGCCCTTTTGGATTTTCCCTACTTTTCTTTCAATTTATTTCGGTTTTGAGGCACGAGGCCCTATGCGCCGTGGGCAGTAGCCCACGCTTTGCGCCGCCTCTGCTTGCACCGTTGTACTTTCATATAGCAAAATCAGGTGTATAATTTGTGATTTCCAATTTGGCACGATTCTGAACAAACAGTTGTTAAACATTTTTTTGTGGACTCGAAATATTTTTCATATGAGGAAATATTTTTTGTGTACAGGTTGGCCATAATTAAACTGCAAGTGTTCAAGAGGTGTTGGAGAGAAAACTACTGGGAATATTCCAGTGAAATTTGGTATCTACATGTTTCAGAATATGCGCAAATCAAGTATGCAAAAAAAAAAAAATTGCCATTTTTACCCAATAGATGGCATTGTGCCGTGTTTTAATGCTTATCGACGGCATATATGCAAATTTTAAACCCATCGAATAGTATAAAAACAAGACCACATTGAGTAGGGATGTTGAGAGAACAATTGATTCCAGCATTGTGCAAGAGAGACATTGCTTAGAAACCACGGTATTTATTCAGGACGGAGCACCCCATCACATCACTTATTCAGTAAAAAAAAACTGTTGCGCCATAAAACCCAACACTCACTCTTCCATCACATCTCTAAACCTATTAAAAAATTGCTACATTTTTGGTGCGGACTGAGTCATAAACACGTTTCGAAAACGCCTGGCCCCCACGTTCACCGGACCTTAATCCTTGCAATTTTTTTTATCTGTGAGGACATCTGAAAGATATGGTTTATAGATAACAATATGCTTCTCTTGCTGAATTTAAATCTAGTATATCGAGGCACGTGAGGTGTATTACAACAGCGGTTTTAAATGCGATGGTGGACCATGCTGTTTTACGTTTTCAGCATGTGGTTCGCATATTGAGCACATCATGTGACAATTTCATTGAATAAATAATGGTTTAATTGTTTTCCAAAGCGTCTTTATGGATTGTAATTTGTGATCTTAATTTACGTTAATTTTTGATTACATGATACTGTAAAAATGTAATTACTGAAGCGAATTCTATGGAATTTTGATAAACTGTAAGTGATTTTGTACAATATATTGTTTATATGCCTCTTACAATCGCATTATGCTTTGCTCTGCCTATCGGTTTGGGAAGTTGTATATGCCACCGGTGAGCGTTGAAATACGGTACAGCGTCATCCATCGGGTGAAAATGGCGATTTTCTTTTTTTGCACATTTGATTTGCGCATGTTCTGAAGCGTTGTAGATACCAAATTTCACTTGAATATTCTCGGTAGTTTTCTCTCCAGCACCTTTTGAACACTTGCAGAGTCCACCCTGTAGAACCAAAAGCGGAAAGCAGATTACATGAAATGTTCTCTCTTCAAACAAATCTCTCCAGTAATGACATTCAATAATTTACAAAATAGCTGTACATTTATCTCCAGAATTATCTTTCATATTTTTTCGGAAATGTTAATAATTCTGAAGATGTGTGTGAAATAAGGTCCATTACAAATTTATCAACTTCCATCCAATAAACATTGTACATTAAACGAACAAAAAATCCGTGCAAATCAGAGGATTAGAGTAGAAAAAAAGTGTTGGGAAAACAAGGAAATCCCATTTTAAGTGCCAGAATAGTGTTTGGGCAAAACAGGGAAATGGTGAAAGCACTGCATCCTGGGATAGGAAATACTGTATTTTCTGAACATGAACTACTACACTTGGAGTCTTGTTCAGTCTCTTGATCGTCTTAAGAATCTAACGAAAATTCAAGCAGATTGTTTGCTGGGATTTTTTCATCTGAAGAATCCCACACATCTGTCAGTGCATCACTGATTTCAGATTGTAGGTTCTATAGAACTAAGTAAATAGTATAATTATCATTAACAATATTGCAGGGAATTTAAGAATAAAAATTTGTTTTTGTAACCAAATCAGAATAGCTATGAACAAATAGTTCTATTAACCACATTACTTAAATATACTTTGAGCCTAAAAAGAAAATTAAAACAATTGAAAATTTAAAATAACAAAATTAAGTATACAGGTACTAAGAAAAAGTTACATTAAATAATTCAAATACAAGAAAACAAAATATAATGAAGAATACTTACCTCTTGCAGCAGCACTAGATATATTTGTATGAAACTGCCATACAATGACAAAGGAGCTTGTATAAGCTAGAGATTATGTGATATGAATCTTCTGATTAAATCCTTTTTAAAGGTTTTGATCCAGATTCTTCCTCTCTTCCTAATCAATTGTCTTACTATTCCTTTGCTTAAATTAATTCATAGATAGAATTGAATATTGTTAAATTACTCTGTAGAGCTCATTTTCGATCAAAACATATGGATAAATGTGTTGCAAGCATTTATTCTTGTTTGGCCTCTTGAAAGAAAATTATAGTGCCTAGATTAAAGTTCGAAGCCCAGTGGTAGCGTATCCCGCTTCCCCACCACAGGTCCGGGTTTTGTTCCCGGGCTGGGCAAGGTCAACTCAACCTTTCATCCCTATTGCAGTGGGTCGATAAATGAGTATCAAGCTTGCTTGGGGACTTAAGCACTGGGGTTCACGCATCAGACTTACCACCTGATCGCGACATCTGTTCATGCACCTCAGCGCCCAATGGTCACGCATATTGGGATGGGCACAGTAGGCACTGGCCCTCATGGGCTGTTGCGCCACTGAGTTGTAATTTAGATTAAAGGCACTTTGATTTCAGTAAGAATGGGACATTACTTACTGAATGCTTTTCCCATTTTAAAAGAGAAAACACATACTGTTGCAGCGATTCTCAAATATGTATCCACTGGATTAAGGGGAATTGAAAGACGTTTGTTAAAAAACCGGGTATTTGAATGACGGAATATAAACGACGCACTGTTCAGCTACTCGAGAGCTTTTGGAGTAGGATCTCATAATTTTAAACCATAGTCAAGCGACGAGGACGATTCCTGAGTTCGGTACTCCCCTCTCCTAACTACCACACCACGCCAATCGGAGGACGTTAGAGCACTCGACTGATTTAACGTGAATTGCTCTCCTATAGGGTGGGTCTTGAGTGGTTCTTGGCTCGAACTCATGACACGCCAGGAATTCGTTACCTTGACCACTAGGCTACCGCGGCCACACCGCATATCTGAAATTTAAGAGAGGACAAATCCAAACAGCTGGCATCATTTTGTGTAGGCTGCTGACAAACTCATTAAAGGAATGAACTCTTGAAAAGGACCAGGCTTGCTCATGAGGACCACGATGGCTTTCAAAACCCCGTAGAATAAATTAATTGATCAATTTCATTAAAGAAGATGAAAGGTGGCTGGGACTTTACAAACCAATCTTTGCAGCCTGTACTTAATCTCAATAATTATAATAGTTTATTAGGTTAGTGTTTTAAAATCTGCAAACAACTGTAGGCATAACAGGAAAAAGATGATAGATAATTTAACAGTTAATGAATTATTCAATGTGCAAAGATATTGGGTTGGTTGTGTACAGGAAACTGAATTCAAAACAGAATATGAAGAGGTGAAGCAACAGAAATATGTATCTCGAAAAGTTGTAAACTATGTTCTGTCTAAATCCTATATCTGAAATGGACTCTTGTGCTTGGGTGGACGATTACAAAAATCTGACGAATTTGTATGAAAAACACCGACTTCTCCCTCCGAAATCAAGATCTTCACAATTCCTGATCATGAAAGACCATCAGAAAATGCATCATGCTGGAGTGTGTGTGAAACCCTTATGCTAATCAGAGATTCTCTATGGGAGCAGACTGTTGTGTGTGTGTTTGTGTGAAAAAAGTCTTTTTTGCAGGAGATTCAAAGTAAGACCAAATAATTGCTCCATTGCCAGAAGGTAGAACTCGAGCTGAGTTTCCCTTCGGAAATGGATTTCTACAAAGAATGATGAAAATAGCTTTATTTACTTGTGCGGTTACTCGATCTGATTCATTGCAAGATGAGTCCTAAAGTGAACTCTGACAATGCGATGACTTTCAGAGAAAACTCCAAAGAATATATAGGAACATTTGGGAATCAGAAATACAAAATTACTGGGGTATAAAATGCCAGTACAAAGTTGAGGCTTAGTGGGAGCGAATGGTTCAAATAACAAAAATCACATTAAAGAAAATTTTGGAAAGGGCAATTATTTCCTTTGAAGAATTAAAAACGATTTGGGCTAAAATAGAGGCAATAATAAATGCACGTCCATTAACTTATGTTAACAATGTGAGCCATTTCCTCTCACTCTTGTCAACTTTTTAATTGGAAGATTAAACTGCCTTGCCTAATTGGTCAGGCAGACAAATATTGAATGATCAAAACAGGAATTAATCAAAAGGTAAAAAGAAATCAATCAAAGATCGCTCTTTCGGGAAAGGGACTGTGGTAGCCGAGGGGTCAAGGTATTGGATCCTGTCATGAGTTGGTTCCCGGTACCACTAAACACCCGCCGTGTAGGAGAGCGATGCACGTTAAATCTGTCGAGAACTCCTCCCGTTGGTGTGGTGTGGTAGTCAGGAGAGGGGCTGCCAGCTCAGGTGTCGTCAATGGTTCAAAATGACGAGGTCCGTCGCCAAAAGCCCTCGTGTAGCTGAACAGTGAGACGTTAATATCCACTCACTCACTTCGGGAAAAGTTACTAAATATTTTCTGGATATTTTCTTTAGTTAAAAAAGTGCCAAAAATGTAAAGGTGAGAACTCAATTGAATAGAAATGATGTAGTATTATTAGGTGAAAAGAAAGTTCCTCGACAAAGTAAGATCCATTTAAAGCAACCTTAAAATTTCTTCTACTATTATAAAAAAAAATGTCCTGTATAGTTATATACATTGAAATAGTGTCTAATGAGTAAATTTCTCTTTTAATTTATAATTTCTAAATATTATTTCTTAGGGAATTGTATTGTATAATTTGGTAATTATTTTGGGTACTCGTTTGATATATCATGGGTCTACGCGCCAAGCAGCGCTTGTTGTCGCTGGAATGTAATCCAAGATGATGACGTCCGCGTGAAAATCGGGATGAAAAATAATTGTATAGAATACATTGTTTTTCGACGAGAATTTTATATTTTGCAAAAAAAGAAGGATGTCGAAAAAATAACCATTGAAGCAGTGTACTTACTTTTTTGAGGTACTGGAAATGATGATTACCAGGATTTAAAAAAATAGGAATGTGAGGAATTTCGAAAGGGCATAGGTTAGGTGAGGAAAGAAAAATATTAGAGAGAGATGTGGATGTAAAAAAAAATGTTAAAAAAGAAATTGTTAAAAAAAAACGTAAGGAACTGAAATGGTTAAAAACCAAAAAACGAAAAAAAATTAGCTGAGTAATAAGTGGGAAAAATAAGTTGGATGGAGGTTGTAAATGTGTGTTACGAAAGGTTATGGATTCGACTCCCGAAACGATTTTTCAGTCAGCCAAATGAATATTCTGAACAAGGTCAAGGGATTTGATAAAAGAGTCCTCTTTTAGAGCGAAACAAATTTTCCTGAACATGTACCCGGCGATGTTCAAATTTTCCTCGTCGATTGTATTCAAGCAAGGAAGCTTTGAAGTGTCGACAGTATTTGTAGGAGTGCCGGTCTCAGAATCAACGAATTCGAGCGAATGGTTAAATGGGATTAGAGTCTCTTTCGCTCAACCTTTCGTAAGATTTCCAACAGTCAGATATAACAGCTGTTCCTGGTTCGATAAGACCGAGAAGTGTTTGTGTTGTCAACTGCAACCAGGAAACAGCGTCCCATCTCGCGTTCTTCGCCACCAGAAGCCCACTGTCCCTCTACGAAATGACCCCTGTTATATTTTCTTTTGCCAATTTTGCTTTCGTCGATTTCAAAAGTTTTACTCTCCCCCAAGCTTCTGTGTTAAAAATATAATCTATTAACACATCCAGAATGTGTGTGAGACTAGGTTTTAGGAGAAAAAGAGCCGATTTATTTTATTTCCTTCATCAGGTTCCTGCTCTCTAGGTAGCATGAATAGGGAAAAAATGGAGCGAATCAATTTTCACTTGCAATTCACAAATATAATTTTTTTAATTTTGTAAAAATGTTTTAAAAATGCTTTAATTATTTAATTCATTTAAAATACATTCAAATTCTTTCGGCTAAGTATCGTGATCTGCTGTGTCTTTTTTATAAATTTCTGAATTATATTGAAGCATTAGCGGCGATGGAATGAAATCAACGCAGCAAGTTCCTCATTCTTCCAAAGTCATTTTGATTTTGAGAATTGACTCAAACAGTTCGAGGCACATTCGATTCCTTAATTTTGTCTCTTTTAGCGTCACTCGGGAAAATGCCCTTCCTACAGTGGTATTACTTATGGGTTGGTTGTAAAGCTTTAAAGTAAATAAAAATAAAACTCTTAAAAATGGATAGCTCAGATTCAGATAGAAAAACATCTTTCAACTGTATATTAAAAATTCGCCTCCATTAATTCTTCAGAACCAGTGGCGTAACGTGAGGGGTGCAGAGGGGTCCATAGCCCCGGGTGGCATACGAAAAGGGGCGGTGACAAGCACTACGATACTTAAATTCAAAAATATTTCAAATGCCAAATCACTCCCATGCAACGAAACTGATAGAAACGAGTGAAAGCTTTAATACACGCACAGATGCAGGAAGTTTATTAGTCGTTATAAAATCGCACTCGTTTTTATGTTACTTAGGCTTCTGGCAACTGGTACTGTGTGAAGTCAATGATGCTCACACACACACAAAATTATTTGCAAACAAAGAGACTAAATATTCATCAATGTGCTAAAAATATACGTGCTTTACAGACCGTATCAGAAGCAAAACGAAAGAAATTCGTGGATGACGCTTTGATACAATGGCGTAGTTTAGCTCTGAGGGGGCCCTGTATCAAAATTCCTTCGGGACCCTTTTTCGATATTGTAGCCCTGTTAGTGGACTGTAGTTACTCATATTGCGGCCCCTGTATCTTGGGGGCCCCGTATCATTGGTACAGCTTATACAGTGTTAGCTACGCCCCTGCTTTAATATATGCTAAAAGTTAATGTGAAGAGCTTGAAATTTCTTTTTTGAACCCCCAAGACGAATCAGGAGGATGCATATATTTGGCGACGGAAGTAAAGATGTTCAGTTATCGTACGAAGATGACTTAAGTCGAACAATTTTTTTCTTCAATAGACAGAGTAACTGCTGAAATTCCAGAAAGGTTCCAACAGTTGCAGAATCTAGCGCAAAAATATGCTTTTTTTAAGGTGATATTGAGCATGGACGAACTTAACTTAGATCAAGCTCATCAAGACATTAATAAAGAATTTCAGCTTGAACGCGTGCCTCTACAAGCTTTCGTTGCTGTAACAGACCCAGGCTGCAAAAAAAGAACTCATTAGGTCCGGCTTTCTGGGTTTATTAAAATATATTATTGAGTCCAAACTTGAGATAGCTTACCAAACATTTTCATAATAGTGAAAAAAAAATTTAACATTTTTTTTTTTACATCTGTAAGTGTTGGTTTGCACAAAACACTTAGTAAGATACGATTTTAAAAATATGTACATTTAGAAATTGTACCATATTTGAAATGACATACTTCTGTCAATGAAAATAGTATTATAAATTTCAATAGTATTAAAGGTATATAATGCAGATTATTTACATGTAGTATTATTCAACTATGCATATTAAATGAAAAATGTACTCTAAATTCAATTTCACAATAACAATTGAAATATTATATTAATTCAGTAACAGGGTAAATTCTTTGGGTTGTGAAAGTAAAAAATCAAAAGGAAATCTTAATGTAAGCAAACAATTGGGATTCTTACTTACAAGGGGAGGGCACGACTAAGGAAATTCATTTGGGGTCGAGACTTGGTGTAATAGTAGTACTCTTTTAGGGTGTTCAACCCTCAATGTAATTCCGCCTAATGGCCAGTGAATTCAGAGAAAATAGCCTTCGAAATTCATGCTTAGCTTTTATAAAATTAAGTTTCAATTTCCTCCAACGATTCTGTAGCTTGATTGGTATATCATCCGCATACTATACTCGAGGTTAGGGTTCGATTCATCGATCAACTTTTTCTTTTAATTTCATTTAATTATTTTTATTACCTGTACTGAAAATAAACCCCGGTGGCTAGCTCAAATAATTTTAATTGGTGGCACATTCTGATTGAGCACAGTTACAAATACATAAAGACAGTTAATACAATACAAATAATAAGGGGTTTGCGCGGGAGGACATTGACACGTCCTTGGAAGGCTGACTCGTTATTTGTCCATACGGCTAGGAGAGGGCGCTCTATTACCATCTTTTTGCCATTCGTTACACTGGTTCCTGAACATCGTCCTCGATAAGGAGCCAGCAGAATTGTCGTTCCTGTTTTCTCTGAGAGGCATCACTGGAATAGCTTCTCCTCTTACTTCGAAGATGGAGTAACTTATCTGATGCACCATGAAGATGGATGCAATCCAAAACATCAAATTTCCCGGTAGGAAATATACAGTTCAAAATATCAAATTTCCCGGTAGGAAATATACGGATAAAAATATCGAATTTCCCGTTAGGAAATATACAATTCAAAATATCAAATTTCCTGGTAGGAAATATACAGTTCAAAATATCAAATTTCCCGGTAGGAAATATACAGTTCAAAATATCAAATTCTCTCCCCTCCCGGTAGGAAATATACAATCCCAAAATTTCTTCGTAGCCGGCAGCTACACTTCAGAAACCACTTTAAAATTCTTTATGAACTAGGTGTCCAGAAATTGACTTGATAATTTTACGTTGGGCTCCATTTCTCCCGGTAGGAAATATTCATTTGCGAAGAGAACAGTCACCTATTGATTGGAAACCGACTCTCCTGTTCTCAGTAAATACTGATCAGTGAAGAGAACAGTCACCAGTCGATCCATGATTTGATCTCAGACACAAATTAAATGCAGTTAATTTAGTTTTAAAATAGTTAACCTTTATTATTGAGCATCAAAAAGTCATTAGAATGACAAGAATTGGATATTCGAACACAATACTATTTAAAAAAATATATTATAGAAGTTTAACAGGATATAAAATCTAAACTTCGAAATCAAAATGAAAATTCAAGTAAACAGAAATTCAGATGAACTTAGTCAAAACAACATATAAATTAATCCTTTGAAGGAATAAAAATACTGTTTTTAAAATATTGTAGATATTTGACTGAATGCAAAATCTTAGCTTTGAAAATAAAAATAATTCTCATATAAAAGAAATTATGATGAAATTCAAAGTCGAAACAAAACCTGTAAATGAATCTTTTGAAGGAATAAAAATACTTTTCTCCTGTTCTTTTTTTTTTTGTTAGCCAAAAAAATAATAGTTTCTTTCTTTTGAATTCACATTTCTTTTACGTGTGATCAAAATTCTTCAATATAGTTAGAAATAAAACACAATATAATAACACTTAAATTCAATAATAACAAAAAACAGCATGTTGCCATTGGTTGAGTTCGAATAGCAGCCAGAGATGGAGATAGTACATGTTTTTATGTTACAGAAAATAAATATTTACAATTAAAATTAACACTTAAAAGTAGTAATGCGGGTAAATGAAAATTACACCTTTGAAGGTGCTGCGGATTGATGTAGACAAGACCTTGCGTCTGTCCGTTGCGCTTCCTGTTTACAGAACGTCCCGGTACGGGGTTCTAAAGTTTCAGTTGGAGTAGGAAGGCGGGAAAGTATGGCGCACTCAGTTACAGTTAAGTGAGGAATGTAGGAAACAAACTCCCTCCCTATATCCGAACTAGTTCAGATATATAGGAAGTTTGTGAAGTTTATGAACAGGTCGTTTGAAAACAGCCTTTGGTTTTCACAGTTGCAACTCGAACCAGTCCGTCGATGCCTGGATGTACTTGAAGCACTCGAGCCATTGGCCATGTACCAGAAGGACCCTCCTCTTTGATCAATGCGATATCATCTTCCTTCAAGTTTGGTTGTGCGTCCTTGCCATTTCTTGCGAGGTTTGTAAGGAAGATAGAAAGTCGGAGCTTCACTTCTTCCAAAAGCCACGTTTGATATTCTGTAGCAACCCTCAACGATATCTGTGGTTGGAGGTTGAAGGAAGCTCCTCTGGAACTGAAAGGACATCACCTGTAAGAAAATGTGAAGGCGTGAGTGTACATATGCATTCGATGTCAGAGTCATTAACGTATGAGAGAGGCCTGGAATTTAGTAATCCTTCGATTTGTGTGAGCAAGGTTGTTAACTCTTCAAAAGTTAATATGGTTTCTCCCAACACTCTCTTCCGATGAAATTTGACGGATCAAATTCCTGATTCCCGAATCCCTCCAAAATGTGTTGATGAGGGTGGAATAAAGTGCCAATCTATTGAAGATTTGGATAAGTAGAAGGAGATGGCTTCATTAGTTGGTAAAGAAAGCCATAACTTTCGTATTTCGTCAAATTTTCGACGAGCTCCCAACAAAATTGGTTCCATTGTTACTATAAATGTGGCGGGGAGCACCACGACGAGCACTAAAACGACGAAGTGCAGCTGTGAAGGAATCAATTGTTAAGTCTCTGACTGCTTCAACATGGACCGCTTTAGTTGCTAAGCATATAAATAAAGCAATATAACCCTTTGTAGATTTAGTCCCTCGACCTTTGTTGCACTTAATCAGTACAGGACCAGCATAATCAATACCGCGACTGAAGAAAGGTCTCTCCAGCGTGACAGGGTGTTTTGGTAAATTTCCCTTCAATTGTAGTGTTGAGGTGGATGTTTCGAATTTGTTACATTTCAAGCATTTTCTAACAAATTTGTTAATTAATTTTCTACTTCCTACGATCCAATGCGATCGTCTAAGAACGTGACAGCTATCCGGGGGTTCAGTAGTGGTCGTCCATGAGGAACCACACCCGCAGATGACCGGTGCATTGTCTTACAGGCCAGAAGAAACAGGCGGCAGACAGCGGGAGAAATCGCTAGACACACGACACAGGCGACTGGACGACCGATATCGCGTTTTACCGTGGCCAGAAGACTGCACGGTGGTGGTCTGTTTGCACGACGCCCTGTACGGTGTGTACCTTTAACGCCTGTCCATCGGAGAAGGCGTTCTCTGTGGTGCCGGGAACACCGGAATCGGAGAGACAATTAATGGGGACGAGTACTCTTTACAGATGAGAGAAGATTCAGTTTGAGTAGCGATTCTCATCGCATACTCATCTGGAGAGAGCGGGGAAGCCGCAATCATCCCTCGAACATCATTGAAAGGGACAGGTATGGAGGTCGCGGTGTTCTCGTTTGGGGAGGCATCATGCTTGGTAGTCGTACAGACCTTCACATCTTCGACGCAGAATCAGTCAACGGGACCCATTATTGTAACGAGATTCTTCTTCCATATGTGCGTCTTTTTAGAGGCGCTATGGGTCTGCAGTTCCTTTTCATGGACGACAATGCACCATGTCATAGCACAGTAGCTACCGAGCAGCTCTTAGAGAGTGAGGATATTGAACGTATGAATTGGCCGGCACGATCTCCGGATCTCAATCCCATCGAACATGTATGGGAATTTCTAGGCAGACGCTTGGCAGCTCGTGCCTTACCACCAGTAACGATTCGGGAGCTTCGATTGGCGCTGCAAGACGAATGGGCAGCAATGCCTCAACAACTCATTGACACCCTCATTCTCAGCATGGGCAGACGCTGTGAAACCTGCCTAGCAGTCAGGGGAGATCATATCCCCTACTAAAGACCGGATGTTTCTTGCTGGACACCCATCACAGGGATGTTTCGGCCTTCAGTCGCATTGCGCTCCATGCTACTTTTTCAATCAAGCTTCTTTTTATCCCTCTGATTTCTCTTTTAGTAAGTGTTGCTTACATATTACACATGTCCTTACGTATTGGGGATCTTACGGTATTAAATGTGTTGATTTGGAAAGCTTTTGTACAAAGTTATATTGAAAAAACCGTCTCGTCCTTAATTTTTTCACACCAGTGTATATTGTTATGCTTCATTTTAATTCGCAAGAATTATTCAAGTTTTACAGGTGTGTATCTATGTGAACAATTTATCTTTTATAATTATAATTTTTGCTTTGGTGAGAGGAGTGGCATTTTCCATTTTTGTCCGGGGTGGCAAAACTGCTAGAGCCGACTCTGCAACGTGCTTTATGAATCTGTCTTACATAAGCCCATGCTATGGGAAGCCTAATGTAGTTAAATCTGAAAGCAGCATCGAGTGGAACAACAAATTTGAAAGTTTGATTGTAAAAGTAGGAAGAATGTTTAAAAATAGACAAGAAAAATTATTCCACATCAAAAATAGAAAGCACTAAATGTATAGAATTCTTTAGCAAACATTTTTTTTCTCAATGAAGAAACTTAATAGTACTTTACAATGTTAGGGCAAAGCCATCTTGACAGGACCAGGCAGCGACAGAGTTGTGATGACGTCACGAAAGGAGGGAACGCGCATTCGCTCTGTGAGGAATATAAAGCTTTGAACATTTATTTTTTTCATGTCATAGACTAATATTTCCGCATTTATATTGATTATTTTTTTAATTCTCACTTAGAGTATTTTCTGATGAAAGTTATGTATTAATACGCTAGAATAATGCATAATATTTTCCCAGAAAAAGGGAAAAAATCACTCATGAAAGGCTTCTAACAGTATAAAAAAAATTTAAGAAAAAACTGACTCAATGTAAAATAATTTCAATCAGATAAAATAAAAAAAAAACATTTACTTGCAAAGAAAATTTGAAAAGTAGAGCATTAGAGGCAAATTAATAAAAAATCACGTGAATTAAGAAACATTTTGCTGGAGTTCCTTTTTCCTGTGAAATGACATTTTTTATATGCTCATAGACTCAATGAATCATAACAAAAGAAAGAATTATAAAAAAAAAAAAAATACATGCAAAAATATATACAAATATAGAAATGACAAACAGTTTTAGACACCATAGTAATTACATAGTAAAAATAGATTCTAGATTATACGTTAAAAATATTCAATTAAAATAATTCATTCATTCAATATTCAAAAATATAAAATAATTTCAATCCAATAAAATAAAAAAGAAGCATTTACTTGTAAAGAAAATATGAAAAGTAAAGTATTTGAGGCATATTATTACATAAAAAATGCATATGACATGAACAGTTTAGACACCATAATAATTATACAGTAAATATAGGACGTTAAAAATATATGTACATTAGTAAATACACTTACCTATAAATAATCGGAAAAAAAACTTTTCATGGAATATATCATTAATGAGGCAACGCACTGATTAGTTTCAAATTTTTGATCATTTGCATTTGTGATGATATTATTTAAACTATTAATTACACTATTTTTATGCATATACATTAAAATTCAATATTATGCTATGGTAAAAATATCTAAAAATCAAACAAAAGTTTTGAAATTAAAAAAAATAACATTTTACATATACTTTGAATGCTAAAATCTTTATGAAAATAATTCAAGCGAATAACGTAAATAAATAAATAATTTTTCTTCAAATAATAGATATTTGAACAATTAAACATGTTCATAAAATGTATGTAGAATAAAAAAATTACAAGGATATATGTGCATGCACAATGAATAACATACGAATCGATAATTGAATATTTAAATAAATAAAATAGAAAAATATATAAAAAGCATACATTAATTTAATTGGCCTTAAATTTCTTCATTTTTCGGTTATCCTTCACGATTAAAATTTCTTCATTGCGCTTTTTTGAATAATTATTTAAGCATATATTCCCAAATATAATGAATACTTTTTTAAAATATGAAAATGCAGATATGTGTGTTACAATTTACACAAGGTGAATGAAACGAATGCAAGACATTCCACAACTCGTGTAATTCCAGATACGCTTCTGTTATGCTTGTAAAGCAAGATAATTGACAACTTTCAGAAACTTCGATTTGAATGTTTTCGATATTAAAAAATTAAAAATGAAATATTGTGTTGAAATGACTTTTATAACAATATCTGTGGGCCTTTTTAAACCTCTTCTATCCAGATGTCTCAAATATTTTGTCCCTTCGACATTTTCCGAGTCGAAATTAATCTGCTTATCTAAAACAAATGTACAAGCGAATTTTATACTATGCACACAATATCCCGCTATATACATTAAAGCTTGATACTCTTCTATTGAAATATCATCTGATTTATTTCTAATGTTTAATATTTCGTTGAAATCTGTAATATCTACTTTAACATGAAATATTTCACCTGAATGACTTGAAATTAAATTTTTTAGTGAGATAGTACCATATTTATCTGAGTGCAAAGTTAACACACTTTTAATGCGCAACTTTTTTTCACACACACAGCTTGCAAAATTTCCTGCACAGTGACATGATAATTTGCTCCGGACATTTGTCTGTATTGCCCAAATTTGGCTTCTAAATTATCGGTTTGGAACATATCAGTTAAAACACATTTGAAATTCTGTTCCGTCAAAAGATACTTTATTAGTTCTGGAATGGTATTGATGGGAGGCCAGAACTCCCTAATTTAGAATTAGCTCCTGAGATGGCTTGGAATGTGTTTACGAGTCCCCGGACCGCATGTGGTTAAATTCCTTTGCGGTGGGGTGCGTCAAGAAAGTTCCCGAAACCCATAAATTGTGAGGTGGTGTAACACTGCGCTGGCCTCTGGACCAATCAGAGACAATTAAAGTGGACAAGACAAAGAGTTCACTCTAGGATTTTTGTGTGAAAAGTCGTAAAATAAAACGGGACGCACCCCGATTTTATACAGAGAACTGATCACAGAGCTGCAGTTAATCACGAAAATACTCCGGAGACTCCGGGCATCAACCACGTCCATCCCTTGCACTTTCCCTCTCTCAAGCTAAGTTAAATTTTGATCTTCTTGTAGTGAAGTAAATTTCCATATACTTGTGCTTAAAATAAATTTAATAATGTTAAAAACTATACAATCAGTGTATGATTTAGTGTGAGATGAGTGTTTTAATTTTAGAATTAGTTAACTTAATTAATTGTCATGATGCGATGTGAAATTAGGAATCTGGGTTCAAAGATTTAATAAATTAAATAGCGTTAAAATAGCGTCGCATCATCTGGTGGCGTAACCAGAGTTTTTTTTCTTTTCCCAGACACTATGTTGTGTTGTGAATTTAATTTTCTTCTAAATTTTTTTTGTTTCCTTGTAAGTTTAAATTTAAACGAGATGTTGGGTCACCCAATGATAATCTTAGTTCATCTGTGAAACATGTAATAATTTCTTATTGTGTGCCATTGTGTTTTAATTGTATTTATTACTCAATTTTTCCAGTTGTGAAATTTTTTTTCTCGCAGTATTTTTTTTATTATTTAGATACTTGGGGATGTTGCAAACAACTTCTGAAAGAAGGAATTTTTTTATCTATGGTTATAAATTTAATTATCTATTGAAGTGTAAGAATTATTGATAATGTGTCTTGCCAAATTTATATTACCCTGATTTGTTTTTTTTTCTATGGATATGTGCCGCAACTTTATATTGTACTGTTATCTTTACAGGATAAATATAATAGTTTTTTTTCTAAGTTGAGATGTTGTTAATGTATTTTTTTTCTTATGCTCTTTGTTAGTATATATATATATATATATATATGTTTGTATTGTGGATTTTAGTGTGCTCAAATTTTTTTTCCTTTTAATTAATTCGAGTGTATATTATCAAATGGATTACGTGTTTCGTTGCTGGTTAACAATTTTTTTTTGTCCGAATGTTTGAAGTGGTTCAGTTAATTGATTATGCTTACTGTTCTCGTAATAAAATTTCTTGTGTTACTGTTTCAAATTGTAGTCGATGAGGTGTTGTTAAATTTAGAGAAAGTGAAAGGAATTGGCCGAATTGTGTCATTAGTGTAGATATTAGATTTTGAGCGATTTAAGTGTTATGAAGATGTTATTTCCGATAAAAGTTGGTTAGATGTTGCGCTGCTTATAAATTAGAGAAATTAATTGTGTTAAATTTTGATAGTAATTGATTAGGTGTTTATGG
Source organism: Trichonephila clavipes (assembly GCA_019973935.1). NCBI lineage: Eukaryota > Metazoa > Arthropoda > Arachnida > Araneae > Nephilidae > Trichonephila > Trichonephila clavipes. The sequence continues at coordinate 314,069 of BMAU01021243.1, forward strand.
CTGTAGTACTTGGAATTTGAGATATTGAAGTGATAAGGTTAGTAGTTTTTGAAAAAAAAAATTGGTTAGATGTTCATTTGTGCAGTATTTGAATTTAGAGATATTAAAGTGTAAGGAAGAGGTTAAGTTTTGACGGAAATAGTTATTGCGTGTGTTCATTATGTTTGCGCTTGGAATTGAGTTTTTCTTTTTTTTTTTTTTTTTCTGAGATGTTAAGGTTTGTCAATTTTTTTGTTAATCTGTTGTTCTGGTTGAGATGAGATTTTAATTGTTGGAGTGATGTTGTGTTTAGGGAATAAGTATTGGTTATATACATCGATTTTTTTTTTCCTGTGGACATGTAGAGCATGTTAGAGCATTGGACTTCGTAAATGCGCTTGATTTGTTGTTGTAATTTTTTTCTCCCTCTCCTTGTTTCTATTAAAATTTTGATTTGGAGTTGTCATGCAAATTAATTTTTTTGGGTCATTTTGTTGCTTGGACGTTTTGTGTGGGGTTTGAATCTTGGTGTGCTTGGGCGATAGGGGAGGACGTCCCATCTCGTGCTGATAGCTGTCCATGTCATTCTGGCGCACTCCTACTCGGAGCATTTTCGTTTTCACCCCCCCCCCAACCCCTCGCGGGTGCCAGGGGAAGAACTTTGGGTGTTGGTCCTCTCCGGCGCATTAGTAGGAATTTTTCTCCCTTGCGCCCCCCTGCTGTCGCAAGCGAGATCAGATATTCAGCCTCTCTTTTTCTCTCTAGGGTCGCCGTTCTTCCCCTTTTTTTTTTTTTTGTTTGTTACTTTTCTCTCGGAGCTACTCGATGATAATTTTTTTTATAACTATGCAACTTGTGTCGTCGTTTTCTGATGTTTAAGTGAGACATAATTTTGTACTTAGTTATTTAATGAATTTTAGCTCATTTTTTTATGCAATTTGTTTCATGTCTTGATTTGATGCTTAAATGAGATAATGTTGTGTGTGTGTGTATGTGGTTAATATCAATTTTAGCTCTAGATAAAATATTTTTTGATGCTATGTGTTTTATGACAATATATAAATTTTGTTGTTTGTAATAAGATGGATATTTGATTTTGCTATGCGATTCATGTATGCACGTCAATTTTAATTTTATAAATTTTAAGATTTAATTCATGTTTGCAACAGAAATCAAATTTTGGGGTCTTTTGGACACCTGTCACGAAATTTGAATGTTGTTACTGTATATATATATTTTGCATTTTCATTAATCAAATACTTTTGTGTTGCGGTTATTATCTAGTATTTAAATTTTTTTTTATACAAAAGGTTCTTTGCTTGAATAAGTTAGTTCATGCTTACTTGATTGTGTATAACTGTGTACTTTTCTTGTTAAATTTTGAGTTTGCATAAAAGATTATTTTTTTTTAGTGGCGGTATTTTGTCAGAAGCAATTTTAGTGATAAGTTGTGTTAGTGTATTAATTTTAAGTGGCTGTGTATTACTGAATAATGATATCTTTGGAATTTATGCTTGTTAAGATATGGATAGAGGTGGTTGTTTGAATTTTTTTTTCCATAAGAAATTATGTTGAAACTTAACTTTGTTTTGCTCAAGTTGTTTTGTTTTGTCATATGATTGCTAATTTTAATTTAAAACTTTTATAGTCTTTCGGTTAGGTGTTTCAATGCTAATTTAATTTTTTTTGTGTTGTTTTGCTATAGATTTGGAATTTTTTGTTTGCTTAGGGCTCTAGTTAAATTGAGGTTTGGATAAATGAATGTGCAGTCAAAAAATAATTTCGTCTCGCTTGTGTGCTAAACTGTACTAGGAATTGAATGTTTTGTTTGATGTCGATATAGTAGTTCTGTTGGTTTAGGTTAATTTTTTTTTATTCATGGTAGCGCTTGGGTAGATTATTGAATTGAGTATTGATATTAATTGAGTTTTTTTATGGTTTTGGATTTTAATTGTAGTTTTGCATTGTTATTTGGAAATAAGTTTATGGTCAGATAATGGTATTGTTAAATTTTATGTTTTGTGTACGCGTAGTTGTGTTAGCTTTGAGTTTGGTATTGGCGAAGAGGAGAATTTTGATTTAGTATTGTTTCAGTTTTAGATATTGAGTTTGATAATTTTTTTGGTTTGAAAATGTTGAAGATGATCAGGTGTGAATTTTTTTTGTTTTATTAATTGTTGAAGGAGTTAGATAAGTTTGAGTTTAGGATTTTGTGGAATATTTGAGAAAGTTATTCGAAGGAGATAGATAAATTTTAATTTGATGAATTTGTAGAATAATTGAGAAAGTTTTTTTTTTATGGAGATAGATAAGTTTGCGTCCAAAAGTATGTGGTAAATTCGAGAGTTGTTTGATATGGAAATGGAAAATTGAGTTATAATACTTATGCGGTATATTTGAGAAAGTTGTTTTGATGTAGAGAAGGTAATTTTGAGTTAAGGATTTTGTGCGATTTCGATTAAATAAGTTGAACATAGATAAGTTGAATTAATGATTGTGTGGTATATTTAAGAATGTTTTGATATGAATCTAGGAAAGTTCGAGTTGAGGATTATGTGAGATTTTGTGTAAATAAGTTGATGGGCATAGTGGGTTTTAGTTATTGGTATTGTGGAGAAGTCGATTAATTATTTGGAAGTTGCAGATAAGTTTAAATAGTGTTATTGAGGTACAGGATATGAATGATCTTTGAGGTAAAGGCATTTTTGAATGATTGAGGAATCATTTTAAGGTTACTGAGAATTTTGGGTTAATGTTATAGAGTGATATTTGAGTAATTAATTCGATGGTTATCGATGAGTTGAGTTAGCAGTATTGTTGAAAATTGAGGATCTTTTTTTTTTTGTATATTTGTTGCGAGTATAGTGAAACATTGTGATGAGTTCTTTTTTTTTAATTATTTAGAATTGATACATTGTATTACGTGGAATGTTAAAAAAGTGATGTTGATTAGTGAAGTGAAATTTTTTTTTGGAATTATGTTGTTTAATTATGTGTAGCTCTTGTAATAATTTTTTTTGTTTTAGTTAAAATTACTTTACTCTGTATGTGTTGCCTCATATGTCTTGGGTTGCATTATCAATTTTATGTTTATAAATTTTTTTTTCTGAAATTTTCAACTGCATTTGCGATTTCGGGAATTCATTTCTCAATATGGAAATTCACATGTATTTGAATGTAGAAGAAATTTTTTTTTCTCTCAAATTTTTTAAAAGTATTAATCGATATAGTTATTTTTTTTTATAATCGGATTTGCATGGTTTTTTTTTCTGTCTTGATTGTACATTCTGCTTCTTGTGTTGGCGTTTGCGGCATGCAGCAAATCGTTTGCGCAGGGAATGGCATGTGCAAACTTTTTTTTTCTGCCTTTGTAAACATTGGGTGTGCATCCTGATCAAATACACACTCATAGTTTGCAATTCTAAATTTAATCGCATTAATTTTTTTTTTATTAATTTCAAATTGTAACCAATGCTTGTAGTGAATTTTTAAAATTTCTTAGGCTATTAAGCATTCTCAGAGGTTATAACTTTTTTTTTACCGTGTACACTATTCGCTACAATTTATAGATTTTAATTTGCAAATCTGAATTTAATTACATTCCTTTTTTAAAAAATTTTAAATTGTAACCAATGTTTGTAGTGAATTTTTTAAAATTTCTTAGGCTATTAAGCATTCTCGGAGGTTATTTTATTTTTTCTTCACCTACGCACAATTCGCTTGAATTTCTAATTTTTTATTTTATAATAATTTTTTTGTTTTTTTTTATTTTACGAAAGATTGTAATCATTGCTCTTAAGTGAACCATTGCAATTTCTTATGCTTTGAGTACTGTTAAAGGTTAAAATAATAGTTTTTTTTTGGTGGTCTGATACAGGCACATCATATTAGTCGTGTCAGGATTTCGATGTTATACGATTATGAGGTGTCTGTGTTTCTTAGTGCCACGTTTGTATTGATTATGTATGTTTCACTTGTAGTTATTTCTTATCACAAAATATTTTTTTCGATGCTCGTATGTGTAGTTATTGTGAGTATCGAAGCTGTTATATATGCAATTTTTGAATTTACTATGCGTTACTTGTCCTATTTTTTTATTATTTAGTGGCACATGATTCTTTGTAATTATTCAATTATTTCTATTTGTTATTTTATAAATGTTGTCCTTGTGAATTGTTTGGTGACCCATTCGATAATTATTTGTTCGTAACATGAATTTAATCGTAGTTGTTAGTAGTTAATTTTTCCCCCTCTCACCGCTAAAGGAATTGGGACTTAATTTTTAGAATTTACTTTATAATTTTTTTTCTTCCTTTCTGTTACATTTTCAATTGTAAATTGTGGGAATGGCGAGGTCGGTGCTTGGAATCTGCTGCGGAAGTCAAATGGGGTTGAGTTTCTCTTTTCTTCACACTGGTTTTGGTTCTAAGACTAATATGGTTTCCCTGGGAGACAATTTTTTTTCTATTGCAGCGTACATGGAACATTTTTATTCCACATCTGCCGGAACCTACGGGGCCAGCTAAATTTTTTACTCATCGTGGACGGACTACAGACTTTTGATGTGTTGCCTAGCTCTACAGGAGATTCGTCTACTCATCGTGGACGGGCTGCAGACCTTTTGTTGTGTTGTCCCGCCGGAGCGCCTAACTTTCTTCGCAGTATCGATGCATCAGCTATTTTTCTGGTCGGGACACACATGATCGCCGAACTCTTCTCGTGATGGAACAAATTTTTTTCTCTTTCTTGCTGGTTGTAATTTTTTTTTGTGCTGTGTATTTGAGAGAGGGGAGGAGTGATGGGAGGCCAGAACTCCCTAATTTAGAATTAGCCCCTGAGATGGCTTGGAATGTGTTTACGAGTCCCCGGACCGCATGTGGTTAAATTCCTTTGCGGTGGGGTGCGTCAAGAAAGTTCCCGAAACCCATAAATTGTGAGGTGGTGTAACACTGCGCTGGCCTCTGGACCAATCAGAAACAATTAAAGTGGACAAGACAAAGAGTTCACTCTAAGATTTTTGTGTGAAAAGTCGTAAAATAAAACGGGACGCACTCCGATTTTATACAGAGAACCGATCACAGAGCTGCAGTTAATCACGAAAATACTCCGGAGACTCCGGGCATCAACCACGTCCATCCCTTGCACTTTCCCTCTCTCAAGCTAAGTTAAATTTTGATCTTCTTGTAGTGAAGTAAATTTCCATATACTTGTGCTTAAAATAAATTTAATAATGTTAAAAACTATACGATCAGTGTATGATTTAGTGTGAGATGAGTGTTTTAATTTTAGAATTAGTTAACTTAATTGTCATGATGCGATGTGAAATTAGGAATCTGGGTTCAAAGATTTAATAAATTAAATAGCGTTAAAATAGCGTCGCATCAGTATTTACCATATGCCTCAAAGCAAAAAATGTTTCATCGCTTAAACAACCCTCTCGTTTATTTTGTTTTAAACTTTTCCAGCAGTCCAGCCACTGAATAAATTTAAAAAAAAAGAGAATATATCATCATCCATTGATGAAAAAGGAGCACTGTTTTTCACAATTTAAGATTTTGACCCTTAGTTGGATTTTTAATATTCATTTTTGATGAATCAGTGTCCCTAAACATTTAATTTATCTTTTAATATATTAAGTGCAGTCACATTGCTCTCTTCAAAAATTTTTAAAACTAATTTAACATTTTGTTTTTCAAAATTTGTTGGTTTTAAAACTTTTAAGCATAATTTAGGAGCTAATTTAACAATAATGTTCATTTCTTCATTATAAATTTTAAATAATGTGAAAAAGATACTTTTCGGATTTGAGAAAATTCTGAAGGACCAGAATACATTAAAGAATCAGCATCTTTCTGATTCAACCAATTATTCCGTATAGATTTGATAAGATGTACTGAATCAAAAAAAGATGTAATTTTTTTACATTATTAGCTGGGTTCTGAATAACACTCTTTATGGAACGACTACACAATTTAGGAAAACAATTTCTATATTTACTCTGTTATTATCACTTACAATGCAAACAACTGAAAAAACCTACCTTTTCCATTAGTGACAAAATTTCTAAAGTCATAGAATGCAAGTCTTCAGTATTCATGTTCTTTACAGGGTTCAATGGTACTATTTCTTTATTTTTACTCAATAAAGAGTATAAAAAACATTGAATCGTAGTAGCTGCTTCTCCTTTCTCAGTAAATCCAATGTTTTTATTACATTTATATGTAATAGCTGATTTGATGAAAATTTCATCAATTTGTAATACCTGTTTCTCATGGTCTTTCAGTTCTTTACACCTATCTCGTAGATAATTTTAATTAGCCAGAGTTAACAAACCTGGAGTAACATTTAATTCAGAAGCAACTCTCTGTAATTGTCTCACACTTGGAAGAATTATAATCCCCTTATCTCTTACATAGGAATAACATGTGGTAGATTTAATGTACATGCAGAAAGAAAAAACCATTAAATTACTGCTATACTTTCGGCCATGTTTATTCGAATTTAATAATTTCATTTGCTCTAAAATAAAATTTGCTGCTTTAAAATTTTCAGCATTGCAATTTTCAATATACTTTTTCCACGATTGAATAGCCATAACATGATGAGGAACAGAGTTAATGGAACATATTTCTTCAAAGACATTTACTGTATTAATATTTAACAATTCGCTGAAATATGTTAACCTAGGAGGATTATTAAGAATTTTTCCAACAGAAGGTATATTTAATTCACGATTATTATTAAATATAATAATAGAGAGATCTATATTTATATTTTCAGGGACTTTAAAATAGGACAAATTTCCAATTAATAAAAAGAAATGTTATGCAACTTTCACAATTATGTTTTAGAACATTATTTTTAGATAAGAAATCAGATATAGGATTTTCTCGCATTAGCAGATTTTCTTTTAAACATTCAAAACTGGTAATTACATCTTTCTTAATGAAATTAGTAAACAGTTGTTCGTCTAATTGTTTCATTTTTTTTTCCTTTCTTTGAATTGTCACCGAGCGTTCTTTAATTTTTTCATTCAAGTAGGATGGACAACCAGGGAAAATGCAAGGATATGCATTCTCTGATCATTTTGGATACACTCTAGGTATTTCTATAACAGTACCAGTCTTGTCTGTAATTTTATCTTTTATCACAATGAAAGATTCAGGGAAATGTTTAATACACGCACTACACTATTGTTAGTATTTTTAAAATTCCTAGGAATTTTCTTTTTCCAAGTTTGTAACAACTTTTCATCTTTTCGGAAACGAAACACAGAAATGCACGGCTGCCCCGGTTTATTAGAGGAACAATTTGGTACACAACAGTAACGAGGCATTATTATGAAATGTGTGCAGCTTTAGGTTAAGTTACTAATAATATTTTTCAGTTAATTAAGATTTGTGACAGAATAAACAATACACTAATTTCACATTTAAACACTAGTTTCTCTTATAAAACAAAATATCTTTTTTTACAAATAATCAAGGATGTTGGCATATATGCGTCAGTTTATTATATCGTGCTCTCAAGACTCAAAAGAAAAAAATTCAATGGCAAGAATAAAGTTATACAATACAAATATCGTTCATTTTTCTTTATGGTTAATAAAGAAATCCTGATTAATCTTTTTTGCAGAAAATCCAGTCAATTTATCTTGAGTAATGAATAGAAATACACGCGGAATAATCTATCAACTATGTCAGCTTACAAGATGGAAGTGTGACAAACTGAATGTAATCGTTTCTTCCGCAAAATCCTTATTCTCTCCTTTGATCACGTGACCGCTTTCAAATCATTGCAGTGTCAGGGCTTACTCTCTTCTACATAGCTTTGGTTAGGGTCAACATTTTCATGTGGAAAACTGTTCGCCTTAATCAGAATTTCATAAGATTTATCAAAAGAAATAAGCCTGGAAATGAGTTATTAGCAATTTTTTTTACAATAATGAATGTGGAATGTGAACCTAATAATAAAAAACTGAAAATAAGCTATAAATTTCACATTAAATATACTTGTAAAGTCGATTCTCGTTTTCAAACCTTCGACAATACAAACCTCACGCTAATTCGAAGTATATTTTTAGTCCCTAAGAAAACTCTTGATATTTCGAACTAAAAAAATACGTTTTGGTACAGTCAATATTTCGAAGTAAAATCTGCAGCTCTAGCCAGACTACAACACGCGATAATTCGAAGTTATCTTTAACTGCTCTTGACTATTCAAATATGCTCTATCAAGTAGAATCCTGTTGCGAACAGGTTGAGGCTTACATGTTTTGCGTAGAATTGTCTCCTCTGTAACGTAGCCCCTTTGATGACATCGGCCTGCTATCCCTTCTTTTAGACCGACTGCACTTGTCCGCCTTCCATATCTTTCGTTTAACACGTGGCCTTGCTACGCGTGTTTAGAAAGGATTGCAAAGAGATTCTTAAGATTGTGTATTTAGCGTCGGAGTGACATGACGATTTATGACTCATCTGTGTGAATAATGGCATGCGACACCAAATAGGGCATGAGCTGGACTGGACCAAGGCTATTTTGATTCTCAGGCTGCGACAGAGATCCCCCCAAAACAAGTCACATGACCAAAGGAGGGACGATACTCCCCGGGTTTGACCATCACTTCACCAGTCTTTCATTAAAGCTTGTGATATAGTGCTTTACTTTACCATGTGTTTTTATATATGAAATGTAGTGAACATAACATCAGTAATACCATTCAATATAAAGAAAGGTAGAATATATTATTGTATAACTTTATTCTTGAGTCATTATTGAATTTATTTTTAGTTTTAAAGATAATTGAGTATAATAAACTGATGCATTTATGCCCACATCACTAATTATTTGTAAATTAAAATATTTTATTCTATATGAGAAATTAGTGCTTAAATTTATAAATATTTTTAATCTATCACACACACACACAAATCCTTATCTTAAAATTATTAAAAGTTTTATTAATAACATAACCTAAAACTCCACACATTTTATAGTAATGCTTCGTTATTGTTATGTACCCAAATGTTCTTCAAATAAAATACATATATATCCTTACATGTTCCCCGGCTGTCCATCCTATTTGAATGAGATAACATTGTGATTAACATATTTCAGTGAATTGCTAAATATTTTTAATACGGTTAATGTTTTTGAAGAAATCTGTTTTCTTAATTTTGTTCATCATGTTATGGCTATTCAATGTTAAGAAAAGTATATTGAAATTTGTAATATAGGAAAAATTTTGCAAGTTGAAAATAATTGCGAATTAAGCGTGCTATCTTTGCACTCGGATAAATATGGTACTATTTCACTGAAAAATTTAATTTCAAATTAATTCAGGAAAGATACTTAATGTTAAAGTAGATATTAAGGATTTCAACGAAGTATTAAACATTTCAAATAAATTAGAAGATATCTCAATAGAAGAGTATAAAATTTTAATGTACGTTACGGGTTATGCGTGCATAATATAAAATTCGGATGCTCCACTTGCAAATGTATATTTCTTTCAAATAAAGAGATCAATTTCGATTCAGAAAATGCAGGACAAAACACAATTGAAACTTCTGGATAGAAGAGATTTAAAAATGCCCACAAATATTGCTATGAAAGTCATTTCAATGCAATCTTTCATTTTTAATTTGTTAATATCGAAAACATTCGAATCAAGATTTCTCTCTTAAAGTTAATTGCCAATTATCTTGCTTAACAAGCATAAAAGAAGCATATCTGGAATTACACGAGTTGTGGAATGTCTTGCATTTGTTTCATTCACCTTGTGTAAATTGTAACACATATACCTGCATTTTCATATTTAAAAAAAATATATTCATTACATTCGGGAATATATGCTTAAATAACTATTCAAAAAAGCGCAATGAAGAAATTTTAACGGTGAAGGATAACCGAAAAATAAAGAAATTTAAGGCAAATTAGAACAATGTTGCTTTTTATATATTTCACTGTTTTATTTATTTAAATATTCAACTATCGATTGGTATATTATTAATTGTACATGTGCACTTCCTTATACTTCATTTTTTTAATTCTATATAGATTTTATGCACATGTTTATAATATATACAGTTCACACACATATATAAAGGGTGTTTTTTTAGAGGTATAGCACTTTAAATTGCAATAAAACAACGATGTATTATTCGATTGACACGAATTTTTTATTCGAAAGATAATCTTGTGGCATTACATTTTAAATATGATTTCTGGCCTATGATTACCACGGTTGGCTCGGATGTAGTCCAATCTGGACGTCCAATTTTCGATGACTTTTCCCAACATTTGTGGCCGTATATCGGCAATAACACGGCGAATGTTGTCTTCCAAATGGTCAAGCGTTTGTGGCTTATCCGCATAGACCAATGACTTTACATAGCCCCACAGAAAATAGTCTAGCGGTGTTAAATCACAAGATCTTGGAGGCCAATTCACAGGTCCAAAACGTGAAATTAAGCGGTCACCAAACGTCTCTTTCAATAAATCGATTGTGGCACGAGCTGTGTGACATGTTGCGCCGTTTTGTTGGAACCACAGCTCCTGGACATCATGATTGTTCAATTCAGGAATGAAAAAGTTAGTAATCATGGCTCTAGACCGATCACCATTGACTGTAACGTTGTGGCCTTCATCGTTTTTGAAGAAGTACGGACCAATGATTCCACCAGCCCATAAAGCGCACCAAACAGTCAGTTTTTCTGGATGTAACGGTGTTTCGACATACACTTGTGGATTATCTTCACTCCAAATGCGGCAGTTTTGCTTGTTGACGTAGACTTGATTCAACTAGAAGTGCGCTTCATCGCTAAGCAAAATTCGCTTATGAAAATCGGGAACAACGGCAATCTCGTTTTGGGCCCATTCGACGAATCTATGCCTTGCTTGATGAATTGCCAAACCAAACTGAGAATAAATCACTTGACAGCTGTTAAGTCGGTCGCCATCTTGGAAAGTAATGCCAACTTAAACTTCTATACCTGGAAAAAAACACTCTTTATAACTATTCCTTAAGAAAAATTCTATTTATTTACATTATTCGTTTAAATCATTTTCATGAAGATTTTAGCATTCGAAGTATATATGTTAAATGTAAAATACTATTTTTTGAATAAAAAATTGTTTGATTTTTAAATATTTTTACCCAGGCATAATATTTTTTTGTAACGCATAAAAAATAATGTAAAAATTGGTATGAAAAATATCATTACAAATCTTAATGATTCAAAACTTGAAAAAAAAAAGTAATCAATACATTGCCTCATTAATGATATATTCTATGAAAAGTTTTTTTTTTTTTTTGTCAGATTTATAGGTAAAGTATTCTTTTCTTATGTATATATTTCCTAACGCATAATCTAGAATCTATTTTTGCTGTATAATTACCGTGGTATCTAAAACTGTCATTTCTATATATTTTTAAATGAAGTTTGCATTTGTATATATTTTTGCATACATTTAACCTTTATTATGATTCATTGATTGCAGCAAAATGTTGCTAAATTTACATGTTTTTTTATTAATATGCCTCTAATGCTTTACTTTTCATATTTTCTTTGCAAGTAAATGTTGCTTTTGTTATTTTGTCTGACTGAAAACATTTTATATTGAGTCAGTTTTTACTCAGATGTTTCTTTTGTTATAAAACTTTCACGAGTGATATTTCCCGGAAAATATGAGATTCTTCTAACGTATTAATACATAACTTCCATCTGAAAATATTCTAAATGAGAATTATAAAAAATAATCAATATAAATGTGGAAATATTAGTCTACGACCTGAAAAGAAATAAAAGTCGTAAGCTTTATATTCCTAACAGCCACTGCGAGTAGCAAAACAGTCCCTCCTTTCGTGACGTCATCAAAACGCTGTCGCGGCCTGGTCCTTCAAGATGGCCCCTTGACTGAACCATACCTTGAAGAACTAAAGGTATTGGGGACAGTTTCTGAGGGAACCAATGACAGTTTTTTAAGGGGATCACTTCACGAAAATCGATCAAAAAATCGATTTTTCAATTTTGATTGAAAAATAAAATACCACTCTTTCTTTCTAATGCAGTTTAAATTTTTGTTCTAGCCGAATTAGAAGTATGTTTAATATTTTTTTAAAAAGTTGTTTACATCTGTCAAACTCCAAAACAGCTGATTGCCAAGCCCCTTTCAAATCAAAACAAAAAACACATGCTACTTTTCAGCCTTATCAAACATTTTAAATTGATTAAAATAATTTATTTTGATCAGCAACTTATCCAGGAAAGTGAAATGAATAGTTTAGCAGCGGGTTTTTACCTCGTTAAATATAACGAATTTCTGTTATTGTGTGTGTGGAATCGTTTTTTCGCTATCAAAAACATTTTATATAATTCGTTTTAAACTTTCATTTTTTAAACGTTTTAATAATAAAGAGTTTAAAAAATGAAAGTTTGGAAAAAAGGTACAAAAGCCCAAACTTTCGAGGAATTAAGTGTTGCATAACAGTCAGAGAATTTAAACATGAATAATTCAGCTTTAAAAGCTGAATTATTCATGTTTAAAAGCAAAAGTTAGGTAAGTTTAATAAAGAGTATGTTTTTTTTAGATTCCTTTGAAAGTTTTTGTAAAATGATTGGCATTCCACTGTTTTCTTGTGCTTTGAAACAACATGTATTATGTAAATAAAATGTAAAAAACAAGGTATTCGCATAAATTTTGGTCGCCAAATCCAGGGTTTGGCTACAAAGTTGCTAATAAGTTACGATTTTTGTGGTCTTATTCAAATATTTCTTATTACCAGGTTTACTAAAACAGTAGTTAATCAAAAAAGATACAAAACTATATGAAGTGAACACTAGGCATTCATATGCTATGAGGTCTATTAAAAAAGAAGCAGCTGCGAAAATATTTTGCGGAATTCTGAATTTGTCACCTCCACCAAAGTGGTTTTACCAGTCCATGCATGCATTAAATAACGAGGCAGAGAAAGTAACCGAAGTGTCATGGCGTTTGCTACTGCCGAAATAATATCGTTTAATAATGGAGACCCAACTGTACCGGAGGCTATCGATGGTACCTGGCAAAAAAGGGACCATACTTCTCTAAATGGTGTTGTTACGGCAGTTAGTGTGGATACTGGGGAAGTTGTTGATGCTGAAATATTATCGAGGAAATGCTCATGTAATTTTAACGGCAATGTATATAGCGTTGAGAGTTCGGCAAATTTAATTGGAAATAGTAGGGGAATGGAGTTGAAGGTGCACTTTGTATCTTCCATCACTCACAGGCATTACGCAATTTACGATATACACACTATTTGGACTCTAAAACATACAAAGCAGTTTTAGAGTATAAACTTAAAGAGATGTCAACATTAAAAAATTAGAATGTGTTGGTCATGTTGAGAAAAGGATGGGGACACGACCAGGGCCGATCCTAGGGTGTCGGCCGCCCTCGTGCGAAGACCTAATGTGCCGCCCCTCTAAAAAATTTTTCATATTTGGACTAATATATTTAATTACTTATTACAATACGTATATATTTAATACTTATATATTCAGGTTATAAACTCATCTACCTGTATAAGAGTAAAAATGTAAATAAAATTTGAAGTTCATGAAAAATGAAAATTCTTAATAGAAAAGTTATAAAATACTGTATAAATACTTTAAATGAGCAATAAAATCTTTTACTTATAGAAATTTATTGAAAATATTCCTTTGTACGGACCTTTTTGAAAGCCAGTGCATTGTGTCCCCGCCTAAGCTAGCATTTTTATTTATGTAAACCCAAAGACAGAACACGCGTTTCCACGAACGAGTTGCAATATGGCTTTATTACAAATTCTGTTTAGTCTTTAAATCGGAGCGCGGAGCAGACAATGTTGTAATTTTTTATTTCTTTGTTCCTTTTCCCTTTTGAATTACATTGATTTACTAGGACAGCACTATATTTAATGAGGAACACAAACTTGTCTTTGAAATCTTAAAAGAAATAAAATTTTTTCAGTGTCACTTAAATAGAATGTCCCTTAATAAGAGGTAAATACATAACATTCATATTAAAAAAGACAGGTGGCAATATTAATTGTGCCTTATTAGGAGATGTACCTTACAGGAACAATTTGTACATTATTTTAAATCTTAAAAAAAATACAAATTATTTCGAAATTAAAAACATAATTACCCCGTTGCTATTTCAAATGACCTAAATGTAAGAGATTAATTGTGCCAATTTCAACAGGCCATTTTTTTCGAAAATGAGTCTGTTGATGGTAGGGATTAAACGCATTTATTGTAACTTTAAATAACAATATTCAAGACTAACATGAAGCATCTCGCTGTCTTCCAAAAATTCTTATATATATATATAGCCTCTGTCTCCCTTAAGTTAGCTGACACCGGAGTGGGTGAAAATAATGTCCTTTGTGACCCACTCGGGATGGGAAGGAAAGTTACAGAAGAAAATAAGCAAAAACATATCAAATTTCATTATTTACGGTACACAACAGCCTCGAACCCTTCAAGGCTCAACACATGAGAGAGAGAGAGAGAACTGACTTTAAACGTACAGAGTACAAAATAAGATACATGAAATGAAATACCAGATTCACATTGCTAGATACAAATATATAACTGGAAATTGCAAAAAAGATAAATCAATTATATATTTAAAAATAAATTCTGTCAGAAAGCCAGTCAAATATTTAAGTGGGCATGTAAATGCTAAACATTTTTTTTTATATAGAGATATTTATAAATCAGCAAAGTAAGCAATAGCTTTTTAACAAACATAATTTTTAACTCAACATAAACACCAGTAGCGTAACGGAAAATAATTGGGCCACCCCAAGCCGGATCTTTATATATATATATTAATCTTTAATCTCTTAATTTTTTTTGACATTCTTTGTCAGTCATTCACACCTTTATTCCAGGCTTCTTTAAAATACATATTTATTCTCTCAGCAAAAAGCCAACATTCCCGACAGTAAGCAACATTAAGTCGTGTTGAATAGAACAACCATTTCCGTTCGATCTTTTGTCCTGCCCTGCAAATGAAACTATAATAAGATGATGAAAAGCTCCTTCCTTGTCATCTTTTTGGAAATTATCTTCTAGTTGACATCGGCCCAATTTTAAAATTCTCTTTCCCATAAGTCTATATCTATGGGCGTACCTACATAATGCGCAAAATCACTTCTACTCAAGTCTGTTTCTTCGTTTTCATCTTCCAACTCCTTTTCTTTAGATAGAATATCCTTATTAGCTGAAGTGTCCAAAACTGTGTTTTTTTTTCTCTTGAGGATTAATTTTCACTTCCAGGATTTGTTCATCAGGTTCCCTGGCAATACTATTAACTAGCACAAGATGATGTACTTGGTGACATTAAAAAGTTATCCAATTTTGCTGTTAATATTATATTCCTTTTCTTTTCGAATTTTTCACATTTGAGAGCCACTCAGTGCCGGTTTAAGCTCATTTCGGGCCATGGGCGCAGAGATCTACAGGCTTGTTTTGTACTTGAGGATGGAAATTTATAACCAGAAAATGAGGTTAAGCCCAGCTTATTCAGGCCTCGGGCGCAATGGATAAACTGACACTGGAACCACTTACAAGCTTTTTTTTTTAACTCCACTCATTTTAGGGCCACGTTTCTTTTTGTCTTATTAACAAAATACCAGTATAAGAACCAGAATATTAATTTCCGCGTTTAAAAAAACAGTTCTTATACTGCAAAAAGAAAAGCGAGATTAAAATGTTTCAAAAGTAAAGGAACACGTCCTATATTGAAGTGCATTGAATATAAATATATATATATGTTGAAAAAACAATTTTGTGAGACATTTCATTGTGCTTTAGTTGATTGAATACTCATGAATCTACGGTAAGTACTGCGGGTACATCTGTGTTTCAAACTCAGAAATCTAGACCAAATAATTATTTATAATGCTCTCTATGCTTTTCCACAAGTATCGTAATACTATTTTACATGAAAAAAGCATAAGAGATGTACGTTATTTACGACTTCACTAAATGTAAATGAAATATATGGGGGGGGAATTAAAGACGCCAATAAGTTCCTAAGTTGCTTCGGCAAAAAGTAAATCATGTCATTTTTTTCTCCCTACAGCTAATGTAAAGTATACAATAACAATAAAAACAGTGATGAATTTTTTTTTTATTTTCCTAGTATTTTATCCGGTTCTCCATTTGATTTTTGCTTTATGTGTTAGTAATTTAGGCTTAAAATGAAAACCCACTAAAGAAAAGTATCTCTGGTCACGGAGATTACAGCAAATCAAACAAAATGTTTTTTTTATTTGGTTATTGGATCAAAGATATCTAATAAGGGTATTAGAAGTTTTGATTTTGAATGACGTTAGATCGCAAATTGGAAAATCGCTTCAAAATTAGATTTTAAAAAATGCAAAGCGAATTTTGAGAAAATCTACGTTAGTGGCGTCAGGCTTTGGGCCCCCGCAGTGCGGGGGTGTACGTTACGCCAGTGATAAAATAATTTTGAAGAAATGCAATTTGCCGAACGCTGCTCTAAACAAAATATTGTTTTGTACACTTTTGTCACCCTTAACGTAGCAATACTATATACGATAGATAATCGTTTGCACCAGTATCCCGAGGTCGCAGGCCCATATGCTTGCTACAACAAATCGCAACGAAGTATAGTTATTTTTTTAAAAAAAGATAGACTATATACACAAATTTTACAGCAGTCAGCATTTCTATTTAGTCTAAAATAAAATTCCAGGTATTTAAATAAGGTGCAAGGTTTCCAAAACAAAAATAATAATACAACAAATATTTTCATACCAATTTTTTCGTAACAAAAAAAAAGTATTTTTCAAATTCGGGACAAATGCAGCCTCAGACATGGGACCAGTTTCCCCAGCCCTAGAGCCGCTCCTGCTGCTAACATAGAGACAACAGTAAATAAAAGGGCTAAGTGGATTGGATCATATGAAATTACTCTCCGACTAGGAGTATACATGAAAGCGGGCAGATATATATGTATATCAGGCTTAGCTTATAAATAAGGTTTTCTTTTATTTCTGCATTTTAGCGCTATGTTGTGTGAATCACTTGAATCGCCTGTTTGATTATATGGCATCTGGTTACAATTAAGATTTAAAAAAGCCCGCATATAACTAACATTTTTTAAACATAATACTAAAGTATCATTAAGTTCCTACAACATAAAATTAAGTTTAGAATTTCACTATCATTAATACTATGCGAATATTGAAGTGTTTTTCAAACAGGCTTTGTAATGAAAATCCTTTATTCAAAAGAAGTTGCAAGACCTTTTCTCTTATAACTTAATACCAAATGAAACTACCTTTTGATAGAGGTATAACTCACTAAAAAGGAAAACGAGCATTTATAAGCGTTGTAAAACCATAAGCAAAAATCACTTCTTTCCCCTATTTTGTTTATCTAAATTATAAGGTTATTATTAAATCGAAAACTTTTAAAATCGGCCAACACACTGTGCACTAACATTCTATTTTTCTCAAACTACGCTGTATTATCGGAAAATCGTTACTTGACTTTTCAATAACTATTCAAAATTCAGCATATTTATTCGATTTATTATAAAAAAAATTTGTTTGATTCATAGAACCATATACGGCCGCCCCTTGCTTTATCCGCTCGCGTGATGTGCACACCTGCTAGGATCGGCCCTGGACACGACTTAAGGCATTAAAATCAAAATTAAAAGGCAAAGAGCTCGAGGACGCCGTAATAGACTGACAGATGCAGAAATAGATAAATTGCAAAGATACTATATTTTGGCTATTCGAAACAACTCGGGAAACTTGTCAGGCATAAGGCAAGCTATTTTTTGATAAAATCTCCACAGATTTGAATCTACGACACAGTTTATGCCCCCATGGGAGGTGACTCGTGGAGTAGATATAATATGTCCATACTGAAAGGTGACACATAGGCATAAACACAACTTACCTATTGCAATTAGGAATTGCATAAAAAAGTTTTTAGAGGTATTTCTAGTCTTGGTACTTTTATCTAGATGCTTGCATGATAAAACTCAAAATTTCAATGAAAGTGTAAATAGTATTTGGTCTATAATTCTAAAAACTGTATTTGTACAATTGGGAACTTTAAAAACTGGAGTATGTGAAGCTATATATTTATATAATCAAGGCTTCATTACCAAATTACAAGTTTTAGATGTATTAAACATTCAACCCCTGGATTTTACAAATGTTGAGCATTGCAAGAAGTAGATCATGCGTGTATTAGGAAAGCAAAACAGGCAGTTTTACAATGGACCAAAGAAGCTAGAATTAAAAACAGACAATTAAAATGGGTAAAATCCTAGGAGAGCCCACACCCTTGGCGACAAACCGAAAATAGCGGCAAGCCAGAATGAGATGGCACCAAGTGAATATAGCGGGACAAGGTGGATGCGTAATGAAAATATAAGTAAACAATACAGAAAATAATCAAATATATATTTAAGATAAAAATTTAAAAAACAGCACTTACTTTCTTACTACTGATTTGTTCTGAGTGGAGGGTACAGTGTAACAGCAGATTTTAAAAAAGCCTTGAAGGCCTCATCTCTAAGCGAATGACCATGGGAGCGCTGCCATATATATTCTCCGAGATAATGGTTGAACATACCCATTCAAATCCATCCAAAACAGCACTCTTTCATTCATATAATCCCATTCGATTATTGCATTTAGGACATTCATTATTAAAAGCAATCAATCCTTCCTTCATGCACCATTCAATGAATTCTTTACCTTTTGCATTCAATAAAGTAAAAAATTCTAAGGTACATTCACTCACACACGCAGCCAATACTTCCAGCCGGGTGCCCCAAAACAAAATGTCCGCCGACAAAATACGAAAATTCCAGAAATAATTAGCTTTACCATATCTAGTGTATCAAAAAGTAGGGTTACCAAGACGGTGCAATTATCGCCAACCAAAATAATTCACGCCTAGAACCGAACCAAAAAATTCATGACTGTACAACCTGCCAACTTTTTTAAAAATGTCCAAAAAACTTGGCCATTCTTAACATTACGGAGATAGGGAAAATGCCGCGTGAAGTGACCCTCTTAAAGATAAGATTTTTGTTTTTCAAAAAAAAAAAAAAAAAAAAAAGAATTATGTACAGTATGTATTCTTATAATACAGGACTTTTAACTTCTGTATAATATGTACTTTTTAAAAAATACTTTAAAATAATTTCATACATTGTACAGTTGTTTTATTGCATAGTTTCAAATTTAAATGTGTTAGAAAAAAAATTCTCTTCATGTATTTTGGGAGTTTTTTTCCTACCCACTTGATAATTCAGAGTTTTTCACTAGTCCCTCCAACTTCGAATTATCAAGAGTCAACTGTATTAATTTTTTGTACATACACAATTGTAATTTAGTTCATTAAGGAATTTTTTATATGTGCTTTTCTTTAGTTCATTCAAATCTTGTGTCATTAAGCAAAGTAGCATCAGGTGCATAATTCATGTTATTAATCACTTGTAAAAAAAAAAAGTTTCTAGGGTGAAACTTATTTTTTGCTCTTTAATGTACAAGAAATAAATGTAAGTTTACAGAATTTTAAAAACAACAACGAATAAAGGGTCAACTGTTTTTCTGCTAATAAATTTTCAAATTAATGATACCCTTTTTAGCTCTCCTCCTTCCAAGTGACTTAGTGATTTATGGGCTGGTATTAAAATAGGAAACAAAATTGGGTGCACTTTTCAAAAAGGTTCACCATCCCTCATTATAAGTTATGATTGTTGTCCATCAAGAGATCTATCTTTAAAAGTGACCTTCACAAAAAACGAGACTCGCAATATACTGCCTTGAGATGACACTCTTCTTGAATATAAATTTGTGAAAATGTGAAAGCATTGAAGCATCTAAGCACACTTGAAAAGTGCAAGGAAGTTCAACAAAATAGGCAAGTTCCTACGAAGGCCAAAAGGTTTCAAAATGATTTCTTAGATGGCTTTTACTTGCCCACTTATTGTGGATTTAATCCTCAAAATTTGCTAAATAAAAAATGAATAATATAATACATAGATAGTGTTTAATTCCCCTACACAGATGCATCTATGATATGACATTTCTACTTCACTCGTATCTGAAATAAACACACACTGTATAAAGTTGAACTTTTGGTGAGTGATAATTTTGTAATTCAATTTATGATATTTCATCAAGGCATTCAAAAGCAATTAATAAACCTGAGAGGGAAAAAGGTGTAAATACAAGTTTGTTATATGAGTAAGTTTCTTAAATAATCGAAAAATTAATGCAAGATTTCACAAAAATACATTTTCAATTTCCGAAAACAAAGTTGTGCATTTACAATCATTCCTAGCAATTAAAACATAATTCATTGGTAAAATAATCTTGAAAGATAATATAACAATCATGAATTTTATAAGATATTGGCTTACTATCAAACAGAGAAGAGAAATATTTACTGTCAAGTATAAGCATTTTGTTACCAAAATAATTCCAAAGATTTTATTTGAAAGAAATTTTAGTAAATTAATTAAAAAACAGACCAACTTGTAAAAAGTGGCATAAGTGCACTAGTTTCCTAATGTTAGTAATACAATCACATAGTTTAGTAAGATTCTAAAACCCCTACACTCAGTTAAAAAATTCTTTTACTTTTCAGTTTCAATTCTATTGCTCATTTTACGAACAAATCTATTATATATATATACACAATACTATCAACTTTCTAAAAATTTGATACACATGCTACAAATAAAAAGTAAATTTTGAAAATCTCTGTAGCAAAATTCTCTCATGAGAAAATCCAGCATACATAATTTTTTGCATTTTTCATTTCAATCAATATAATTCTGATTACACAAATTTTTGAGCACTGCAACAATTTTCTGTTTATAAATAATTAAAAAAAATCAATAATTACTTAGAAATATTTTTGGTAGAAAACACAGGACTGGAAATCTTGCTTGCCATCCAAAACTCACCTCTCATGTTTTCAGTTCAAATCATAATATCCATGTGGTTATTAAATAAAATAAAAGGTACATTATTATTTTTCAAATTTTATTTTTTTTGTTTATTTAATGTCCTTTAGTGTTACACAAAGAATCTTCTGCCTTACTCCATACCACATGGGCCAAGGTATAGAAATAGATATAAAAATGTACAACAAATTAAGAGGAAATATTTACACCAAGTTTTACATATAACCTTGAAAATAAACTAAGAATATTTTTGTGAATTTTAAAAAGTTGTGCTTTTATATTGCCATCAAATTTTTAAGGGAATTACTAGAAAATCTTTGAGTTTTTTGACTGAATTAAGGAAGCAAAAACCCATAATATGAATTCAAGTCAATATTAATTACAATATTAGGCAATCATTTGAACACAAAATGAAAACAACACCAACACATATAGAATCATGAATTAAAAAAAAAGAGGAAAAAAATTTAATTTCATTAGTAACAAATAAAAGAATTATCAACACAATGTAATATTTTTAGCTTTTATTTAAACTTCAAAGCCTATGTGAGACAAAATTCATTAAAAAATAAATACTCATATTAATATTTTTCCTCTACACTATATAAATTACAAAAAAATTCATTAAATATTAAAATATGTATATATTAACCTCTTCAGTCCCAATCCCCCTAATTGGAAATACTAAAACACACACACCAAAGACTTGAGTCGGAATATTTATGACTGGAAATGGTAAGGGGAAAAAAATATTAAATAACATATTCCATAATAGAAAGCAAACTTTTTCTTCAAAATTCCTAAAATTAAAATACATAACATTGAAAATTTTCCTGATTTATTTTTAGTTATATTTTAAGAATTCTAAAAAGCTCCTTTTTCATTGATGAAAGGATACATTTATTGAATTCCCCCTCTGTAAAGCTAATAGTATAATTTCAAGGTTTGGATACCAACAGATATACTGCTATCTAGTTTATTATATTTGATTTTTGTTTTTGTTCCCAGGACTTTCTTTAAAAAAATAAATTTATTGAATAAGATGCAATTTTTACAACATACACTTAGCAATGCTCCAAAACATTATGAATACATAGAATGTTATACTGAGCTTAAGTGTTTTCTCATTGGCACTCAAAATCTCTCTATATATAATTTACGCAGGACATTACCTAGCATAAATCAATATGATTGAAAAAAAGAACAAAGTACCATCAGTTACCTTAGCAACAAACTGAAAAGAAAAAATGCATAAATTGCTAAAAATAAATTAGGAAATAACTATTTGTTTAAAGTACTGAATTTGATAAAAGTACTATATATGCAGTGGTTACAAGATTATTAACATGAAACACACACAGATAAATAGCATTTAAAACTTAAATGATAGAACACAATTGAAATCCAATTTGGCAAAGTAATATTGAAGTACGATGCTTTTAATTAATTTTATGTAAATATCTTTCATTAAAAGCAGAACTGTTCTTGACAATCAGCTTAACCATTTTTATTAGAAAGCAGAAAACATCCTATGTGTGTGTGAATTTGTTTTCTATATCAAATATGAAGGTTTGTATAAATTTTATTAAAAGTTTAACTAAGAAGTTCAGTCTCTAAAAATGAAAATAACTGAACTGATAAGGAATGCAGATGTGGAGAATTCTAGCAATTTTTCAAATGTCCTGTAATGATTTCCACAGCTAGCTTTAAAAATACTTTTATATGTGCCAGAAATTCTAAATTAAAATAGACTTTGAATTTTCCTTCCCTTTTTCAAATTGCTGAAATCTTTAAAGAAAATCTATAAATAAACATTTTCTGAAAAAGGATAAATTATATCAACTTCCCTGTTTCGATGTGTACCTATTCAAAATATTATATAAAAAGTATGATCATATTTAAACTACATTTTAGCTACTTAAAAAAATTTAACACATTTTTCAGGTTTGAAGAGGTTAATACAAAAAGAAAAACAATATAGATAAAAAGTCAAATTAACCACATCCAGAAAAAAAATTAAGAAAATATTCAACAAATACTTCAAAAGATATTTTTTTTTTTTACAAAAATTACTTAATAGCCCACATTTTGGAAATGAAAGTCAATACAAAAAAACAATAAGTTCCAATTTTATTAAGTAATAAATCATCCAACAATGTTAAAGTGGTTTATTTTTGGCAGGGAAAAAAAAATTATTATTCTACTTATATATATAACTAATATTTTTGAAGATGATTAAGAAATTTGTTTAAAGCCAGAAGAAAAAAATACAAAACGAAAATATTTAACGGCACTGTTGGCATAGAACAAAGAATTTCAAAAATATTGTTAAAAAATGAGTACCATTCCTTAAATTTTAGAGATGTACAAAATTGAATGAAAATATGCTAACAATATGAACCAAGTATCTTGACTTGAAATGTGCCCATAGCTTCAAAAAGAAATATTATCAACTTTAAATAATAGATGAAAAAAAGTTATGCACTGAAACAGTACATTTTCTCACAAAAGTTCCGATGTCATCATAAATCATAAAAAATGAGGCACAGATTTCAAATGAAGATGGATAAACAAATAATCTTGTTCACATGCCTCCATATAAAATTTGTTGGATCCTAAAGTAAATTTTTCATGAGGATGTTCCTTTTTTCTCACTAAAAAAATTTCTTAAGACCATAACTTGTCCAACAGCTATTAAAATAATAACCACTGTTTCACCCATGGACCAATACATAACACGAGTATTTAAATCTTCAGCTCTCTTTCTTCCTTGCGCTTCCATTAATCGGTGATGAGTTTGGTAATCAATTATGGTATTTAGGTGCTCATGTACATTGGATGAAGAAGTTTCAAGCTGAAAAGCAAAAAAAAAAAGTTGTGTAATTGAAATACAAAGAGTTAAGATGACTCTTATAAATTTATCTCTATACACCAGATAAATATTTAGTTTCTTAATATAAAATACTTCAGGTTAAAATTTATTGCTTTATTTTCATAAAATGTTTCCAACAAGTTTTTAGACTTTTACTCAATATTTCAGTACTTTTAAGCAAGCTTTATAATATTTCTGAGTACCTTAAATTTCTGATTAAATTGAAAATTTCATAAGATGCAGAAACACATTGAGTTATTCAAAATGTGCTGATAATGATTAACTGGAGAATTTTTCATTCCTAGATATTTCTATAAACAAAAGAAAAAATTTATAATTTCTACATTGCATCATTTATAATTCGATATCTATAATTCAGGTAAAAATTTTAGCAGTAACAATCAATCTGACATCTTTGTCACTTACAATTTGGAAAAAAGTTCTTTTGAAATAATCAATTACACAAAAAGTATTCTTGTACTGAAGGAAGTATTAATCTTATAAATCTCAACAGAGATTGAGTACCCAAGATCAAAAACTGCATCCAAAAATTTAATAAATAATAATTTATCTTTTCTTTTAACACAAGTTGATTAAAAAATAACAAGATTTTTAAGTACAAAAATATTTAAAATTAATCTTTACATATTCTTTACAATTTTCTTTTATAGTGCTTTCCAACAACTTACAGAGCATCATTTAAATATACATTTAAATTATTTGGAAAAAAAGGTAAAAAACTTTTTAGCATGATTTAAAATTTAATAGCAGATTAGGAAAAATATACCTTTGTCATAGCAGTCAAATGTTCACCAACACCTGGTAAGGGTTTCTCTTCACCAACTACAAAGTCTACATAAACAAGTTTATGGCTAAATGTAGAAAATTCATTGCTGAAACACAATTTATACACGCCAGTTTGCTCTGCAACCCAGGTATAACTATCAGATTGTTTTTTTATTCCTTTATAGAGTACTTGACCACTAGGGGCTTCCAGAACGGCATCCACATCATAGTGACCCCCGGTTACAACCTAAAATAAAATGAATTTGATGAAACTGAAAATTAATTTTTAAGTTACAAATTAAAAAACAAACAGGACAACTTTAAAATAAAAATGACCATATTGCTATAGGAATGAAAATTAAACTTACATGTTTGTTTTAATATAATGTCTAAGTATTGCATAACTATTTTTCTACTATAGAATTTAAACTGGGGTGCAATGTAGAATGACCTCCAAGCAAGCATTCTCATAATGACAGTTTCTAGGGTTTGCCTTAGTGGGCCAAGACGGGCGATAACATTATAATATGGTAACCTTGATATTTTTTATCATGTAGTAATGTAGTTACCATGGCAATGACATATATTACAGTTAACTTGAATTTTTCCTGGTGGGGTAACCCTATTAATTTCAGACTATTTTAATTTGACTACTTGAAAAATTTAACCATTTTCATTGCAATCATTCTTCAAGCTACTGCTTCAGTCTTTTGATGTACTTTGTGCTATTTCTGAGTATGGATATTTTTATTATTGGTGTGTACCAGGATACTTTTTCTGAAGAATATGAGAACTGTGCTTTTAATTCTTGCAAATTGTGTAGTTTAAAAATATTACGTAATCCTTTTTGCAAAGAAATAGCTATAATGATAGCAGCATATCTGATTCAACAATTGTGAAGAAGGCAAAATAGCTTTTAAAAAATCATAACTTTAAAAATAATTCTGAATTCTGAAAACGATAAAATATCCACCCATGTACAAGTATAGATGCCATGAATTAATCCAAAAATAAACTTTGAACACATGACAAAAAATGCATTATTTTGCTTTTAAATAAACATTCCTTGTTCAATGAAATTCATTAAAGGAACTCACAGTTTTTGGAATATTGCAAGTTATCAGCATTTGAATATCGCTAAAATCTTTATTGATTAATTTTAACATAGATTATGTAATTATTTAATGAACAATATAATTATTATATTAATTTTTGATTGATATGTTATTTTTAATACATTCCTACATTCTTTATTATTTGAAACATATATTTCAAGACAGTTCTTTAAAATTATTTTCTTGGCGATTTGTTACAGCTAGGCCGCCATCTCTGATACCATATCATTCGACAACAAGAGCTGCTTGGCACATTAAGGAATCCCACCAAACATTACTTGGCGCATAGCACTCTGATAACAAATATAGTTCCAAAATTTTAGTATAATTAAGTCTTTAATGATATGTATTTGTGACCTAAGTATTACTTACCCATCCATTATATTTAGTAACTGGGATTTATGCTAGCATATTTTCACTAACTATCAGTCTATTGAAACTATCACACATTTCCTTTTTTAAATACATATTTTGTTTTTGTAGCCATCCAGTTGAGAAATAGTTAGATTCGAACCGGGCACCTTCCGTTCTGAACGTCAGTGCTTTATCGATCGTCTTTGCATGATGTCCAAGTATTGGTTTTTATTTAGATACTGCATGAGAAATTCTGTGTATTTTGCATGAATTTACCTAAATTTAGATTTTAACGTCACATCTGTTCATAAGTTGTTTAATCTTGTTTATTATATGTGTTTCCCCCCACAAATAGAAAAATGTGCATATTTCATTAGAAATCTATTTAGTTTTACAAAACATTGTACTAGAAAAGTATAATATTATTTCATGGAACCTGGGATTGTAAACAAAATAATATTCCCAACCTAATAGGTAATAAATACAAAGAAAAAAATATTATAACATAATAAAATGAATGCTAAAAGAGTTACAAAAGTTTACAACATAAAATTTTCAATTTTAATAACTGGAAAGAGCTTTAGATACTTGTAGTAATACAAACTTCATAAGAATCA
This sequence comes from Trichonephila clavipes, assembly GCA_019973935.1. NCBI lineage: Eukaryota > Metazoa > Arthropoda > Arachnida > Araneae > Nephilidae > Trichonephila > Trichonephila clavipes. The sequence goes on from BMAU01021243.1 coordinate 340,798, forward strand.
TGAATCTATATTTCATACACACATTTATAATTTCATTATTTTTATTCTGACTCATGGAATCGATGGAAATGCTTTGTGGAACCCCCCATGGAACACAGTTTGAAGACCACAGCTCAATACATACCTCTAGGAAGCAAACCCAATTTGTCTACACTATCTACTGATCAAAAGACAATTGTTATTAGTGATATGAATGCCCCATTCTAAGCATTGATGTTATAGTAATACAAGGGAAGTAAGGAATGTTTTGGAATTAAAAAGAAACTAAGCACAAGAGAGAAAAAAAATTTATTATATACATAAGAAAGAGTAACTAAAATTCTACTTTTCTACATAGTCACCCAAGCAAATTGAGCCACTTATTGCGGTGGACAAGCTTTGAAATTCCTTCGTCATAGAATTCTGCAGCCTGCGATCTCAGCCACTCAGTGACGCGCATCCGCAGCCCCTTGTCGTCAAAGCACTGTGTTGCTATCCAGTTCTTCATTCTTGGAAACAAGTAAAAATCACTAGGTGCAAGATGGGGACTATAGGGCGAATGAGGGAAAACCTCCCATTTGAATGAATTAAGAAGTTCTTGAGTGTGGTTTGCCGTGCGAGGTCGGGCATTGATGTGCAAAAACAAAATTTTGGATGTCAACTTTCTGTGGCGCTTGTTTTGAACTGCTCTCCTCCAGGTTGCGTAAAATTTGACAATACTGCTAAGTTTATTGTGGCACTACGTTCGAGAAAATCAATCAGAAGCACATCTTGCCTATCCAAAATACAGTTGCATTAATCTTCTTTGGTGACAAGGTTTGCAAACATTTTCTTGGTATTTTGGGGGAACTTGTATGCCCCCACTGCATGGACTGTAATTTTGTCTCACAATTCACGTGTCTCACCCACGTCTCATCACCACTTACGATTCAATTAAGTAATGAATCACCATGTCTATCGTAGGCCTCCAGAAATGTCAAAGCTGCCCCCATTCGCTGACCTTTTTGATGGTCTGTTTTAGCGCACACACACACAATTTTGGCACCCATCTTGCACAAAATTTGCGGTAGCCTAGCTTTTGTATGACAATTTCAAACAACAAAGTCCATTAAACTTATGGAAAACTAAGCGAAAGCTCCGTTATTGTGAAACGGTGGTTTTCAAGAATCTTTTCATCAACTTTAGCGACCAGTTCGTCAGTCCCAATGCTGGGGCGTCCACTCTTCTCTTCATCATTAGTTCGGCCATTTTTAAACTGAATGCACCATTTCCGGATTGAACTTTCATTAATTACCTTGTTTCCGTACACTTCACACACTTGCCAATAAATTTCAATAAGTTTTAGGTTTTTTGCCAATAAAAACCGTATCACAGACCGCGCCTCACGACTGACGGGATTTCCAATTACGATTGATTGAATATTAACGTCGCACTGTTCAGCTACACAAGGGCTTTTGGCGACGGACTACGTAATTTTGAACCATGGTCAAGTGAGGTGGACGACACCTGTGTGAGCTGGCACCCCCTCTCCTAACTACCACACCAATGGGAGGACGTTTCAGCTCTCGACAGATTTAACGTGCATCGCTGCCCTACATGGCGGGTCTTTAGTGGTACCGGGCTCGAACTCGTGACAAGGCAAGCCATAGTCCAATACCTATACCACTCGGCTACCGCAAGATTTTCAATTGCAGCGTGGAAATGTTCCTGTTGTGATGGCTGGATGCCGAGCATGCAGACACCAAAATATTCATGATCGGCGCGCGCCTAGCAATGTCAGATGGAAACGTTTCCTACTTTCTGAATAGCCCTCGTAGGAATGCCAATTCCAAGCATTGCGGTTACAGTGATATGAATGCTTTTGGTGTAAAAAAAAAGATGTTAGAGATCTTTTTAATTCCAATCCTCTTGAACTTATTTATGACTTCGTCTGACGCACTGACTTATATTCTTTACAATGGAAATGGTAGCACACCTGTTTTTCTCCATGTTTCTTCTGATTTGTGTACTTTTATAGAGCTTGTTATTGAGGACCTCAGATCTGGTCATAGATAAATTATTGCTTCAGTTGTTATGCCAGGACATATATATAAGATTTCATCTACTCCGTGTTAAAGTAAATCATAGAATTTTAAAAAGATGACTGGAGGGGTTTTTGATAATTAAAATAAAAGTACATTTGAAGAATTTTGACTTCTCTTTGTATCTTAGCTGGATTGTGTCACAATTAAACAGGGGTATCCTATGTACAAAATACTTTATCCCAAGAGGAAGAGTTAGAGGATACAAGCGCTTTGGACCAGAGAGCTAGGTGAAATTAAAGCCAAGTGGGATCATTTGAGAAGAAAAGCTGAATTATCTAAAAAGCAGAGCGATGTAATGCTGTGGAGAAAACAGGTAGCTGTTTTTAGAAAGGTTGCTCCAGAGATAAGAGAAAAATCTTGATCAATTTATATATAACATCAATTATAAGGAAGATAGTATGAAAACCTTAAAATTTTTGTTGATTTAGCAAAATAAGACCGAAAAAAAGAACAAATTTCATTTAATACTGCAAGTTTATCTTCAGACAAAGCTGTGGCTAATTCCTCCAGCCAAACTTATGCCAAGACCCAGAGTAAAGACTTTTGTTGGCAAAATGTCTACACAAGTTAAGAAGATTAGAGAGGCTGAGAAAATTTAAACAGCCTTGGAAACATACTTAAAACTTTTACAGCCCTTATTACCCTAGATTAGTTTGGATTGGCCATTTAGTTCCAGGGCACAAAAAAGTCCCCTGAAGAGGATAATATTCATGTAAAATTTCTTAGGCATTTAAGTGACACAGAAAGGGATACTATTCTATTTACTTTTAACAGTGTCTGGAAGTCAGATCTCATACCCACACAGACGAAGAGAGCTCTGGTTATACCTATTTTAAAGGGAAAAAAAAGTTCAAAAATTTCTTAATAGCTATGAACCAATCTCACACTAGTATCTTCAGAAAAAAGAAAATTTTGAACAGGCTGAATTAGTTTACAGAAGATAGAAATTTGATTGCCAATGCACAAGCTGGTTTTCGTAGGAACCGATCTACATCGGATCAGGTTACTTATTTTAGTCAAATTGTAAAGGATGCTTTGGACAATCATAATATTTTAACAGCATTGATGCTAAAAATGCTTATGATATGGTATGGAGAAAGAAAACTCATAAAAAGTTACTTGATGCTGGAATTTGTAGTAACATGTTTAAATGGATCAAGTCATTTACTGACCAATGTATATTTGCAAGATAAAGTAAAGTACTGACTTTTCTAAATACAGTTAGTCCTCGATTTAATGCATTCACTGAGATCAAACATTTTGTGTATTAATTTGGGGTCATTTGTTATACTGGGGTCCAAACAAAATATGAATTTTTTGCACTTGCCTTTTGGCAATTCTATAAACAACTACACAAAAAATATCCATAGTTAGAAATCGCACACTTTTTATTCAACAGCTAAATTTACTATAAGTGAATTATTATGCACTAGTTATTTGGAAATTTTAAAATACTGACTGATAGATGCTTGAAAATCTTTGTTTTCTGGCTTAAAAGAGTTCTTTTTTTCGACTTGACCCAGAGAAAAAATACTGCATCATTTACATCCAGCTGCATAAGAGAAGCATGTTTTCAGTTTCTTCAAACAATGTAAAACAGAAAACGTAACAGTTTTGATAGGAGTTTCATTTCTAATTTCTGTATAAGAATTGCTATTCATAGTTCCGACAAATCCACAATTTTCTGAATTTCAGTTGCCCAAATACAGGCAGTCTGTCACACACACATCAAATGTATCATTAAAACCTTAAAATATCCCTTGGATTGGGATGAGATAAGAAAGGATTAGGATAGATTCGGTATTATTCAAGACTTGAACGATATTTTACACCCATGATTCATCTGCACCTGTAAAGTCAAATAATGATCTTCACCCTTTTCCTTTGAAATTTGCTGCTTACAAGAAAAGTCTTTCTGTTTGGAACAAAAAGGATATGTCATTTAAAAAAAATTCAATTTTCTCTCTCTCTCTCTCTAATACAAAAGAATAAAAAATTTTCTTGCTGCTGAAATAATTAAAGGTTTATTACTTGTTAAATAGGGCCTTCATTTTAATCTAAGAAAGAAAAATATGTCGAACCACGAAATTAATTAGGCATTCAACTGTATTTTAATTCGCAGACGGGTCTGCCTTAGGGTTCAGTTGGAAACTGCACATTGTTTAACATCTATATCAGTGACTTAGGTTCTGCCTTGGGGAAAGCTGAGGGTGTTAACTGTTTGTGAATAATCGGGTTATTAGGTCACCAGCACTGAAACAAAATGCGCATTCTGCAATAGAATCAAATATAAATCAGGCTTGATATACTTTCAGAGTGGTGCATTAAAAATAATATGACAGTAAATTTGGAGAAGACATCTATACAGTCCTTCCCCCTGATCCATCAAGCTTTCATCCCAAACATTAAATACAGAAACAATTCTCTTATCCATATTAGTCAAGTTTTATTTGGCAGTAACTTTTGATAACAAAACCAACCGGATGTCATATAGAGGCAATTTAATCCCATTTAAGTAGAGTGAATGTTTTAAGGCATCTACTCCCTTTGAGCATGTGATAGATCAACTTTAAATATACTACATATAAAACTTATCCTCCCTATGATTACTCAGTTATTGTTACAAACCACTTATTTCAGCAGAGGATCGAATTTTAAGAAAATTGGAGATTTTACAAAAACAGGCACTAAGGTTCATCACTGGAGCCTTAAATCAACAAACTGATTGATACTATGCTGTTGCTGACGAATAATAAGCCCATCGAAGTTATTATTGCAGAAAAATGCTCTGATTCTATAAGAGAAGTTAAATCTGGCCACCATTTCTGGGTTGACTAACCAAATAACTCATAATTTGAAAACCCAAAATGGTTTTGTACAGTTTGTCCAGGATGTCAGGCGAAATTGTGAATTGCCAGATATTTTTCAAAGACTTTTTAAGCTTCCGAACCCACTTGATTTTGTTCAAGTTGTAATAAATGTGCTCCTCTCACATGAATAACTGTATAAGATTACCCCTACTGAAGTTTTAAAGGGTTATGCTTAGGATACTACTGACACACACAAGGTACCCAAAATCTGAGTGGTACCATGTATAAACAGATGGCTCCTATTATGAAGATTGCTGACTCAGGAGTACTTTCTAGTGTATTCTCATTTTATGTTTCTTCTGGAAAAATTTTATCATCATTTGATGGAAAGGTGGATGCTATCTGGATAGGCACAGAATACTTGATAATTTTTGAGGATACCTTTGCCACAGCAGTCATTTTTTCTGACTCCATTAGCTCCTCACATCCTCCATTATCCCAGGAAATTGCCCAATGCTGGCATTATCTACGAGAGCCGGCCTTTAAAACTGTGGTTTTCTAGTGGATACATGGCCACAGTGGCATTTTCGGGAATAAGCAGGTCGATTACGACTATACCAATCAATTCCTTCAGCCTTGTCTTTTCATTCTATCAAGCTGCATATCAAATATGAAAGCAAAAGATGTTAAATCCCAAATTTATGATAGGATCACACTAAAATGCCGGAAAATTGAGGATCTGTTGGCTTTTCCCAGCAGTTCTCGTCAGGAGGCAGTTCCGACTCCAGACTGCTGGCAGAGCATCTCCATCGTATTAGAATTTTTTTCTGAATCCTAGCTTAAGTACTTTACGTGATTTGGCAGACAAAATGAACCATCATTGTGTAGCGGTATCTAAATAAAATCAGTACTTTGACATCAGGCGAAGACGATCGTTTTGGTGTGATCGATAAAGTACTGGTGTTCGGAACGGAAGGTGCCTGGTTCAAATCTTCCTACATAAGTGACCAGGCACCTTCCGTTCCGAACACCAGTACTTTATCGATTACGCCAAAACGATCGTCTTCACTTGATGTCAAAGTACTGATTTTATTTAGATACCGCTACACTACTCTCCCACTAGTGAGATGTATAGGCGAACGATTTTTTTGTTTGTTTGTTACGGAGAGAGCATGTGTGTGTGTGTATATTTTATTCTCTCATTATTATTTATTTTTTATTCTTATTTTTCTTGCTGACATGAGAGAAAGATGATCTATCGTTTGTTTAGGAGAGAGTATGTTTTATTTTTCTTCTCGTATTTATTATTTTTTACTCTTTCTTAATTATTATTTTTATTTATATTTCTTGCGGTAGATGGCGCCATGACAGTTCAGAAAATCACGTTTTCTTACTTCGGTCCAAGGTCTCACCAATGTAGGAAGATTTGAACCAGGCACCTTCCGTTCCAAACACCAGTACTTTATCGATCACGCCAAAACGATCGTCTTCGCTTGATATATATATATATATATATATATATATGTCAAAGTACTGATTTTATTTAGATACCGCTACACTTGTATGGCACAGCACGGCGCTCCACTGACTTTATTTTTGTTTTTTTACCAACTTTGTATATTTTTTTTATTGTAAATGCGCCTTGAAACTGGAGGTAAATATTTTTTTTTAAACTCATTTACGAGTTTATACAGAATTCAAAAGAATACATTTTTTCCTCTCGTCACCCAGATAAAACACTACTCAAGAGCTTAATTTTTAAGATAATATTTACTCTTAAATACAATGTTTACACTAGAAAGTATAATAAACTGATTTACAGCAAGGTTAAGAGAAAGAGCTCAAAATTTTAATCATAAAAAGTAACAGCTCAAATACCCAGTAAGGTGAGAGAGAACTTTTAATATCTTTAATGAAACACTTTGAACACAATTCCAAACAACCAAGAAAAATATCACAGCATAAGATCTTTTCAAACACAAAGTAAATCTGCCTTTCATTTCATTTAATATACATGTGAAGAAAATCTATAGACATATCTCTTAAATAAGATGCAATTTTGGCTTTATTTCTTGTTGATGACATACTAAAGCCATTTTCACTAGTCTCCAGTAGGTATCTGCAACATTTAAGAGTAACATGTAGAAATCCAGAGAGAAGAAAAGAGGCATTTAGGCTGTTTACACAGACCATGTACTAAAATTTCTGCCTACAGCATACACGCTACTCACTGGACGAGCTTTCCTTCTACAATTTCAAAGGAAAAGAGATACTCTTTGAGCAATCTGAAATACATATATACAAGTAAAATAATATTCCTAATCTTGAATGTGATATCTTTTCTTTCCCCTTCTTAATATAATCTTCAGTTTCATTCCACATCTAAAATTTGATTCCATTTTTTTCAAAGTACCGTAATTTCGCACGTATAGTCCGCAGACACGATTTTATATAAAAAAAATTTCAAAAATTGTCAGATAGTCCGCACCACCGGATAGTCCGCGGACTATACGTCCGAAATTACGTTATTTTAATACGGCAATAATAATGTATTTTAGAAACAAAAAACTAAGTATAAATAGAAAAGTACTTCCTTACTAATATACCTTCAAAAATAAAATGCTAAATACAAATAAAAAACAGTGCTTATTAATTAATCTCACATTCTACTACATTGACGAAAACTTCGAAAAGTCCGATTCATCGCGCGCGCGCGATATCAGAATTAAACAGTTCTAATATATTTTCGGGAAGAGTGTCCGAAAGTTCATTTTCAGCATCTCTATCTTCACTGCCAGTGATTTCCTCGCTTTCACTAACAATCCCGGCTTTTATAAATCCCGATCGGATGGTGGACACTTTTAACACTTTTCCAGGATTTATCGACACATTCGGCAACTTCAGTGTATGAAGCGCCTCTCATATTTCCTCCTATTGTACAAGTATGTAAACCTTCCGACATCCAGTTCTCCCAGCAAACACGTAACGTGGGACTTGAAACTTCTGTTCACGCTAATATCCAGAGGTTGCAGGGTTTTTGTTAAACCTCCTGGAATAACGCTAAGTTCAGCACCGATGTTTTTTTCTTAGCTTCCGCCTTTACACTGTCTTTTAGGTGTACCCTCATGGAATCCATAATTAGTACTCCTTTGGAATTTGAAAAAGGCACCTTCTCTCTCTCTTCTTCTAAACTTCTTGAAACCAATCCTCGTTGTACCAAGCCTTTTCATTGCACCGTATTACGACGCTTCGAGGAAAATTTTCCTTGGGAATTGTTTTTCTCTTAAAGTTTAAGAGCGGCTTCAACTTTGTGCAGGCGAGCATCACTGTGAAATGGGTCTGTTCTTGACCAGTTGTTGTTATTGATACTGTTTTCGCTCCACAAGTATCGACGGTGCGATTCGGCAGGCAATCGAATGTTAATGGATCTTCGTCCACACACATATTTATAATATTTTTTAGGGAATACTTCCCTTCTGCAATAACTTTCCTTGTAAACTGAAGGAAAGAAGCTTTTTTTTTCATCTACGTCATCTGGAAGAGCCTGACACATTGTCGTTCTGCTGCGAACTCTCAAGTTTTTACGACGCATGAAGCGGTAAACCCAATTTATTCCTCCCTTGAAATCCGTTATCTGCATCTCTTCTGCCATAGACTTCGCTCGGAGATGGATTTTAACTGTTGAAATGGAGCGTCCGGCATTTCTTAGGTCGATAACCCATCTCGGTAAATTTTCCTCTAAAGCTGGCCATTTTACTTTTCCGTGCCGATTGGATCGCTTTCTTCCCATGCTTTTTAACACATCATTTTGTTTGCGCCAATTTCTCACCGCTTTCTCGTCCACTTTAAAATAACGGCCCGCTTCTCTATTTCCATCTTTTTCAGCTTTCTAGAGTTTAAAAACTCAGCAGTAAAACTCCGGCGATGTTTCATCAACGTTATCGAAGATGAAAAACAAAATACTGTGCAACGTGCTATCCTCCTGGTAAGTGGTAATGAAATGTGACCTTCGACCCCACTCACTCGGTGTCGCCAAACCGCGCTATAAGCAAATGAATCACGCTTTTTTTCCCTACTCCAGGTACTTGCTACTAAGGCTCCTAAAAATCGAGCTGACGCATCAACTACTTTTCCCCCCTCCCGGCAGTTGCGCTTTTACCGTGAACAACCAGCCTATTATCCGTACTAGTGGATAGTCCGCAGCTTCAAAAATTCGCATTTTAAACACAGATAGTCCGCGGACTATACGCGCGAAATTACGGTAGCATTTTTTCTACTTTTCCTGTACTTAATGAAATAATTATGCAGAACTCCCCAAAATTGTTTTATTACCAAATATATGCAGCTACTATTTCATTACAATGAAGACTCTCAGGAAAAAAATATATTTTGATTTAATGGATTCTTTGCTTTTGAGTTTCTAAAGGGTGTTTTTTTTTTCAGGTATAGAAGTTTAAGTTGGCATTACTTTCCAAGATGGTGACCGATTTAACAGCTGTCAAGTGATTTCTCAGTTTGGTTTGGCAATTCATCAAAACGATCATCAAGCAAGGCGTAGATTCGTCGAATGGGCCCAAAACGAGATTGCCGTTGTTCCCGATTTTCACAAGCGAATTTTGTTTAGGGATGAAGGGCACTTCTGGTTGAATGGCTACGTCAACAAACAAAACTGGCGTATTTGGAGTGAAGCTAATCCACAAGTGTATGTCGAAAGACCGTTACATCCAGAAAAACTGACTGTTTGGTGCGCTTTATGGGCTGGTGGAATCATTGGTCCATACTTCTTCAAAAACGATGAAGGCCACAGTGTTACAGTCAATGGTGATCGGTATAGAGCCATGATTACTAACTTTTTCATTCCTGAATTGAACAATCATGATGTCCAGGAGCTGTGGTTCCAACAAGACGGCGCAACATGTCACACAGCTCGTGCCACAATCGATTTATTGAAAGACACGTTTGGTGACCGCTTAATTTCACGTTTAGGACCTGTGAATAGGCCTCCAAGATCTTGTGATTTAACACCGCTATACTATTTTCTGTGGGACTATGTAAAGTCATTGGTTTATGCGGATAAGCCACAAACGCTTGATCATTTGGAAAACAACATTCGCCGTGTTATTGCCGATATACGGCCACAAATGTTGGAAAATGTCATCGAAAATTGGACGTCGAGATTGGACTACATCCGAGCCAGCCGTGGCAATCATATGCCAGAAATCATATTTAAAATGTAATGCCACAAGATTATCTTTCGAATAAAAAAAAAATTCATGTCAATCGAATAATACATCGTTGTTTTATTGCAATTTAAAGTTCTATACCTCTAAAAAAACACCCTTTACACAGTTTCACAATAAACATTAAGATTTACATTTAACAAAGCAACTTGGTACTTTTACGTTTTACCAGCGCAAATCTCGCTAAGTTGGTGTTATTGGCAATAACACACAACATACAGATAAGAAATATTAATAAAAATTAGTTCTCATTCGTTTTTCATCATTTTTGATGTATGAAAAAGACATTACTGATAGAAAAAGACAATGACTTGTTTTGCAAATGTGGTGGTAAAAATTTGCCAGTGGGAATATTCCGTTTGGTGTTGGTTCTATCATTTTTGAAGACTTTATTGCCTGTGCCTGCAAAACGGAAAAGTACTTGCAATTTTTGTTGAATGTAAAGGTAGATAACATCACTTAACAGAAATTAGCATTTCAAATACAAGTACATAATTCGTTTTTTTCAAAATATTTAAATTTGTAAAACATCTTTAATTTTATTACTTATTAAATTTAATTCACACACACAATCCTTTTGATTAAATTTAATAAGTAAACAAATAATGAAAAATAAAGGGTATTTTTTCAATATACAAGTATAACATTTCTTGATGCCTTACTTCAAAATGTGCTGCCCCTTTTTAATCATGTATCATATGTATCCTGTCTATTTTCAGACCTAGGTATAGTAGAACATTGTGGTTAGTCCCCTTATTGGTAGCCAAGATTCTAATACTTTTTTTTGCCAGATTTATTAAAATCGTAGTTTTCACATTTTCAGTGTCCAAGTTACATATCAATAAGAGGAAAAAGAAACCTAATTTTTATTAACTTTCACAAGTAAGAACAACAATTATGCAAAATAAATATTCCACTAGGAGTCCCATTTATATATACAGTCAGTCACTAAAGTCTGCATACACCAAACAAAAAGTAATTATTTATGAAAATCTTTTATAGAAAAAATTATTTTATACACAAAAGAAACGAGAACATTTTACAGCAAATCAAATTCAAGCCTACTCTAAGCCAGAGAAATATGAAAAACTGACATCAAGTGGCACAAAAATCTGCATACAGCTAGCTACAGGATCATGTAATTTTAAGGAAGTCCTAGTTCTGAATCACATATAAGTGATCATTCTACTTGTTTGAAGGTGATTTCTGAAAAAATTTTTTACTTGAGATGACTCATGGAAATGAAAGGTCTCTAGATTTGAGAAATATGATAGTATATTTGCAAAACAATAAAAAATCATGATGGAATACTGATCAGGAAAAGCCATGCAAGTATTCTAAGAGTTATTCCAAGTGATAATTTAAAAGGCCACACTTTTAATAAACCTCAAAGTGGTTAGCTCCGAATTTTAACTAACCAAGATGGTCGCTTCATCCTAAAGAAAAACAAGAAAAAAGCATGACCATCTGATCCAAAGCTCATGGAACATTTCGTGACACATACCAACAAAACTGTGGATGCCGAGATAGTCCATAGAATTATCCAGTCGAAAGGCTATAATAGCATGGTTTCAAGTAGAAAACCATTAATCTGCTCAATCAGTCTTCAGAAAAAATTAGATTTTGCAGAATAATATCTTCAGAAAGAGGAAGTTTTTTTTGAAAAAGTAGTACTATGGGATTACAGTAAATGTAACATTGGAAGTGATGGTCATGGAAAGTTTTTAGAAGAAAAAAAGCTGAAAAAGCTTACAGATGGGTTAAAACTCATTGCCATCAGCTAGGTGAGGAAATTTGGTGTTTAACATGGACTGGCTGTAGTACCTGAAAATATTACAAGATAATGTGCAACAATCTGTGAACAAATTAGGGCAAGACAAAGAGTGGGTTCTCCTACAGGATAACACAAACCAAAGTATATAGTGCACATTATGAAGGAATAGCTCCTATACTAGGTACCTACGCAGCTACATTCACTTCAGTCACTTGACTTAAACCCCATTGACAATTTGTGGAGTGAACTTGAGAAAAGAATAAGAAAATCTTGCATTTCTGACAAATATTCTTTAAAAAATATACTGTCCAGGGAGTGAAACACAAAATTACTACTGACATAACAGAAAAACTTGATTTATCGATGATCAGGGGATTGAAAACAGTTACTGTTGTGAAAAGTGGTCCAAAAAGTAATAATTTTATTTGCACGTCAGTAGATGCAATCTATCACTGCTTTTGTAATGCATGCAGACTTTTGCGACGAGTATATAGCAATTGGGATTTGTCTGGTACTTTGAATTTCCTTATTTTTCACCAGAAAGTTTGTCTTTACCCAACAATTAATCAATATGACTTCTGTTGCATAATATCTTGTTTCATTCTTTAATTGACACAATGTTCATGGGTGTATGCAGATTTTTGAGACACTGTATTTTGGGTCTCTACCTCTAGTAAATTCAAATCCCTTATAATTTTTCAACATTACCAAATACAGAAGACATCACAGAATATTACATGCAAAATTCGAAAACACAATAAATTAAAAGAAAATAATAGTTCTTTGAAGCCATACATTCAGCAAAGGTAATCAGAATCCTTAGTTTCTCCTAAAGGTTACTATAAGGCAAGACTAGTCTAACTAGAAATAACTGCCAACTGAGATAATATCTCATCAATGCTAAAAAGTTACCTTTTAATAAAGTATTCTGTTAAACATATTCTGTCTCATTTAAATTCTTTGAAACCTCATAATATACAAAAGAGACACACAAGAAAAGATAATAAATCATGCCAATTACCATAAAAGGGCCATTGTGTAATATTTTGGGTTTAGATCTGACTAATATTTGGAGAGAACCTGCTGTTGATACAATGATTAAATCAATTAGATCACACTTTATCAAACAATTTATAATTTATTAAAACCTTTTTGTAATTGTTTCTGAAAAATGTTTATGAGGAATAGTTTACAACATTTTAATAAGTAAAAATTATACCAGATAAACCATTTCTTACATAAAAGTAATTTATTCACAGCTTAACAAAACTACTAAGTAATCAGAAGGTAAAGTGATAAGTCAATCTAAATCAAAACACTAATGAATCAATCTGACAAAAAATTATAAAAACTTGAAAGAAACTCTTTACATATTTCCTCAAGAGTTATTCTTTGAAAATGAAATGTTTCTTTATCTTTAAAGAAAATTAAAAATTGAGGTTGGATCTTAGTACAAACCAATGATTTCATACCCAAAATTTGGCACCCTTTTTTTTTAGGATTTTGGAACCAAGTTGGCAACCCTATCTAGACCAGCTTTTTCTAGTTTCTGGGACAGTGGTTAGTTTCAATCAAATGGTTGACTTCAAAAGTTTGTTTGTTAAAGGAATTTTTCTAGAATGGTTGAAAGTGAAACAATGAGTGGATCTTTTTTGAATGAAAAAATGTGGAAAGAATATTTGAGAGAAAGGGAGTTTGTTGATTAAATCAACCTCTAAAGGATGCATTTCCGACGTGTTTCCCACTGCTGCATTTTAGAAGCGATTTTTTGTGTTTTTCTCCCAGAAGCCATTTTTAGAAATCCCACTTTTCTTCTAAGAACATGTGGATTTTTCTTTTTTTGAATGAAAGCAGTAAAGAAATGATTGATTAGTGCATGAATGGAGGATTGATATTAAATTAATATGGATGTTGAAAATTTGAAAAAATATGTGTTTGGGAAATCAAGATTGTTACATTCACTGACGGGGGAAAAAAATCCAACACCAAGAAAAAATTATTGTAGAGTAATGAAATTTCGACAATGCAATTGTCTAGTTAACATGTTTAATTGATTAAATTTTTAAGATCACAGGTTAATTTAAGCTCAGCAAAATGCATTTCAAATATAAAAACTGTTACATTAATAGAAAGCCTCTAAATTTTGAATGCAAGCCTGCATGCTTTGTGACATACAGGTGCCAAATGTCACTTTGTGGTATAAGGTTCCTTGCTTGTTGTTGTGTTAATACTGGGACAGTCAGTGCTGGCAGTGGATGATGCTGGAGTTGTCGTCCAACAATATGGAGACACATCTAGTGACCCTGCAGGCCAAGGTAACACGTCAACACTCTGTAAAACCAGTTGAGTTACAACAATAGTGTGAAGGCAAGCCATATCCTGTTGGAAAACTCCTCCTTAAATGCTGTTCATGAATGGCAGTACTATAAGTTGAATTACCAGACTGACAGAGAAATTTTCAGTCAGTGTTTTTGGGATAACTACAAAAGTGCTCCTGCTGTCATAGGAAATTGTTCCACAGACCATGACTCCAGGTGTAGGTCCAGTGTGTCTAGGCCACAGACAGTTTGGTTGCGGGTGTTCCCCTGCCCTCCTTCTGACCAACACATGGTCATCACTGGCCCCAAGACAAAACCTGCTTTCATCGGAAAACACACTCGAATGAGCCCTAGCTTGACACCACAGGCGTTGCAAAGGGCAATGGCTTGGAGTCAGTGGAATACACTCCACAGGGTGCCTAGCTTGGAGCTGTCCTTAAAGTAACCGATTTCTAATAGTATCACTGAGGTACCAACTGCAGATCAAATTTCTGCCATATAGTATGATTCACCATAGCTGTACGTCGAGCAAGGCAATCTTATAGATATCTTGTACAAATCATTGACAAAAGAATAGGCTGTTTTTGCAGTGTTTTCAGATTTTATAGAAAAATTATTTTATTCTGACAAACGGTTGAACTACATAAACCTGATACTTTGAAAAACAGAATTATTCTGATTAAGTTGCATGTCCCCTGTTCTTGATTGCTCTTCATTTTAAATTGGGAGATGATTTTTAAAAATGATAGAACACAATTTTTTAAAATCTAACTGGAAAGTTTAAGATTTCAAATTCTAACTCAGTGTTTTATAAACAGTGTAATTAGATTTCGTTTTTTTTTTTAAATTACTGTAGTGCACCTTACAGTAGTTATTCTAAAAGGTAAAGCTCAAAATCCTAGTTTATGCTATTTATATGATACAGAATGAAAGGAAAAATACACTGGTGGTCAATTTGTGGACACTTTTGGAAATTATGCTTTTTAATTTTCGATGCTTATAGAAAATATTACATTTCACAAAATGCTAAGTCTTATACATCGTTTTAAAAAGAATTTAAAACTGAATTCAATACCAAAAACAAAATTCAGTGCTAATTTGATACAGGGGTTCTATGAGCTAAGTTGTTGTTTATGTTAGCCAAGAAGGACGATAATGTTACAATATGGTTACCTTGATATTTTTGATTTTATATATATTTACCTTGATATACTTTTATCGCCTGGCAATGTGATTGCCATGGGGATAATGTATATTAGACTTAATTGTTATTGGTTTTTTCCCCACAGTAACCCTATTAATTTCAGATGATTTTAATCTGATTTCTTAGAAAATTTAACCATTTTTGTTGCAATTGTTCCTCAGGACAGCTGCTTGTCTTCTTTTGAATTTTGTGCTATTTTTGAACATGGATATTTCTAATATTATTGGTGAGTACCAGGATATATTTTGTAAAAACTATGAGGCCTGTGCTTTTAATTATATTTGCATATCTTGCTTTTAAACTTTATTTAAATGTTTAATAATGAATTTTTAAGTTCCTCGTTCGATGCAGTTCATTACAGAAACTCGTAATTTATTGATTATTTCAAGTTATCACAACACTTTTTATTTTATATTCATTATTAATTTTAATGTAATTTATGCAATTATTTTATTATAGTATAAAAAGTGCAATTATTTTTAATAATTGTATTAGAGGAGACCTGTGTACCTAGGGCCACCCCATTTTATTTGAATAATATTTAGTTCTAAGTTTTATTACTAAGTTGGGTGAGTGACAACACCAATTCTTACTTTGGCAAGCTATAAATGAAAAACATTTTTACATGGTCTGAAGTAAAATTTTGCAACTCATCTCTTTTTATATATAGTTGTACAAAGATAATTCAATATTTTTCTTTGAATTCTAGTACATAATTTTGTTTGTAACATTAAGTACTATAAATTAAATTTTAAATAAATCCTCTCTCCATGTAGGTTTTATTTGCACATGACTTTTTGTATGAAATTACCTAGTCTTGTTCCTGGGGCCACATAGTTGTTTTGTACCTATATCCATGGGCCCTAGGTACAACAATTGCAATTAATATTCTTTATTATTTTATTAAAAAAAGTTTTAATAATAAAAGGAGGAAAATGGCCTTAATTATCTGAACCATTTTGATTTAGTCAAGTTTTTTATTATTATTGGATGTTATTTAAAATGAGTGTATATTTTGTTACGAAACTTTCAATATGCTTGATTTGTAAAAAATATGTTTGCTACCATTATTGTTATTATTCAGGATTATTATTTTGTTTATACAAACACAAGAATTCATTTAATTAAAAAAAACCCAATTCTTTATAATTATAAAAACAGAAGCATAATTCTAAATAACTTCTAATAAGCATAATTCTCAAAGTAAATCCAACAGAGGTGGCCGAAAACCAAGGAGACATAGAATCTTGACTGACATTTTAGAAAAGGAAGAAATCAAAAAGCATCATGCTTTTAAAATAGCAAAAAACTTGTGAAAAAACCTGAGTTTAAAATTAAGGTAACTTCATCCGAAGAATTATCAGATATTGAAGATTCTCACTCCAATGATGGTGAAAATTCTACAGTAGCTGATGTAAGGGATACTATTGAAAAGGGGGATTTTTGATTAACAAAAGTACAAGGCAAAAAAAAAAAAAAAAAAAACTGTATAATTTAATGTGGCGGAAATAATAGATGTTAAAGAAGAACACTATTATAGTGTTAAATTTCTGAAGAAAATTGCACGTTCAAATAAGTTTTTTGATAAAGAAACTTATGAAATTGACAATAGAAATATTATGTTCAAATTGCCCAAACCACAATCTGTTGGTGCTTCAGAGCGACAATGTATGCAGCTGACTTTTGGAACCAGTTTTTTAAACTATAATGTTGAATGAAAATAGGCGTAATTCATTAATAATTTGGAGCATTGCAAATTAAATAGTTACATGATAAAACAATACATTAGCTGATATTGTTTCTTTTATTAAATTCATGTATGTATGTTTTCTATTGATTACAGAGTGAAAACTAACTTCCAGGGAAAGGTCCTAGGTACAGCAGCTACTGGCCCTAGGTACCAATATCATTGTTGCTATTGCCATTTGTGAAATTTTTTAAAAACTTTTTATTTCATATAATGTATTATTTTAAATACTTATATTAACTCCAATTGGATGGTAGTTAGTATAATGATGAATGCATATCAGTTTTACATTTTTAAAGAGGCCAGTGTTTTATGCACTGAAACAAAGCGGCCCTAGGTACACAGGTTTCCAATATTCTTTATGATTATTATATAACATTAATTATAAAAAAAAGAAGAATCATAATGTTAAATTATATACAATTATTGAATGATATTGGTTATTTTCAATCTATTCCTATATTCTTCATTTGAAATATATTTCAAAACAGTTCTTTACAATTATTTTCCTGACGATATGTTACTAGTAGGCTGCCATCTTGGATTTCATATCACTTGACAACAAGTGCTGCTTGGCACACATAGCATCTTTATATCAAATTAGTTCCCAAAAATCAAATACAGTTGAACCTCCATATTAAGAATTTTTTTATATAGTGAACTTTTTCCTGGAACCAAGAACATTTCCCAATTTTATTCATAAAATAACCTTATAGTAAAGTAGATTTTCAGTACAATGGACTTTTTTCTCTCTTTTAGCATGTTTTATCGTGGTTATAAATTTTGAACTTGTTTATATTAGGTGTCTAACTCACCACAAGCAAAATAATTCTAGGTGCTTCATCCAAGAAGTGCAACCTTTAACCAACATTGTCCAGTTCACCAGAAACATCTTTGATGTCCCCTTTCATCCTCAGTGGAGTTTTCTAGTGTCCCCATGTCATTGATCTAGTCTCCATTCATTTGTTGTGTTGATTACTCATACTGGTAACTTCATTTCTTGTAGCTCAAAAATGTCAAAACTTAAATGTTTGAGCTTCAAACAAAAAAATGTGATTCTTTAGGAAGTGTGGACCAGGGCGTCAAGAGAAAGGATATTGCTCTTTAAAATTTGATATTCCTCCAAACAACTTATCAAGTATTATAATAAATTGAGATAAATTACAAAATTATGATTCATCCAATTCTTGCTCAAACATTTAAGAACATGCATCAATGAAGAGATGTTGACAAGGTAGTTTTAAAGTGGATACACACAACGTAAGATAAAAATGTTTCGATCTCTGGACCCTTTGGTAATAGAGAAAGCTCTTAAATTCATGAAGGCATTGGGATATGATCAATTTCTATGTAGCAATGGATGGTTAGAAAAATTTAAGGAAAGATAAGGGGAAAATATGCCTGCAGGGATTTTTAGCACATTGCAAAGATGTGAGGTGTATTATGAAACAAAGCATTTTTTCAAACAAAAAATTAACAGATTTTTTGAGTAATTAAATTATTTATGGACACATGGGGTAATGTATGTTTAAAAATTGTCTAGTTATAAGGCAATGCATGTTTAAAATTACTTGTATGCTTAGAATTAGAAAATGTCCCAAAAATTCATTAATTTTAATACAATTTTTTTTAATGTTAAAAATACAGTGTCCTTGATTATTCTCTTTTTCATGTCTTCCTTGCAGTTTTTTTTATGAGTAAGATATATAAAACAGATATTTATTTACAAAAAGATGTAAACAATTACTTTTTTTGGCTCAAGTGTAATACATGGGGGGCTTTGGATTTGGCGATTTTTATCTAAATGTCATGGTGAGATAACGAATTCATTCTGGCATACTGTTTAATTTGGTAACCCTTGATTTTTGATTTGTGGTCTTATGCAGATACGTGTTCTTTATAAAAAATTACTATTGGTTAATTAAAAAATTTGCAGATATTTTCAACACGAGCATACAATTTTCAAATTAACAATTGCATTTTTAATTTATTTTTCATTTTGAGCTTGAATTTTACCTGTTGAAGATATATTACAGTTTTCAACCATTTTTTAATATTCCATTTTCCTGCTTTTTCATTTTTTCCTTCGACTTATCCTTAAGAGTATGTCTGAAAGGTATGGTTTGTGTTTTTTTCATGATTTGGAATGAAAGGGAAAATTGTCTGTGATACATTGGTGCATGGAAAAAGGATTGATTGCTGCCAGTGCTGAATGTTTTCTTTGCAAGAAGGCTATGCATCGGATTAAGAATTCAAGTGAAGGATATATAAGGGAATGGCGAAAGAAATAAGCGATTGCGCATCATATCAAAAGATCTGTAAGTAAGAATGGCTGTTCCAAGAAAGTAAGCCGAGTATGCTTGAGATTCTGATGTTGAAGAATATATGTGGGTGCAAAAGTCGAACCCTGACTTCACTTCTTTCGAACTTAATGTTTCGTAAAAAATAGCCATGGATTGGACGAGTTTTTGCAGAGAGGTATGTATGGAAAATGTGTGTGAAAGAAACTTATCCTCCTTTAGAACTTTCCTGAGCACAGGTAAGCCTTTTTTTAATGTTCTAATTAATGATTTCCTTTTGCTTAAAAGAAATACAATTTTTAATTTTATATATTATATAAATATTTCTTTTAATTTCACATTATCATCTCTTCATTTTTATTTCAAAATTACAATTTGTAAACTCTTGGAACACCTACCACTGAATTATGTAGCTTGGCTATTGAATCCAGTTGCCAAATAAAATTGACTTTGCCAACCCCCATACTACACTTTAACCATTTTTTTAAAAAATATATATAGTGTTTATGAATTGAAAATTTGTTTTATGTGGTTTATAAATTATATTGAAAGATAAACCTCTATATAACTAACTTTTTTTCGGGATTTAGCAACTTTGTTATATAGAGGTCCGACTGTATATGCAAAACGAAAAAGTTTAAGTTGCAATAATAATCTATATATATTAGATGCTGATGATTACAGTGAGTAGTCAGTACTTAGTAGGATGGCCTTTATTTTTTTTTATTATAGCTTCACATCAATGTTTCATTGAGCTGACAATAGCTTTAAGCTCTTCCTTTGTTATTAGCTTCAATTAGTTACCTTTTATTATTTTTTTATGGGTGTCTCATTCAGACAAGCCTTCAAACAATGCCACGAGTTTTCGATTGATTTGAGGTCAGGACTGTTTCACGGCCAGAACAATATTTAGTCAAAAAACAATTACATCAACTAAAAGTGTAGGTTGGACACTTAGAAAGAGATGTAGGATTGTTGTGTTACGAGAAAGTGGAATTTGCTATGCTGAAATTACAAGATGGGTGGGTGGTTCAGTGACTACATCTGGAGCCCTAAAGTTTTGCTTATGATCTCAGGAGACAAATTCAATAAAGAACAAAGTAGTAAAAACTAAAAAAAAGAGCACCATACTTGATGACAGAATTATGAAGGAACTATATCTGCAAGATAGAAGAATGTCCTCAATGGCATCAGAAGTGATTTGAATGATACTGGTGTTTCTGTCAATTCAAGAACAATTTAGGAGAATATTAACAGACATTGAACAAAGAGGTAGAAATCCACAAAAAAACACTTCCAAGTTACAGCAGTGCAAAAAAAAAAAAAAGACTACAGTGATCAAAGAAACACTATAATTGGACACATGATTAGTAGTTACAAGTAATATGGAGCAATGAAACTAAGATATTGTTACTTGACAGATGAGCAAAAATACAAAATGTAGGGTAAAATCCTAGGACAGCACACTACTGTTTTTGGCGACAAAAAAGTTTTTCGCCAAATGGCTCCAAGAGACCACGTTTTTCAAAATGGCGTCAGAGACACAAACAAGAAAGAAAAACGTATTTTGCAAAACAACATCAAGAGACTAAAAGCATTGAAAAAATGTGGTTTCTAAAATGGACAACATAGGAAACATCAAATCAAAGATAAGAAATTAAATACAAATTCTTTCTGAATTTAGGACATCCATACCAAGATTCTATCAATCCTTCATTCATTCATACAAAAAACAATCATTACTTTCTTACCCTTTATTCAAAAGAAAATCCATTGCAATTCAAAAGAAAATCCATTGAATTTATGCATAACTTGAATAAGTTTTCTTTGAATATATAATATATTAAAGAGTAAAAAGGTTGCTTCTCTTCTATAATGAAATTACTAGAAGTTTTAATCATAAAAGCAATTCCAATAACTATTGATACGAAAAAGAAATTTTGGTACTTACCGTAAAATACGGCACATAATGCACACCAGTGCATTATGTGCACCTATACTTTCAAGATAAATTTTTTAATTTTTAGGTATATTCGCCATATAACGTGCACCCCCTTTTTAACAAAGAAATCTGAAATATTAGTATACATTGTTTTTATGTTTTGAAGTAATTTATTCCAGGTACTATCCCCAACTTTTGAAAAAATAGTATTCTTTTAGAACTACAACTGTTCTTGTTCATAAGGCAAATTATTTCTTTCAAATAAACAGTGCTTCGATACATTTAGAAGTAAATTTTTTTATATGCTCAAAGTTTTTGTTATTTTTAAAGCTGTCGTTTTTATACCCGGCGTATAACGTGCACCTTTAAATTTCGTTCTTATTTTTTGTGTTCAAAGTGTGCATTATACGCTGGATTTTACGGTATGTATTATCGTAGCAATCGCCAACTATATTAGTAACTTGCCAAGTTGGCAACCCCGATTTCCTATGTGTCGTATGTGCTAAATTGGCATCTATGTATATTTGTTTCATATAATGTCATTAGGTTGCGATAATACGCAAGTGCCGAAATTTCATGAGAAGAGTAATTTTTAAGTAAAACTTTAGGTTGATTTGTCAAATCGGGCACTTATTGCACCAAATATTTTCTCGCCAAATTGATAAATGCGCCAAATCTGGTAACCCTTCTGAATTCGTTTTCCAGTGGAGAAGTCTGTTTTTTGGCGAAATTGAGCGCATGCGCAGTAGATTTCTTTAATTTTAACAATATCGCGGCAAGTTAGCGCATTCGTAATTGTTTATTATTTTTATTTTAACAGTTTAATTCTTCAACGGTCTTTCTCGCACACGAGCAGAAAGCTTTTTTCTTTAAAAAATCCGTTACACAGGAAACGGTTATTTCTTTTGCTTCGGTTGGGTCAGCTGTTCGGCTTCATTTTGGGAATTACTTTTTGCAGGTAATATTTTTTATTTCTTTCTCCACATAAATTTCAAAAGATTGCCATGATGTCCAGCGACGCTGTTAGGATTAATTTGAATGAATGCATGAAAAATTACGATTACTATTGTTAAAGGTTTTTTTGCCATGTTGCCTGTGCTTGGAAAGAAAGCTGTTTTACAATGGTGCATGAAAGAAGGTTTGATTGGATCAGCGTATGTATGTCCAAAATGTGGAAAAAGTATGGAATTAAGAGAAAGAATGGGTAAGAAAGTGAATGATGGGTTTTGAATGGTACTGCAAAATTCAGTCCAGTGTGAAAGAGGATACCCATCATGTGTTTAGGAGTATAAAGAAATGGTTTGGATTTGAATTGAGTAATATGGATTCGTGCACCGTTTTGTTAGTGATGCAAAAATAAAAATGTTTTGGAAGGTGCTCTCAGAAATATGCAGTAGCACACTGGTATAATTTCAGTAGGCGTCGTCATAATGTCGGGAAAAGCAACATTTTTTAAAGGCGAGTGAAATTATTTCCATTTTTAAATGCCTGATTTTTGCAGCGATTTTCAGTTTCTAAACTTTAAAATGCTATTTTTTAATGATTTTCCTTCCGCCATCTTGAATTTCGCACTCCGGCATTGCGGGTTGTGGTAGGGTTGCAACTCCGAAACACAACACGCAAAACGCGCCAAATTGGCGATTTTCAAAAATTTGGCAAATAAGTGTGTGTGTGCTGGATTCGACAATTTCACCAAACTTTATAATTTCCTAATATACTTTTGAATTGATATGTACGGATTACAGTTTGGTCTTAGGAGAGCCCACACCCTTGGTGCGAATTATTTTGGTAGTTGATAACTGTGCCATCTTGGTAACCTTTACACTAGATATGGTAAACCTAACTACTTCTGGAATTTTCGTATTTTGTCGGTGGGCATTTCAAATTTCATATTGTTCTTGGGCACTCGACTAAAAGTATAGCTGCATATGTGAGTGAATATACCTTAGAATTTTTTACTTTGTTGAATGCGAAAGGTAAGAAAATTGTTTGAATGGTGTATGAAGGAAGGATTGATTGCTTTGACTTCTGAATGCCCTAAATTGGATGAGTGAATGGATTTATACGAACGAAAGAGCTTTCTTCGAAATCGTACCAGCCACGCTGAAGGTATGTTCGACCATTACCTCGCAGAATATATATGGCGGCACTCACATGACCATTTGCTTAGCTATAAGACCTTCTAGGCAATTTTAAAATCTATTGTTACACTGTACCCTTCACTCAAAAAAGATAACTTTTTTTATATTTTTTTATCTTAAATATTTAATTTATGTAT
The DNA here is from genome assembly GCA_019973935.1 of Trichonephila clavipes. Taxonomy (NCBI): domain Eukaryota; kingdom Metazoa; phylum Arthropoda; class Arachnida; order Araneae; family Nephilidae; genus Trichonephila; species Trichonephila clavipes. Next base: position 364,474 of record BMAU01021243.1, read on the forward strand.
TGTTTACATATATTTTCACTACGCATCCACCTTATCCCGCTATATTTACTTGCCGCCATTGTTGTTTTCGCTTGCCGCCATCTCATTCTGGCTTGGCACTTTTTTCGGTTTGTCGAAAAGGGTGTGGGCTCTCCTAGGATTTTACCCAGATTACAAATAATTGCATGGTTAGGTTTTATCCTTTGCAGTTTTGCATAAGAAAAAATAAGTACCTATTTTTTGATAACCAGTATCAGACACCAAACTACCTATATGTAGCAAAAGGTATTCCAAGAGTAAAGAAGTGAAGCCAAAATAATAAAGAGTCAAATTCACGCTGGTATCTCGATAAACATAGCCAGATGTAAGGGGCCATCTATTTTACATTTTAGCTATAAAAAATTACCTAATTTTGACAACAAATAAAACAGACTAAAGATAAAAAAAAATTCTCTAGGAGAAAAACAAATATTTATCTGCCCTGAAAGTGTAGATTATTAACTATTAATAAGCTTTTTTCCATAATTGTATGTAGCTATAAATTACAACAACCAAGCTCTTTTGCTAAAAAACATGTTGGCTCTGCTAAAGTAAGATTTGAATTTTTGGCTAGGAAATGAAAAATTTATTATCTGAAAAAGGAGTATTTGAAGTTGTATTTAAAATTCAAAAATAAACAGGAAAAAATTCTAATTTTATGATTAATCCGACTCCAATCCTATGCAAGAAAATTAATCAACATAAAATATTTTATATTTAAACTGAAAATATTTGGCTTGATAGAATAATTAAAACACAACACTGAATGAAAAAACTTCCTAATTTCACAACAAAATAATTACCCAACTCATTTCTACAAATAAAAAAAAATAATAAAGATTTTTGTTTGATCAAACTACAAACTTGGATATCACTAAAAATAAGGTTAACCGATGGATAAAATCATAAGATATTAAAATCAACAAAACATAGAACTGAACTGTGAAAACTTGCAATTATACTTCGAATATTTATAAATCATACACAAAAAATATACGAAATCTCTTGGATTCTCAGAAAAAGATGAACATAAAATTCACAGATTCATTAATATCTTCCTATTTAATTGCTTCGGTAATGTATATCATACCTGAAATTCAATTGTTGATTTCACTCCTTGTTGTATATCCTCATGAAAACATTGTTTAGCATTATCCGGCAACTCAAACGTCAACTCCACAGAGCTGACGAAGTTTATAAAAAAAAGAGTTAACAAAGCTATACACAGGGTCTGCTGCATGTTTAGGATCATTCAGACAAAAATCTATAGAGAATTCATTGAACTTTACTTTTTAAACTAATTTAAAATAATAACATAACTCACAATGTAACACAGTTCTCAACGTGGCTCCTGGTCGTAGGGCGAAAGATTATGATGCCACTTTTGACAAATTTATGAAAACATGAGATTGAAATTTCGAAAATGTCTAATGGGTTAGGTTTCGGAATGTTACCTTACACCCCTAGGTGAAAGTATAGAAATAAATCAGAAACTGATGAAAAAGAACATTTATGAATTTTAATCCAACAATATATCCCGAATTCAAAAAAGAAAGGTAAATGGATTGATCATTTGCGTGTAATCTTCAAATCAAATGCATTTGAGTTGTGGAAATTTTCTTTTCGAATGAGCCAATTCCCTTAAAAAGAGTTTTTTCGGGAAAAAATTTTCATCTCACTTTCATTTTTCCACTCTTTCACTCAGAACGTACAACAGAAGCAAAGAAAAATAATTACCAACTTTTTTAAGAATCCAGAATGAAGAACATCTGAGATCACAATGGATTAAAAAATATTCAAAGAAATAAATTTGAACCTGTAAGACACAGTTGAGTACAATTTTTCTCATATGAGTCCTTCAGAATTTAATAAAAAGTAAAAAATGAGTTACCAAAAAATTCTTCTGTTTAAGCATTTATACTCTCATTTTCAAAAAGAGAATTTTCAGATTTGGTCAATTAACTCTAAAACTACTGGGCAGATTAATTATTTCGTGATTTATAAGTGGTTGAAATAACTTTAATTTGAGGTTGAGATAGTTATTTTGTAATTTATAGGTGTCTAATTTGTGTTTAAAATAGTTATATTGTGAGGACCCCCTGGGTCACACCTCGAACACCAAGATTAATTTGAGGCAAAGAACCACTAAGAGCCATTTTGAATAATAATAATATTTATTTATTATTATACTTTTCTCAAAAAAATATCTGATAACATATAAAAAGATAATGTTACGTCTCTTAAAGGGATTTGCCTTTATATTAAATTAAATTACTAAGAATGCAATTAATTAATAATCTAGCTCAAACTCAAGTAAGGTTCACCGAAATAGGGGAACCGAGAAATACACGTATTCGAATTCTTAACTTTCATTAACTTTAATTAAGTCGCTTAACCTGACGCTTTTTTAAAGCGTACGTGAATTATATTTACCGTTGGCTTATATCAGCTTTCTGGTACGTCTCGCAGCACGACGTCTTCACGAATCTAATCTCCTTGAATCTTCTAGTTATACGTTTAAAGATACTGTCTCAATAGCCTACCATCATCTCTCTTGCTATCTCGCAACGCTCGACTTAAATACCTTATCTTATTTAAATATCCCGTACATCTTTTTGGAGTTGATTGGAAAAAAACGCGAATTTATATTCCCTAGAAAGACGCCTAAAATTAGTGTAAAGGTTCCGTACAGATTCGTCACAATCCCCTTCAAAAAGAAAACGGGATTTATTCGAAGGTCCCAAACGGCCTAAATATAAATTACGTAACCAATTCCTAGACTTGATTTAAAGTCCCGATGACGTTAATATATATATCTACTAATCGCATACTAAAAATTCTCCTTCCTTAAGGGAAAGAAAAAAAATTACGACCTAAAACTACACTTTAAAGGACGTAATATTTAAAGAATTAGATTTCCCTACACCACGCCCATTTGGCTTTGAGGCGAGGAAAAACCCACCGAAGTGGTAAAAAACCTGCCTGCCTTTTTTACTTAACTACATAAAAATCTATTTAAAAATCTACTTAAATATTATAAAACATATTCGCTCTTGCATCTTGCTTCTTTTGTCGAATATACAATGCTCAGGGTCAGCTAACCTGAAACGAAACTTGTGTGAAAAAACAAACATCTATAGTATATACAGGTTCCTTCATTTTTTACATAATATTTTCATATACATCAATTGAAGCATCTGGTTCCTTAACATTTCCATTCCATACATGCGGCGCTTGTTAGTATTAAATGTTAGCTCTACCTAATTACGCCGCGTCCCAAGTCAACAGATGTGAGATAAAATATGCACATATATATACATACAATTTCTAACATTTTTCAAAAAAAAAAAAAAAAAGCCATAAAACAGACAACCAAAAGAATTGTCGCATCTTAGCGAAGTTATACATAGAGGTAAACAAATGCTTTCTTACAAATGTTTTCTCCATATTTATACAAATAAATTACTTCAATAGCTGATTTTTCTCATCAAGAAAAAACACACTCATTGTAGTGTCCACTTTTGCTTGGCTTCCTAAATTAAAAATCCGCCCGTGACTTGCTTCATTGCAATAATTCTCACGACCACTTGTTTGAAAGGAGAAAAGAAAAAACCATACAACCTGATAATTTTCTTTGTCCTTTATTCACTCCTATCCACTGGATCTCCGTCTAAGGCTTCCACACTGAGGCTCCTTCTCCTGATGTTGTTCTGTGGGATACTTTCTATTCCGATGTTATTTCGCTCCTCTGGAAATCCTTCGGGTAGTCTTACTCGGCTGCGTAGGTAGTACGGACAGGCCTCCTCTAGGCAGCCCTGTAGGTTCCGTTTTTAGTTGTTTTTGTCTCCCGGGCCTTGTTGTATTGTCCACTTCCTTCGTGCCTGCTCCCTTCTGTAGGTGGCTTGTCCTGCATGGAATCTTGTTGATGAGAGGGACCTGCAATGGACTGTGATCACTGGGAGGGGTTATTAGGCCTTCTATATTTATAATTTCGAGATGAAACCGAGGATGGAATTGTTCTTTTTATCCCTTGTTTTGGTTCAGGGGATGGTTTTTTCTGGTTCCTATGTTCGGACCCCAGCAGAAAACGTTTTCTGCAAATTTTGGATCTCTTTAAATCCTTCCTGTCCCCTGATCCCTTTGACTCTACTTTACGTTTCAATCTCGGATCCTCCCATCCGGCATTACCCTTACTTGATTTATGACCGTTACTCTCATCACTCGAGGTTTTCCTAGATACTTTAAATTTTCCTGGTTTCGATCTACTTGACCTATCACTCGACCTCTGTCCTTCATATAGTGTCTCAACATGACTGTCCGAACTAATCGTGTCGGATTGTCGTGAACGGTACACTCTCATTCTGATCACTATTAACTGTTACCCTTTTACTTTTCTTCAAAATAATTAAATTGATATTCCGAACCTCCAACACTCTATATGGCCCTTCAAACTTAGGCATGAACTTTCCGACCACTCTCCTACCCGCAGCACTTATAAAATGAGTTTGTACCAACATCAAATCATTTACTTTGATGTTAACTACCCTCCTTTTCCGATTATAATATTTTCCCCAATTTTTGAGTTGTTTCCGCATATTCTACCTTGCTTCATCGAATAATTTCTCAATGTTTCTTCCTACATATTCAGCACCCTCTGTGACATTTATTAGTTTGCTAAAAGGTGTTATAATCTTTCTACCTAAGAATAACTCGGCCGGAGTTTTATTTGTTGTCTCGTTCACTGAAGTGTGCAGCGCGAAAGTGAATTCATGAAGAAATCGGTCCCAGTTTTTGTGATTTTCTATTACAAAACAGGCTATCATCTGGACTAAATTGCGATTAACTCTTTCCGTTAAATTCGCCTGCGGCCTGTATGTTACCGTTTTCATATTGTTACGAATTTAGTCTTATTCTAATTGTTTCTACTCATTTGTGTTCATTTTTACAGTTTAATTTGTCGTATCTAATGTGATTTCAACCCTGTTTACCTGTAATATCATTTCCACTGCATTGCACGGCCCCCATGCTTTAACATTGGTTTAAATGGTAAACTCGCCAAATATTGCAGCTAGCGCCAAGTTGGCGACGGATTTGGCGACTTAATTTTGGCGCCAAATTTGGCGATATATCGCCAAATGTGGGCGATAAGCTTGGCGACCATGGCAACCCTGCTCCTAATAACCCTGTCTGGCAACTCTATCGCGGTATTGTAACACTATTGTATCGAATGTATTACTGTATTGAGCTTTTTTTCTCGTACGTTCGGATTTTTGCTAGACCTTTCTATTTCTCGATTATTCTGGCAAGTACAAGAGGTTTCTGACCGAAAGGTATAAAAAGGCCCGGACCGGCTAGTCAGTTAGTCAGATCTCAGCTTTCATGCAAGTGATACCTCTCTGTGCTTGAGAGAGAGACGATTGTATAGTGCGTGTGCTATAGCTTTTATTGAATTATTATTTTTGTGCTGAGTGTTTACTATTGCTTTTGTTAGTGTATTACATCTGTGTTATCAGTATTTTCATCGATTGTACGTGACTTTCTCGAACTGTTCTACAATTTGTGGAGGACTGTTTTGGCCAAGAATAAAATTGTTTTGGATCCCGCTCTTCGGCTTCAATCATTTCGAACCCCCGAAAACGCAACAATATGTTTTATGTCCAACCTGTGACTTAAGTGTTCAAATACCTCTGATAGAAATTGGGGACCGTTATCACTAATTAAAGAAATCGGGGAGCTCAGGTGCTCGTAACGTGAAATATAATTCTCAAAAGGGCGTTAGTTATGGCCTGGGTCGAAGCTTTTCGTAAAGGAATAAGTTCACTCCACTTAGTGAAATGATCAGTTATTACTAATAAAGATCTGTATCTTTCGGGTTGGGATGCGGGGTAGGGGCCTAATAGGTCTAACGTTACGATTTAATTGCAGTAATTCGAAACTATCGGAATTAACCCTCTAACCGGATAGCACGGAAAATTCCGTCAGTGTAAAGATGCTTCGAAAATGGACTGCACGGATTTTTCTGCCTTCAAGTAACGTTTTCAAAAGCGGATTAGCCGCACTTTTCTGAAATCCTTTCCCCCTTTTAAGGTTTAACAACTTGAAAGATAATGAGGGACGGAGGAAGCAACACAGCAGGAGTTTTATGGCTCGCAGGGAACCCCGTGTTTTGACCCTTCGGCAATCGTAAAAAATTGAGGGGAAATTTCTTTAGACCCCAGGAAGTGTTAATTTGTTACCTCGTTTTTTTAAAGTTTTGTAAAGTCCCAACGCATAAGTAAAATATGTTACAATTCCCTTTTGGTTTCATATTAATTTGAAACTGTAACAAGTTGGGGCGTGTCAGTGCAATCTGCTATTTTATATATTTAGACAAATTATATCTTTTTTAAGTATATTCTTTCTCTTCATTTTTCTTATTTTAATCAAAGATTTTAGTTTTTGAAACATGATTATTTTATTATAAGATACCGAAAAATTAATAAAACACCAAACTCTTTAAAATTTGGAACCTTTTCAATTTTCCAACCACTAAAAATGAATAAATTTAAACTTCATCAAATCATTTGAAACATTTTCTTACACTTTGATAAAAATAATAACGAAAAAAAAAAAAAAAAAACTAATTAAGATTTATTTGTTTTTTTTTAAATTTTTTTTTTAGATTTCAAAGCCTAAGTGTTCAGGGAAGTTTAAGTACAGTATATATTGTTAAAATACACCGAATTATATTTGAATTTTAAGTGCTTGAACTTCAGTTTAAATCAAAGACAACATGAATGAAGATTTTCACACATTTTTTTTATAACTTGAATGTTTGAATAAATGGTAATCAAAAATATACGGAAACATTTACAGTAGACATTTATGCATATAAATAAACATAAAAATCAATTTTAAATTCGAGCTATTGAAAAACATTCGAATTATATATTGTTCAAAAATACCTATTTATACAAAATACCTCAACATTTATCTTTTTAAAGGCTAACTGAATAAGTAATTAAAATCTGGATATTTTTGAAATCTCGACCTTATAAAGCTAGAAATTTTATGTTAGAAATTCCATTTGAAATTTCGAAAAAATGCATCGCGCAGTTAAAAATTATTTACCATAAGTTTTAGCAATTGTTTGAGTATAATAAAAATTTCAAATTTTATTATATAGCTTCTTAGGTACTTTTAATATATTTCGGCCGCGGTAGCCGAGTGGTATAGGTATCGGAACGTGGCTTGCTTTGTCACGAGTTCGAGCCCAGTACCACTAAAGACCCGCCGTGTAGGGCAGCGATGCACGTTAAATCTGTCGAGAGCTGAAACGTCCTCCCGTTGGTGTGGTTTGGTAGTTAGGAGAGGGGGGTGCCAGCTCAGGTGTCGTCCACGTCACTTGACCATGGTTCAAAATTACGTGGTCCGTCGCCAAAAGCACTCGTGTAGCTGAACAGTGCGACGTTAATATTCAATCATTCATTTAATATATTTCGAAGATTTCATACAATTCAGTTGAAAACCGTATGCTAAGAGCAAAAAATATACTAAAAAAATTGATGAATATACAATTACAATAAATTCTTACATAGAAGCAAAACTGAGAAGCGCTAAAGCGTAGGAATGAAAAATTTTGAGTATATCTGAAGTAGTTTTCGAAATATTTATTTTAAAGTTCAGAAAATTTGTCTGTGTTATGTTATACTTAATATTAATTAAATGGTTAAAATAATATGTTAATATTAGTCATGTAATCGTTTGATGACACATTCATATATTAATAAAAATTATCATGGTCATTGATGCGAATGTCAAGAATTTTATGTAATTTTAAGTTCAGACATTAAGATATTGATGTAGAAAATATAAAAAGACCATCTAAAATACATGAAAAATGCAGTTTGCTATAAAATGATCTTGACAAACAAAATCCGGCATTTTCACTTACTATGGCAGAGCCGGCTTAGTCAGGGGCGATCTGGAAAAACAGAGAGAGAACCGCGGTTTTGATGGATGCCGCTCTAGCTTTTAAAGTTCCCAGCAAAAATTATATATATATATATATATATATATATATATATATATATATATATATATATATATATATATATATATATATATATATATATATATAAATTACAAATGCAAAAATAAATCTTGTAATTTTCCATACATTTTTATATCAACGAATTGTGGAATTGGCTTCCAATGCATTGTTGTGTTTGACAATATGTAAGGTAACCAACCCTACTTTAGATAGATTTGTACTAGTTTTTCGTAACCGTATTCCTTTTAAAATTAATTCGTGCAGCCGAAATACACCTTTTGCACCCTTAAAAATTTATGTAAACTATAACGGTTAATTTTAATTTATGCAACTTGTGAAATGTTCATAACTAACCATTTCTGTCTAAATAGTTTATATGAAAAAAAAAGTTTGGACTCCCTCATTCATTAGGGATTTATATAAGATTCTAACATTAATTTTATTTTTCACCGAATAAGATCGAGTGGTAGTGTATCGTGCTTCCACACCACAGGTCTGGGGTTCTCTTAACGGGCTGCGCAAGGTCAACTCTGCCTTTCATCGCCGCTACATTGGGTCGATAAATGAGTACCAAGCTTACTTCGGGTCTTAATCACTGAAGGTCTCTGTTCAGACAGACCACCAAATCGGGACATCTGTTCATGCACCTCAGCGTCCAATGGTCACATGTATTATGATGGGCACAGTAGTTCCTGGCCCTCATGGATTGTTGTGCCACTGAGTTTGAGTCTTAAGTTTGAGGATTACCTCACTTTGGGGATACCCCTTAGATAAACATGTATTTCCACTCATTTGCAATTAAACATTTTTCTTTCAATTACGTTTATTTCAGAAGGAAGTTTGATTTTTCAAATGTATTTGCTTAATAACAAGTATATTTGTGTATTATATTAAAAATTTGATCAATCCAAAATTACATGTTTTTAGCTCCTCTAAAAGCTTTTAGGATTTTACAACTGATCTTACAATCCATATACGTTTTATAGTAGTATATTTAAAAATGATAAGGACATTTTTACGACTGTGTGAGCTGTTATGACTCGTTTATAAATATAAAAAATTGCATTCAGCTACAGTTTTTAAAATGTACAGAAATAAGTGGAGAAACAGGATACTTACATATTATGAATATTTTTGACTGCAGTAAGATATATTTATATTTCAGTTTCTTTACAATTTGAATAGAAGTTGTAAGCCATTTTGCGAATAGTTTGATATTGAGTATAATCCCATAGGCTGTTTAATATTGTAAAGTGTTTTACTTTGATACCAGCACACATTAAAATAAGGCTAATTTGCAGTTATATGATCAGCTTCAGTGATATTTAAATTTTCAAAAATAGTCTACACGCGTACGAAAACATTCTTTCACAACCGCACACCACATCTCATACTATATCTTCCCTACAGCAAGAAATATTTGTGTATACTGAAAAATTTAATACAGGATACATTTCCAAGTGTTAAATTTGTTTTTAAAATTTGGTATGAATACATTGTGGAACTGTCGGTTAACTTCACAGAACAAAATTGTTTTAAGTGTACTGTTTTGAAAGACAAAATTAATTAGGGAGAACTTTTCTCACAATAGAATTTGTAATGACTGAATTGTGTGAAAATGTAGTTATAGATGTGTGATATTTTTCCTTGTAATAAAAGAAACAGAAAGATAAGAAATTTAACTTGAGTAGAAAATGGTTAGAAGTACTGTCATGCGCATTTGAAGAAGTATATCCCCCATTAAAATTAAAAATTATTGACTGAATGTGTGTTATGTCCATCACAAATGCCGATGTAGAAAAAGATATTTTTATTTAATACAAGGAGTTCGAAAAGGAGAGCACTAGGAATGAAAATTTAGATTTTTTCCGAAAAATATTCATTTAACATAAAAATATCATTTATATGATTTAAATTTAAATAAATTAAAAGTATTGAAATCATTTTTTATGTTATTCTAAATTAAAAATATAATTGAATAGAGAAAGATCTGTTTTATTTCATAAATATATGCACCATTAATTGTCTTATTGTTTAAAAAAAAAAGATAGGGCCTTTACTCTTTTTACCTCATAACTTTTAAAAACAGGAAAGTGAGCGCGTTTTCTTAGTCTCATATTCAAAAATGAATACAGGATGCTTTTTCTAGTTCAAATCGCAATACAAAAATATTTTTTTTAATTTTTAAAAAATGACAGAAAAATAAATTTTGTTTGAAGAAAATATAACTATTTTTCAACTTTTAACACGCCATTTATTTCATGTTTTTTTACCCTGCATTTTAATTTAATTTTACTGTGACTGAATCTATGGGGAAAACGACAGAGTGGAACTACGGTTTTCATACAAGATTGCCCAAGGCAACAACAGCTAGCTGTAAACGATTGCTATCCTGGTTCTTACTGATTAAAGACGCCGAACCAAGTCATAAAGTTGTCCCCTTTCGACCTCCCAAGTTTTAAAAGGGGAAAGAATTGAAGTCTGTTGCATTTTTGAAGGGAATAGCAATATAAGAGTAAAACGTTTTCAGAATAACTTTTCAGGAGGAAGGTATCCAGTTAGAGGGTTAAACGATCAGATTGGTAGCGCGTTTTTGTAATTAAGTTTTTGACACCGGTCAAGGTTGATACATATTAAAATGTATATTTCCTCATATATGGAAAATAACATGTGTCGCGTAACTTAAAATAGGTCTTCCACTTTCCTAAATGGCCTGCTAATGGCAGATCATGAAGTTCTTTCATTATTGCTTCGCGAAGCGATCTAGAAATATACACTCAAAGTTCTCCAAGAGTTGTAGAATATTTCGCATAAAAGAGTAGACCATCTATAAGTTTAAAATCCTGGGACCAGCCAATTTGGTCATCTGGAATGATCAGAGATTTCTGATCGAAATCTAAAGTCACGTTGGACTCCTTCATAAAATCAATGCCTAAAATGCATTCGTACTGCATATTGTTAAGAATGTGAAATTCCCAGGTTTTTTCTGGAATTCTCGGATCCGAATCTGTAATTTGACCCAACCTAAGTGAACACACGGGGCTCCCTGGGCCGTCACTACTCTATATTTCGTCTTTTGACGAGGTCGATACGAAAAATATTTGCGATAGACCTCTTCTGATATGAAAGATTTCTCCGCCCCCCTGTCCCAAAGGGCTGTAATGAATGCCTCATTTAAAAGAATAGGGACATACGGTAAGTCTACTGGAGTCATTCGTAATGAAGATACCCTAAGAGTTTGGTGTTTTGTATCTGGAGAATTTTCTGTACATCGCGATCGATCATTCCCATACTCGCATCGATTGCTTAAAAGTTTAAGTATCTGTTTCGATCATTCTGACCCCCGAAAGCAGTATTCCTCGAACCACCTTGTCGACCGTCTTGATTGTGGAATGTATGATCCGATCGACCACCTCGGCGTCGACGATTGAATCTCTGATTATCCACAACACCTTGACTCTCAAATCTATTGATTTCTCTCCGTGGTCTACTATTGTGCGCGTATCTATTGTTACCTCTCGTTTCCCTCCATTTTTCCTGTCGATTCCTGTTAGGGAAACGATTGTTCTTGTTTGGTTGTATATCTCGGGATTCCCAACTCGAACCTCTGATCTTTCTATTTAGAAACCGTTCCTCATACTTATCAATAATTTGTAGAAGGTTAGATGTGGTTTGCGGATTCCTAACCTCTCTACATAATCCAAAATCTGAGGTTCTAACCTACTAATAATATGATCGATCAATAATTCCTCCGTCATTTCGAGTTTTAAGATTTTGTGAATCTTCAACAAATCATACACAAAATCAGACGGTTTTTGGTTATGCTTTTGAGATGATGAATAGAAACGCGTTTCTAGCTCCGACCTATTTGTAACCTCGGGGAACTGTTCTGACAACGCTTGCTTTAAGTGCGCGTAATCCGTCGCCTTGTCTTCAACAACCCTATAACCTAGAACCTCAAACCAATCTAGTGCCCGTCCTGTGAGATGACCCTTTAAATATGCACAAGCGAGTTGTGTGGGTATCTCGTAATATGTTAAGTTATTATCCATATTTTCCAAAAATTCAACCACATTCTCCACCCCCGAGCTACTTGGTGAGAGGTCAGTCTTCAATTTTCTTATTTTGTATTTTGAGAATAATTATTTCGTGATTTATAAATGGTTGAAATAACTTTAATTTGAGATTGAGATAGTTATTTTGTAATTTGTAGGTGTCTAATTTGTGTTTAAAATAGTTATTTTGTGATGACCCCCGTGGGTCACACCTCGAACACCAAGATTAATTTGAGGCAAAGAACCACTAAGAGCCGTTTTGAATAATAATAATATTTATTTTTATTCTTATACTTTTCTCAAAAAAATCTCTGATAACATATAAAAAGATAATGTTACGTCTCTTAAAGGGATTTGCCTTTATATTAAATTAAATTACTAAGAATGCAATTAATTAATAATCTAGCTCAAACTCAAGTAAGGTTTACCGAAATAGGAGATCCGAGAAATACACGTATTCGAATTCTTAACTTTCATTAACTTTAATTAAGTCACTTAACCTGACGCTTTTTTAAAGCGTACGTGAATTATATTTACCGTTGGCTTATATCAGCTTTCTGGTACGTCTCGCAGCACGACGTCTTCACGAATCTAATCTCCTTGAATCTTCTAGTAATACGTTTAAAGATACTGGCTCAATAGCCTACCATCATCTCTCTTGCTATCTCGCAACTCTCGACTTAAATACCTTATCTTGTTTAAATATCCCGTACATCTTTTTGCAGTTGATTGGAAATAAATGCGAATTTATATTCCTCAGAAAGACGCCTAAGAAGATTAGTGTAAAGGTTCCGTACAGATTCGTCAGAATTTGTGATTTACATATGTTTCATTTGTGGTTGAGTTAACTTTATTTTGTGTTTTGAGAATAATTATTTTGTGGTTAATAAGTGGTTAAAATAACTTTTTAATTTGTGATTGAGATATTTATTTTGTGATTTAATAGTGTTTAATTTGAGGTTGAGTTAACTTTAATTTGTGTTTTGAGATAATTATTGTGGTTTATATGTGTCTCATGTGTTGTTAAGATAACTTTAATTTGTGGTTGAGTTAACTTTGATTTGTGGTTTAGATAATTAAATTGTGATTTATTTGTTTTCATTGGTGATTAATATAACTTTATCTTGTGAAAATGAATATAGGTAAATTTAAAAAAGATGAATTGAGGTCTATTGCGGAAGAATTAAAATTAGTTGTCCCAGACAATGCTAAAGTTCTAGATTTAAGATAATTAATACAGGAGGGTGAGATTTATAAAAATGATAAGGATACGTATCAGGCTATTGTTGATTGTGTGTTGGAGGAGATAAATGATAGAAGAAATGAAAACGAAAATAGACCAGAAATTGAAAATATTAAACTGTCACAGCTAGAGCATGAAAACGAAAATGGACTAGAAATTGAAAAAAATTAAACTGTCACAGTTAGAGAAAGAGTTAGAAATAGCAAAATTACATAATCAATCGGGCAAAAATGTACCTTTACAAAATGAAAATCAATTAATTACAACCGAGTGTAATATTGAAAGCTTGATTAAAAATATTAAAAGATTAACAATCCCGGTACCCCTAAGAGCAGAGTCATTTAATTTATTTTTTCAATCAATAGAAAAGGCATTCAAAACTAAAAATGTTCCTGAGAAATTAAAACCCGAAATTCTTTTGAATATTCTAGGAGAAAAAGCAAATAATTTAATGATTTATCTTCGAGAAGAAAATTTAAGTGACTATAGTAAATTGAAGGCAATTGTGTTAAAAGAATTTCAACCGACCCCCTATGAATATTTCAATCAATTTAAAAAAGGCTCAAAAATTACATAACGAGAGTTATGTTCAATTTCCTTCTAGATTAAGTGCGAATTTTAATTACTATTGCCAATTACGGGAGGTCAATGATTTCAAGTAAGTTTGTGAGTTAATAATATTAGGCAAGATAATAAAGACATTAGACCGAGAATTAAATGCGCATATTGGCATTAAGCAGGGCGAAATGTGGTTTAAACCGCAAGAGCTAGCTCGCGAGTGTGAAATTTTTATATCATCCAAGGGAAAAATTAGAGAACAGAATTTATTTCCTAAGTTTAAACGTAATGAGGCCTATAATCATCGAGGAGCAAAAAATATTTCAAGAGTAAATCTGTCTTCCGTTAAAAATGTAAAATGTTTTTGTTGCAAATCGAAAGAATTCCACCCGCTGTATTCATGCCCAAAATTTAAATCTCTCAGCGTCAGTGAAAAAGTGGGTTTCGTAAAAGCTAATTAGTTGTGTTTCAAGTGCTTTTCCCCTAACTGTAATGTCAGAAACTGCCATGCGAAAGACTGTTTCTGTAAGAAACCACATAATCGCGCTTGATTCACTTTTCCAAACCGGACAACAAGTCTCCCTCCCAGATTCTTGAGGGTCCGTTGTCTACCCGCTCGCAGATGTATTCGGGGGACCGGAAGGATCAGATTGCGTCGTTTCCCCCCAAAGTGGAAATGAAGAAAACAGGTCGTTCGTAGCAACGAAGCATAAAACGTGAACCGCTTTACTAAGTAGCGTTCAGTGCTACCTTAGGGACAGATTTGGCATCTTACATGAGGTAAGAGCGTCTTTGGACGTAGGGAGTCAATCAAATTTTATTACGAAAGATTGTGCAGATAGATTACAAGTAAAAATGAGAAAATTAATTTGTTAGTATCTTGTTTAAATAATGAATCAACAATGAGAATAAATGAGGGTATTACGACCTCGATATGTAATGATGATTCAAATTTCAAAAAACAGCTAAATTTATTAGTTGTAAAAAAGATGACTGATTTGACTCCGTCTCAAATAATAAATGTTTCATTAAATAAACCTAGTGAAATTAACGATTATAAATTTAATATTCCTGGCAAAATCGATGTGTTGTTAGGCGCGAAAATATTTTACCAATTACTGAGACCAGGCCAAATTTATAGTGGAGATTCTCGACTACTTTTACAAAATACTGTTTTTGGATATGTGGTTAGCGGAAGTGTAGGAGATGAGGTGAGAAATAATAAGATTCCCTGTGGATTAATTGGAGATAGTGTGATTTAAATACAACATTAAAGTCTCTTAGGGAGTTAAAATCGATCGGTGTCAAAAACGAGAATTGTAATAGTGAGGAGGACGTTAGCTTAGAAATGTTTAAGCAGAGAGAATATTTTAAAAATGATGGATATGAGGTAGAACTCCCGTGGAAAGGAGATAATAATGAGTTGAGTGATAAACTTAATTTAGAGAAAAGACGATTTGGAAGTCCTATGAGAAAAATGCAAAGTGATAAGGTGTTGTATTCTGAGTTTTGTAAGGTTTTCAGGAATTATTTAGATGAGGGAATAATTGAGAAGGTAACAAATCCTTTTATTTCAATGAATGATCCAGTGCTTTATTTTCCTCACCAAGTGATAATAAAAAACGAATCTCTCACTACGAAACAGCAAATAGTGTTTGACGCTAGTGCATGTGAAAGAAGGGGGTTGAAGGAAGAAATGGGATCGGAAAAGTCAGATGAAGACATGGAATTACCTCAAGCAACCGAGAGAGTTATTCCTCTTAAAAATGAACGAGCCAAAATGCTTAGTATGGGTTCAGATGATGTAGCACAACCTGTCACTGTTCCAGAAGAAAAGGGCTTACCTAGAGTACTGCTACTTTCTGCCGATGAGATGTGTGGGGAAAAAGAGAAGACATCAGTCGATGTGATAAGGGAGACAGCTAAAGAAGATATTAATCCAGTGGTACTTAGTAGAGAGCCATTGAATTTAAATAATGATGAAATTGAAGAAATAAAACACAGAAAGTGTTGTGATGGCTCACGCGTCTTTTCTTTAACATGTCCTTTGAGCCAGAATTAATGGCAACTCTTTTCCAACCAAATCCAAGAAGTGAAGTGTGAATGAAAGATGCCAATGGACAAACTTGTAACTAACGGAACTTAGAGTAAGCGGTATGGCAATGTAAGGTAATGTTTGACAATTGATGCTAGTTTATGGCAGTTGATGGTTATTATAGTTCGTGGTTCAAGTCTGAATGAGTTCTACGTGACGCGAATAGAAGTCATTAGTGATCGAATATATGAAGGTCAAGTTGCACACCAGTGCATACAAAGACAAGATTAAGTATATGACAAGATTGATCGTTTCTCCAAGCTGTAATAAGGTAGGATTGATTATTTAATATTAGAATCAGGGATTAGGCGGTTCACTTATTGAGAGTGGTCTGAATTAGATTAAGTCTTATTATATATATATATATATATATATATATATATATATATATATATATATATATATATATTGTGTGTTGCGTATTTTACCATCGTAGATTCTCTCATATTAATTATTATAATTTAATTTGTTAAAGGTTTAAGTTGAATATCTTAATAAAGTCATATTAAGATAATGTTTGTTTCTAGTTCTTTCGTTAATCCTACGCCTCTAGCTCACGCTGATACTTCGAGAGATGTTCTCCCAAGGGGAGGAACATCACAATTGCGCCCAACGTGGGGTTTAATCTATATGACCCCGAAATGAGAAACGCGAGAGGGTTTAATGTTAGGCCAGAAGTGTACTTTTCGGGGTCTGAGAACGTCACCGAGTTTTTGGAGGGTATTGACAATCAAATCAAATTACTTGAGATACCCAGTGATTTATCGTGTGCTTATTTGAAAGGTCATCTCCTGGGGACAGCCCTAGATTGGTACCAAATATTCGGATCAGCGTTAGTGCAGAATACCGCCACGGACTTCGCGCAGCTGAAAGCAGCGTTGTCGAAAGCATTCCCTGCCATCCAAAATAAGAAAGATTTAGAGACGCGTTTTTATGCGTCACAGCAGAGACAGAACCAGGAGCCGACGGATTTTGTTTACGATTTGAAAAATACAAAAAAAAAAAAAAAAAAAAAAAAAATTAGAACTGGTGATGTCAGAGAAAGCCCTTGTAGATCATATTTTTGTTTGACTTGAATCACAAGTCCACAGGATTATGCGTAACCCACAAAACACGGTCCAATTGTTGGAGGTCTTAGCTAAGTTTGAGCAATGATATTCATGCAAGGCAATACGGCGTTCGATAAATAATGATAATGTGGAAGGACGAGGTTGAAATGAGCGTAGGATGTTTAATGTTGGTAAAAATCGAGGAAATTGGAGAAATTCTGAAGTGGTGCGTAGACCGAGTAATGGTAGAATTGTTAAAGGGGTAACTACGAGAATAGCCGTCAAGGAAATCAGTGGTTCGAGTGCAGGAATAGGTTTCAAAACGATGATCAAAGATTTAACGATAGAGGATACCAATTTACAAATCGAGGTCAAAATGACGATTTTAGTAGAGGGTACCAAAGAAAAAAGGGGTTCCAGTGAAAATTTTAGTCGAGGCGGTAGAAGGCAAAGGGGACGATTAAATGTTTTGAAAGTGAGTGATGTGTAAAAGGTGATCAGACGCAGTCGATAAATGAGTTACCGGTTGAACCCAAAACCGGGGATAAAAAGAGCAATTCCGTCCTCGGTTCCATCTCGAAATTATAAATATAGAAGACCTAATAACCCCTCCCAGGGATCACAGTCCAATGCAGGTCCCTTTCATCTAAGAAATGCCAGGCAGGGCAAGCCACCTACAGAATAGAGCAAACAGGACATGAAGGGACAATACGACAAGGCCCGGGAGACCAGGACAACTACGAGCGGAACCAACAGGGCAGCTGAGAGGAGACCAGTCCGGTCTAAACAAGCGACAGCAGTGAGACCTTGTCCATACTACCTACGCAGCCGTGTAAAGCAGCCCGAAGGAGTTCCAGAGGATCGGAGGAGCATCGGAATTGAAAGTATCCCACAGAACAACATCAAGAGAAGAAGCCTCAGTATGGAAGCCTTAGACGGAGATCCAGTGGATAGGAGCAATTAAAGGACAAAGAAATATATCAGGTTGTATCGTTTCTTTTTTTCTCCTTTCGAACAAGTGGTCGGAAGAATTATTGCAATGAAGCAAGTCATGGGCGGATTTTTGATTTAAGAAGCCAAGAAAAAGTGGACACTACAATGAGTGTGTTTTATCTTGATGAGAAAAATCAGCTTTTGTATTAGTTTTTTTTTGTATAAATATGGAGAAAACATTTGTAAGAATGCATTTGTTTACTTCTATGTATGACTTCGCTAAGATGCGATAATTCCTTTGGTTGTTTTATTGTTTTTTCAAAAATGTTTGTAATTGTATATATATTTATATATGTGTATATTTTATCTCACATCTGTTGACTTGGGACGCGGCGTAATTAGGTACTGCTAACATTTAATACTAACAAGCGCAGCATGTATGGAATGGGAATGTTAAGGAACCAGATGCTTCAATTGATGTATATGAAAATGTTATGTAAAAATGAAGGAATCTGTACATACTATCGATTTTTTTTTCACACAAAGAAATTCTTATTTCAGGGAAGCTGACCCTGAGCATTGTATAGTGAACAAAGAATCAAGATGCAAGTCCGAATATGTTTGCATAATATATAAGTAGTTAAGTAAACCACGCAGGCAGGTTTTTTACCATTTCGGTGGTTTTTCTCTCGCCTCGTTGCCAAATGGGCGTGGTGTATTGAAATTTAATTCTGTAAATGTCACGTCTTTTAAAGTGTAGTTTTAGGTCGTGATTTTTTTCTTTTCCTGAAGGAAGGAGAATTTACATAGTATTTGATTGGTAGATATATATTAAATTCGTCGGGACAATAAATCAAGTCTAGGAATTGGTTACGTAATTTATTTTCAGGCCCTTTTCGACCTTCGAATAAATCCCGTTTTCTTTTTGGAGGGGATTGTGACGAATCTGTACGGAACCTTTCCACTAATATTCTTAGGCATCTTTTTGGGGAATATAAATTCGCTTTTATTTCCAATCAACTGCAAAAAGATGTACGGGATATTTAAACAAGATAAGGTATTTAAGTCGAGAGTTGCGAGATAGCAAGAGAGATGATGGTAGGCTATTGAGCCAGTATCTTTAAACGTATTACTAGAAGATTCAAGGAGATTAGATTCGTGAAGACGTCGTGCTGCTAGACGTACCAGAAAGCTGATATAAGCCAACGGTAAATATAATTTACGTACGCTTAAAATAAGCGTCAGTTTAAGCGACTTAGTTAAAGTTAATGAAAGTTAAGAATTCGAGTACGTGTATTTCTCGGATCTCCTATTTCGGTAGACCTTACTTGATCTTGAGCTTAGTTATTAATTACTTGCATTATTAGTAATTTAATTTAATATAAAGGCAAATCCCTTTAAGTGACGTAACATAATAGTATTATATGTTATCAGAGATTTTTTTTTGAGAAAATTATAATAATAAATAAATATTATTATTATTCAAAATGGCTCTTAGTGGTTCTTTGCTTCAAATTAATCTTGGTGTTCAAGGTGAGACCCAGAGGGGCCTCCACAACCCAAATGAAAGAATAATAGGAGAGAAAGTTCATAGTGCAATAATCAGGGATTTGGTACTTTCGTCACGAGATCAGTTAATATAAGAGCAAAGAACAGACCCAGAAATAGGTCATATCTATATATATCTGGAAAACCCAGAAGATAAAGGGTGTTTTTTAGAGGTATAGAACTTTAAATTGCAATAAAACAACGATGTATTATTCGATTGACATGAATTTTTTTTATTCGAAAGATAATCTTGTGGCATTACATTTTAAATATGATTTCTGGCATATGACTGCCACGGCTGGCTCGGATGTAGTCCAATATGGACGTCCAATTTTCGATGACTTTTTCCAACATTTGCGGCCGTATATCGGCAATAACACGGCGAATGTTGTCTTCCAAATGGTCAAGCGTTTGTGGCTTATCCGCATAGACCAATGACTTTACATAGTCCCACAGAAAATAGTCTAGCGGTGTTAAATCGCAAGATCTTGGAGGACAATTCACAGGTCCAAAACGTGAAATTAAGCGGTCACCAAACGTGTCTTTCAATAAATCGATTGTGGCACAAGCTGTGTGACATGTTGCGCCGTCTTGTTGGAACCACAGCTCCTGGACATCATGATTGTTCAATTCAGGAATGAAAAAGTTAGTAATCATGGCTCTATACCGATCACCATTGACTGTAACGCTGTGGCCTTCATCGTTTTTGAAGAAGTACGGACCAATGATTCCACCAGCCCATAAAGCGCACCAAACAGTCAGTTTTTCTGGATGCAACGGTGTTTCGACATACACTTGTGGATTAGCTTCTCTCCAAATGCGGCAGTTTTGTTAGTTGACGTAGCCATTCAACCAGAAATGCGCTTCATCGCTAAACAAAATTCGCTTATGAAAATCGGGAACAACGGCAATCTCGTTTTGGGCCCATTCGACGAATCTCCACCTTGCTTGTTCATATTTAAAATGTAATGCCACAAGTTTATCTTTCGAATAAAAAAAAATTCATGTCAATCGAATAATACATCGTTGTTTTATTGCAATTTAAAATTCTATACCTCTAAAAAACCCCCTTTAGCTCAGTGAATGCGACAATATGTGCGAATTGGTCCCGAAATTTTCGTTTAATTGAAGGCTTGTTATTTTATGCGAAATATGCAACGTCATTAGGAGAAATGCGAGTATGCATTCCAAAATCTTTAAGGAATGAAATAATGAGAGAATCTTACGACAAGCCATTAGCAGGTCATTTTGGACGTTTTAAAACTTATAAAATAAGGGATGTTTATTACTTCCCGTATATGAGAAAATTTATTGATCAATATGTCTCTACATGCCATATGTGGCAAATTAATAATTATAAAAACGCATTACCAGCTGGTTGATTAATTGCGATCGTATCAAATTATCCAAATGAAATAGTTACGTTAGATTTATTAGGTCCGTATCCTGTGTCGAGAGTAAGACGTAACCGATATGTATTAGTAATTACGGATCATTTCAGCAAGTGGACTGAAATCATACCCCTTAAAAAAGCCTATGCTCGAGTTATAGCAGATAATTTTTTTGATAATTATATATCGCGTTTTGGAGCTCCAATAAAATTAATTAGTGATAACGGTCCCCAATTCATTTCCGATGTTTTTGAGAATTTAAGTGAAAGATTAGGCATAAAGCAATTGAAGACTGTTGTATATAGACCTTAAGCAAATAGAACAGAACACGAAAATCGCGATCTGGTGCAAATGATTGCAAATTATGTCAATGAGCAACATGAGACATGGGACCAATTCTTACGTGAGTTTGCTTATGCTATGTGTACGGCAGTAAACGAAACGACGGGAAAAACACCTGCAGAATTATTTTTAGGTCGAAAGTTGATTACACCTTTTCAGAAATTAGTGATGGTATCAGACGGACCGGAATTTGCAGTAGGATATATTGAGAGATTGTTTGAGGAGGCTAGATGAAACACAAAAGCTAAGCATGAAAAATGGGAGAAATATTCTTTCAGTCACCAAATCTGGAAATGGGAAATTGTTAATCGTCATGATCCTTATCAGGACAATGGAACAAAATTATTCTATTGTCATCAGTCCTTGAAAAGTGTGCAAAATTTCGAATTAATCAGACCTTTTAGAGTGGGTAAAAATGTAGTTCAAAGATTCTGTTACATACAGGTGAAGCTTATAAAAGAGTCTAAAAAGATTACTAATTGAAAACGAAAATTTATTTTGTAAACTTGCCTTTTTCAAACCATGCAAGGCATTTTCAAGTTCAATATGAAAGTAAAGTTAAAATTATTAAGATGATCAACCATTCTCCTTTTATAGATCCTGTCCTTCCTCGAAAAGTGACCTCCTTTTTTCAATATTTTAAAACAGATCTGTTAATCTCTGTATTCAGAGATGAACCAAACATGTTTCCAATATGTCGAGGAATAGTCTGAAACAAATATCACAGGAAATAACAGTTTTCAATGGTGTTTTTTGACTTTATCACAAGTGTGGTATATTTAACTGTAACCAGTTAAAGACTTAACTGTGACTGAGTGGAGGATAGTATATAAATAACACGCAACTATGAAATTGTATCGGTAATTAGTAATGTGTTGTACAGTGAAGTAGAGATATTAAAATAATACTTTAAGGAGGAAGTCGTTCAAATGTGCATCTAATTATAGTTGAACTCACACAACACAACAGTTGGCGACGAAGATGGGATATATTGGAGATTCTTTTGGATAAGGCATTGCCTGAAAACTGCTCAAGGTAAAGGAAATTTTTTCTCTCTTTAATCGGAAGGAACCATGGAACAGCAAATTGCAGACTTACTCCGGCAGAATCAAGATTTGATTCGAGCGCTGCAAATTAGAGACGATTCTCATAGTCATAAAGTAACTGTACAATTTGAAAAATTTGATGAAGAAAATGAAAATTTCGATAGTTTCATTGAAAGATTCGAAACTTACTTAGATGTACAGAATGTACCAATAGCAAATCGAGCTAAGGTTTTTGTTTCGTCTCTTAGTGCAAAATTGTACCAGTTACTAAAGAATTTGCTTGCACCTGACATTCCTTCCGACCAAACGTTAGATAAATTAAAAGATGCACTTAAGAAACATTTGACCCCAAAACCTTTAATTATACCTTCTCGTCACAAATTTTTAAACAGAAAACAGACTGAAGGGGAAGGTATTAGTACATACATTGCCGAGCTTCGGGCTCTAGCAATGAATTGTGATTATGATAAAGATATGTTGAATATTATGTTACGCGACGTATTTGTAAGCGGGTTGCGGGATAAAATGATTTTAGATCGATTATTTGAGGAAGATGATATTAATCTCGAGAAAACGCTAAATATAGCACTGGCTATGGAAAAGCTTTTAGAGGGACAAATGATATTATGGGCCGAGCAATAAATTCAATGAAAACTTTTAAAAAACACATGGATAAAAATCCAATTTTACAAAAAGCCGAAAGAAAACATTATATTGTTCACGATGCACAGGTACCAACCATGCAAAAGAGAATTGTAGATTTATTTCAAGTACATGTAATTTCTGTGGGAAAATTGGGCACATTAAACAGGCATACTTCGCATCTAAAAGGCAAATGCGAAATCGGTTAAACAAAAACAGGTAACTCTATTAAATGAAGTTGAAGATAGAAATAGAATTCCACTATACGAATTAAAAATTCAGGATTATATATTACACGAGGAAGAACCAAAACGACCTCCAATTATGATAAATTTAAAAATTGAAAACAAGAGTTGTTCTATGGAATTGGATACGGGGGAGCGGTTAGTGTAATGAGTATTGAAATTTCAGGAAAATTTCAAAGAAACCAATTAAACCTACAAATATAGTTTTTAAAACATATAAAGGAGATTCAATTATACCATTAGGATATGTTACTGTAAGGGTACAATATAAAAATCAAAAAGTAAACTTGAACTTATACATTGTGAAAGAAAACTTGGATACTATTCTGGGTCGGGAATGGCTCTATAAAATTCATTTAGATTGGCCGGCTATTAAAGCTTTTAGAGCAAAAACTGAACAAAATTTAAATAACCTTCTAAGAGAGTATAAGGATATATTTTCGATGATAAATTAGGAGAAATAAACAATTATGAGGCTAAATTAAAACTCAGACATGGAGTGAAACCTATATTTTGTAGGGTTCGAACAGTACCCTTTGCTCTCAAAGGTAGAGTTGAAAACGAAATTGACAGACTTGAAAAAGAGGGTATCATAGAAAAAGTCGACAGCTCTGAATGGGCAACCCCAGTAGTCCCTGTTGTTAAATCCGATGGTAGTATAAGACTATGTGCTGATTATTCAGTAACCCTGAATCCAAATTTAATTGTTCCTCAGCATCCTTTACCAAGATTGGATGAAATTTTGGTAGTTTAAATGGGGGAAAACAATTTACAAAATTAGATTTTAAGCATGCATATTTGCAAATGAAAGTCCATCCCGACAGTCAGAAATTAATGACTATAAATACCCACAAGGGATTATATATTTGTAAAAGACTTATGTATGGATTAAATGGGGCACCTGCTATTTGGCAGCGCTATGTTGACGGACTATTTCAGGGTATGGATGGAGTCAAGGTCTTTATGGATGATGCTAGAATAACAGGGAGCGATGAAATTTCGCATTTTACAGCTTTAGAGGAATTTTTTAAGAAATGTAGAGAACACGGGCTAAAGCTTAATTTAAATAAAAGTAAGTTTTTCCAAAATGAAATAATTTTTCTTGGGCATAGAATCGATTCAAAAGGGTTACATAAAACTGATGAAAAGTTCTCAGCCGTTATAAATGCTCCTGTACCCCGAAATGTTCATGAAGTAAAAAGTTTCTTAGGGTTAGTTAATTTTTACGGGAAATTTTGTGAAAATTTAGCTACTATTGCTAATCCTCTTAATAATTTAACAAAAAAAAAAATGTTAGATTTTTATGGTCGAAGGATTGCCAGGTTGCCTTTGAGCAAATAAAGAAGGAAATTTGTTCACCTAAAATTTTGGTGCATTATGATCCTAGCCTACCTTTAACTTTAGCTAGTGATGCATCTCCAGTTGGCATTGGTTGTGTTCTGTCACACGTATATCCAGATGGCTCTGAACGTCCGATTGCGTTCGCATCAAGAACTTTATCTGGGTCCGAGAAAAAATACTCCCAAATTGATAAGGAAGCTCTTTCAATAGTTTGGGCAGTAAGAAAGTTTTATCTATATTTGAAAGGTAGAAGATTCACTTTGATAACAGATCACAAACCTTTGATAGCTATTTTTGGTTCAAAAAGAGGTTTACCAGTGTTGGCAGCTACCCGACTTTTACATTATGCGCTCATTTTGCAGTCATTTGAGTTTGATATAATATTCCGTAAAACGATTGAACACGGAAATGCAGACTTTCTTTCTCGTTTACCAAAAACATCCGAAGAGCTTGAAGTTAAAGATGACATCACAATATTTCAGATGTCACAGATTGAAGCATTACCGGTTACTTCTAAGGAGTTACGACAGGAGACGAGTAAAGATATAGAGCTGGGTCCACTCTTAAGAGCCTTAAGAGAAGGTAAAGATTTGCAAGGGAGGGAAGCCCAGTATACCATTGAGGATGGTTGTATTATGTACGGACAAAGAGTCTGTATTCCAAGGAAATTTCGGAAGAACGTTCTGGAAGAATTACATGCTGGACACTTAGGAATAGTAAAAATGAAGGCTATAGCTAGATCGTTCGTCTATTGGAAAAATATAGATAACGATATTGAAGAAGCCGCAAAAAACTGTGTCGATTGTGCTAGATATAAGGCTGATCCTCCAAAATCTAAAGTTCATTACTGGGAATATCCCAGTATGCCCTGGGAACGTATTCATGTAGATTTTGCTGGACCAATTTTTGAACACACGTTTTTTCTGATCGTTGACGCTCATTCCAAATGGTTAGAAGTATACCCTATGAAGGTAACCACAACCAAGAAAACCATCGAATGTCTTCGAGATAGTTTTGCAAGATTCGGATTACCTAGGGTACTTGTCAGCGATAATGGATCTCAGTTTACATCCTATGAATTTCAGCGATTTATGCATAAAAATGGAGTTAGGCACAAAACTAGTGCACCTTTCAAGCCTTCTAGTAATGGACAAGCAGAACGTTATGTTGCTACTTTAAAGCAATCATTAAGAGCTATGCATAAATACGAAGGTACTATACAGCAGAAATTAAGTACATTTTTAATGCAATACCGAAAAGCTCCTAATGTAACTACAACACTTAGTCCAGCCATGTTATTCTTAAAAGAGACATTAGAACCAGGATAGATTTACTTTTACCTGAATTGAAAACAAAAATTCAGGATAAATTACGAAGAGATAATTTCGAATTCCGAGATAGGAAATTTGATGTTGGAGATCGAGTGGCTGTGAGAGTTTACAGAGCAGCTAATACTAGATGGAAGTTTGGTACCATTGTAAACCAGGATGGCGTACTCCACTACATCATTGATGTTCAAGGAACCTTCGTGAGACGACATGTTGATCAGATCCGTCCAGTGGGGGATAGAGTGCAAGAAAACATTATTCCACTTATGCACCAGAGATTTCCATCATCAGAGGTTCGAGAAAACAACTCTAATATTCAGCATGCAGAAACGGCGGAAGATATTTCTAAGGATCGGAACAAGGAATTGGGTTCATCTTCCGTACAAGGAGTGCCATCAACTGATGTTGCGGTTCCAGATCTATCACAGTCTTCAGCTAAAGAGACTGACTCCGAGACGAGGAGTCCACCAGTTCCAGACAGGCCATTTCCTAGGCGTTCCGGGAGAATCAGGCGGCCTCCGGAGAGACTTGTTCTTTAAGGAGGGAGGAGATGTGGTATATTTAACTGTAACCAGTTAAAGACTTAACTGTGACTGAGTGGAGGATAGTATATAAATAACACGCAACTATGAAATTGTATCGGTAATTAGTAATGTGTTGTACAGTGAAGTAGAGATATTAAAATAATACTTTAAGGAGGAAGTCGTTCAAATGTGCATCTAATTATAGTTGAACTCACATAACACAACAACAAGTAAATTGGGCAGATATAGAAAACTGTGTTGATTTTTTTATCAAAAGAAATGCCTGATATTAAAATCATTGACAATGGTCAGTTTGCAGACTGAATGTATACTTAAATTGTAATAAAACTGAGAAACAATTGGAAAATCAACATGCTGAAATTGATAAGATGGATTGAAATACTTAACCATTTCAAAAATAATAATAAAAATAATTTAGTTATTCTTTTTTAATTTACATTGTGCTGCCCTGGAACTAATGCACCAGTTGAGTCTTTTCAGTTCGTAATTTATGGACAAGTCAGAAATCAAGATTGAATGTTGATATTTTTAGTTGCAGTACTTATAGTAAAGATGAAAGGTAATTTTGCTCCGAAATTTCCGATAAATTATAAAATATATTGAGAAACGAAACAATGCATTTTTGTTTGAATTAATAAAATGTTTCATACATTTCTGTTGTTACTTTTTCTTAAATTTTTCGTTCTCCTTTTCATTTTAAAATCTGGTCACCTTAAAAGTATTCCAAAGTAACACAATTATTTGCCTGAATAATTTAAACAAAATGACTTATTATGAATCAAGTAAATTATATTACATTTATAACACTAATCCGCCAAAATAAGGTGAATATTTATCCCATTAAATTTTCGTTCAAAGGCAGTTACTTAAGAAATACAAATGAGTACATTTAACTCAAAAATCAAAACAATCTTGTACTCATGTGTTCTTCCGCGGGTAGCGTGGTAGATACAAAAAATAGTTCGGAAGATTTATGAGAATTAAATTTGTTGTTAAGCCCCAATTATCAAAATATGTAGCCGATATATTAAAAGAGTTTCTGCAATCCTGAATATCTTTTTTAATTTTTCCGAAAGCATTAATTAGCATTTTTGGGGATTTTGAGTATATGTAAGGAATCAAATTCAATCAAGGCATGCGGTCAAATCTGATGCAATCATAGTCATTTCAAATTGAGTGTATCTACGTACTCATTTTTGAGTAAATCTTTTTTCTCCGTGTAAATTAATTAGGGCATTTGAGTTTGAAAGAATGAAATTACCTAAGAGTACGGATACGATAAGTTTATCGTCAACTGATCTTGAGGGACAGGGAGTTAATAGACGGGTTAACTTGAGAGACTTAGTGCTTAAGTTCGATTCTAAGAATGCGGACATTAATTTATTTTTGGAAATATTTGAAAGGCAGGCGAAAAAGAAAAAGTGGTTGAGGATAGATGGGTCTCCCAACTCATTCCTTTACTTCCGATGGAAATCGCGGAGATAGTAGCGAAAGAACCTTTAGAGAAAAGCGACGATTACTCCCACATAAAAAATGTGCTCTTGGCCCGGTTCCAACTGCCACCGATAGCCCTTAGAGAAAGATTTGAGTCGCATCAACGCAGACCAGGGGCAATGCAGTCAGATTTAGTGTGCGAACTAAGGTCCTACCTGGACAACTGGCTAGCTGGGATGAAAGTGGAGGATTTCGCTACATTGAAAGAGCTACTAGTGACAGAACAAGTAAAAAGAAAAGAGCACCAAGTGAATTAGTAGACCTTTTTTAGATTTGTGGGATGGTTTCAAGGAGTCTAAAAGGTTAGCTGAGAAATTGGACCATTTTGAGGCGATTAGAAGAGTGCATAAAAAACAGGTCCGACGAAAACCGGGGAGCGTAGAACCTTTGATTAACAGCCTCCCGAAAGTAAAAATAAATCAGCTCATTTTAGTGCAAAGGGAAAAAATGTCGGGCCTTTGAATAGGGATCCTTATAAGCATGAGGTAAGCCATGGGAATTCTCAAATTAGGAGGGAGGGCCCCAGGGCGGGGAAGAGTCAATTTGAGAAAAGGAAGCCCATAATATGCTATTACTGTAATGAGATATGGCACATAAAGCCAGTATGCCCCAGATTAAGGAAAAATAATTTCGAAACGGTAGCTAAATTAACTTTAAATACCGGGAATGACAACCCATTTAAAAAATTAAAATGAACATGGAAATAAATGGCATAGATCGCGTATGTCTAAGGGATTCGGGGTCATCTATAGACGGTTGTTCATGGAGTTGGATCAATGAAAATGACCTCCTAGGTGAATACGTTTGGTTGAAAAGCCCGTTAGATGACATTTGCCACTGGCTAAAATTAAAATCAAAACGAAGAAAGGGGAGTTTTATACCAAGGCCGCAATAAAAGAGGATAGTAGTGACAATGATATATATTTATTGGGAAACCGAACGGCTGAACTGCTGGAGTCAAATGAACAGGGTGTGCAGTTGATTAACGCAGTGGTGACTAGAAGTAAACAAAAAAATCTTTCCCCTGAGAAAGAAAAAGAGGCGAATGGAGAGGAATTGAACAAGTGCCAGCTTGAGCTTACGGATTTTTCCCCTCATCCGAGGGAGGGGAAGACGATAGCCTTATCATTCCTGCTTTTGAAGAAGGGGGAAAGAGTTTTGCGGAAGTGAATGGTGTTGAATTTAAAGAGGAAGAAAGAAAATGCCCCGATCTGAAACCATTATGGGATAAGGCCCAAACAGGAATAGACAAAGAATTTAGGATCATCAGGGGGAAATTAGTTAGAGTCGCGAAAACTAAGCAAGGGGAGGAGGTCCGACAGCTATGCGTACCCATAAAGTTTAGACTTGACATTAACAAACTTAGCCATGACGAAATAGGGGGGAATCTGGGGGTGACGAAAACAAAAGATAGAATTCTAAGGCATTTTTTTTGGCCTAACGTGTACAGAGACGTGGAGGAGTTCGTCAAAACTTGCGATTCGTGTCAACGAGTAGGGAAACCGAGAGATAAGGTGAAAGAACCCCAAAAATTAGTGCCGATTATTTCGGAGGTATTCTCTAAAATCAATATAGATGCTGTGGGACCTCTCCCTGTCTCAACAAAGCAAAATAGATATCTGGTTACGTCGATTTGCGTAGCCTCTAAATACCCGGAAGCTATTCCGGTGGAGAGTATTACTTCCCCTAACGTAATAGACGCCCTCTTGAGTATCTTTTCTAGGATAGGATTTCCGCGCGAAATACAATCCGACCTGGGGAATTCTTTCACTAGTGAATTGACCACCACCTTTTTCAATAAGTTCGGCATAAAAGTAACGAGGTCATCAGTCAGCCACCCCCAAAGCAATGCAGTGAAGTGAGTGCATAGAACCATCAAGCGAGTAATTAAGGCTTTGTGCGTGGAATCGGGAGAAGATTGGGAGGGAGTTCTTCCTTTAGCATTATTCTCTCTCAGAATGGCCGCGCACGAGAGTACAGGTTTCAGTCCCACTGCGTTGGTCATGGGAAGGAATTTGATAACACCCCAAACGTTAGTTTACGAGGAATGAATGGAGGAAGGAGACACGAGTCAATTGGTAGTGGAATATATATTGCAGTTAAATAATAGATTCAAACGTTGCCAAGATATTGCGATCACTGGGATGAAAGAATGCCAACTTAAAGGAAAACGTAGTACGATCGCGATGCCGTGGAACGGAAATTTGTGGAAGGGGATCTGGTAATGGTGTTAGCTACCTCTAAACAAAATAAACTTGAGGTGAATTGGATAGGGCTGGGAAAGGTACTTAGTAGAATTTCGGATACAAATTATGTGATAGATCTACCAGGAAGAAGTGACCGTAGTACTATCTATCACGTAAACTTACTAAAACAGTATCATCGGAGACCCAAGCAGGTAAGCCTGGTCGTAGAAGAGATCTCGGACAGCATAGAGGGAGATGCTGAAATTCCTTATCCAGATAAACAATGCACGAAGTTTGACTATCACGAAATATTGCGGGAAAGTCAACTGCAACTTAAACTATCCCCCTCTCAGATCGACGAATTAAAACAAGTCATTACTAAAAATAAGGACGTGTTTTCCCCAGACCCTGAGACGACTCACTTGATGCGAATAGATATTGAACTGATCTCCGACAAGCCCATTAAAACAAAACCTTATCGGATGTCTCCGAGACAAATTAACATATTGCGAGAAGAAATTAAACGTTTGTTAGAACTGAGTGTAATAGAGATAAGACAGTCCAATTTCACTTCGCCCCTTATTTTAGTAGAAAGCCCAAATAAAGACCCTCGTCCTTGTGTTGATTATCGTCGATTGAACTAGATAACTCGAGCTGAGTTTTTCCCTTTGCCAAATATGGAAGAGATAGTAGAAAAAGTGAGTGCGGCTCCCAATGTATTTGTGATGGATTTGTCGAAAGATTACTTTCAGATTCCGCTCACGCCGAGAGCTCAGAGATACGTAGCTTTCGTTTCACCATTTGGCGTCTATATCCCCAAGAAAATGATGTTCGGGATAGTATGTGCACCCTATTATTTTTGCAAATTGATGGCCCAAGTTCTAGAGGGGTTCGAGAAGTTTGCATTGCCCTACATAGACGATAGAACCATTTTTTCCCAAGGGTGGAAAGATCACGTAAAGCATATCGACATAGTTTTAGGAAGACTCAGAAAGGCGGGCGAAAAGTGAAACCATCTAAATGTAAGTTTGCTCAAGAGGGAGTCTTATTTCTAGGACATCGAGTTGGTTCGGGGAGTAGGTCTCTGAGTGATCTGGAGATAAAAGCCATAGCAGATTTCCCGCGGCCCACCACTAAAACACAGGTACGATCCTTTCTTGGTCTAGTGGGGTACTACTCTCATTATATCCCAAATTACAGCACAATAGCTTCACTCTTGACCGACGCACTGAAAGGGAAAATTAAGAAAGAGAAGTCCACTTGGGATGAGAAATGTGAGAAAGCGTTCGAGGAGCTGAAAGACAAACTCGTCTCCCAACCCATATTCCCCCTGATTTTTCCACGGATTTCATCCTGCAAACGGACGCGAGTGAGGTGGGTGCTGGGGTTGTTTTATCGCAAATAATAGAGGGGGAAGAGCACCCCATCTTTTTCCTAAGCAAACAATTTTCTAAAGCGGAGTGAAACTACAGCACGGTGGAAAGGGAATCAGTGGCGATAATTTTTGGTCTAAAGCGATTAAAGCAATATTTAGATGGGCAAAGATTTATTACAGAAACCGACCACAACCCATTAATGTACCTAAACAAAATGGGGAGTACTAATCCTAGGTTACAAAGATGGGCGTTGAGTTTACAGCCGTTTAATTTTGAAATCAAACACAAACCTGGGAAGCTCCATGGAAACGCAGACGGCCTAAGTAGATTGGAATAAGTTGTTTGTGGATTTTCCTATTAATTATTATGTATATTTATATTACTGTTTTATTTGAATGTGTGTGAGTGTAGCTGTGTACATAGTGGAAGAAAGTTGGATGTTAGTGAAAATCTCTGATGTCTCTTAGTTAACCGTAAGCCAACAGATGTTTACTTCTGTAGTCATGCGCGATTAAGCGTAGAAAGTTAGTAAGAGTTTAGCATTTGACTCATTTTGTTTAAAACTTAAAATTTAAAGGTGAAGTATAACTTTACGAGAAGAATCCCAGATTCGGATTTTTAAGTCCTAATTGTAAAGTGTACATTTTTTTTTTGAAATTTTGATTCACGTATTATGTTATTTTTTGATTGTGTTTAATACCGGGATTGCTGCCCTGATCAATCTCATTGATGGGGCGATCTTTATGTGCGTGAGTTCTAAGAACTGAATCCAACTGGGACCAGGGAAGTCCCGTAAAATGGACCTTTTTTAGGGGGAAGGAAGTTGTGACGTCCCCCTCTCGAAATGAGTTTCACTTTTTCAGAACAATACTAGACTGAGTTTTGGTGCACCTGCAGCTGGGGGCTCATTATCGTTTATTTAGCGTCTGGACTTTGGTTCCAGTGAGACTAGACAAACAATAGTCTGGCCATACCACTGTGTACGAGATCGCTTGCGAGGCAGCTGATCGACTCACATGGGTCCACCAATGAGAAAGCGTGAGGGGGAGGAATGAACTGCCCCTGATGTTTTAAAAGGCTGGAAAAACGGAAGGGAAAAAACGAGGGAAATAATAGATCGAAAAAGACGAGGGCTGGTTGTTTTTCAGAGGATCCCGGAGTTTTGGATCGTGATGCTGACGATGAGTCCTGGACGCGGATAAGAGAAAACGCCTTTCAAAAAGGGACTACCATACTGGCTAGGCTCAGAGACAATTAAATTCTAAATTTAATTTAATCTAATTACCCTGTAGGAGAAAAAAAAAATTTAAAATATTTTTTTACTCCCACAACCTTGCTGTGCTGTTATTTTCGTATACGCTACCTTCTAACGACGTTACAGTATCAATCCTATAAGTAAGCTCTTGCAGATAAAAGACTATGATTTACCATCTGCAATGAAGTTCTTGAAAAGTCGTAAAGATTTTTTCAAGGATCTTAGATCGGACTCAGCCTTGAATGAAATGCTTTGCGATGCTTGAGAACTCGCCAACGAAACTGACATACCTGCTAATTTTGAGCTCACCCAGGTGGCCGCGGTAGCCGAGTGGTATAGGTATCGGATCGTGGCTTGCATTGTCACGAGTTCGAGCCCAGTACCACTAAAGATCCGCCGTGTAGGGCAGCGATGCACGTTAAATCTGTCGAGAGCTGAAACGTCCTCCCGTTGGTGTGGTGTGGTAGTTAGGAGAGGGGGTGCCAGCTCAGGTGTCGGTCACGTCACTTGACCGTGGTTCAAAATTACGTGGTCCGTAGCCAAAAGTCCTCGTGTAGCTGAACAGTGCGACGTTAATACTCAATCAGTTAATCAATCAATCAATTGAGCTCACCCAGCCACGTCATAGAGTTCGAGTGAGTGAATATTAACGTCACACTGTGTTCAGCTGCACGAGGGCCTTTGGCACGGACCACGTAATTTAGAACCATGGTCAAGTGACGTGGACGTCACCTGAGAAGGCACATCCTCTCTTAACTACCACACCAACGGGAGGGCATCTCAGCTCTCGACAGATTTAACGTGCCATAGAGTTCGAAGAAGGAATGTTAATTTCGACTATGAGGCACGAGATGATCCGATAGAAGATCCTACTTCGAAATATAAGGCACAGTTTTATTTTTTCACTTGACATAAAGCTATCAATGCACTTGAATCCAGGTTTAATTTGATCAGTACCCACAGCAACTATTTCCAATTTTTATACAACATTTGTGATTTAAAATATACTCCTCAAAATGACTAGCTAAAGCATTGTTAAGATCAAGAAACGTTGTTAACTGATGGGAATTCACCAGATATAAACGCGCTGGATCTGGCAGACGAGATAGTAGCTGTTTTGGCTATGTTAAATAAAAAAGAAAGTCCAATCGAGATTTTAAAATTCATATCGAACCTGGATTTTGCTCCAAATCTCGGTATAGTTTTAAAGATATTGCTTACTCTCTCAATAAGTGTTGCAAGTGGAGAAAGGAGTTTCTCCAAATTAAAATTAATTAAAAAGTTTTTACGCTCCACTACTATCGAGGATCGGCTAAACGGCTTGACAACAATAGGCATTAAACATGAACTGGCTGAAGAAATTAATGTTAAAGAAATTATAAAACAATTCTCAGAATTAAAAGTGAGAAAAAAACACACTTAAGTTTAACTCTTGGTTTAAATGTATTTTTAATATGTATTTAAGGTTTAATATTTAGTGGTGCTATAATTTGTTTTAGTATTTTTTTTAATATTTGTATTTTATAATTATACACTAGAGAAATGACTCTTCTTTTTTTCTGTGCAACCCTAATGTATTTTTAATTTAGTGCCAAAAAACAAATTAAAATTTTTTTTTGTTGATCAAAATTTCAACATTATTGATAGTAATTTTTTGCTCACGTTTTATTTTACCATTAAGCATGGGAAAAGTTTAAGTTATCTCTTTTAGTTCTTGTTATAAACGGGGGGAGGCATTTTATCTCTTCTCCCAAGGCGGCGAAACTGCTAGCGCCGGCCCTGATGGGAGGATGTATATCAGAAAAGAAGGATCCCTAACAAAAAATTTGAAAAAAATAATTTCAAAATTTGTGTGATTTACGAGTGTTTGAGAACGGTAAAATAGAATTCAAGCTTTAATTGGCAAAACTAGTACAATTTCTACCATATACTTCAGGTACCTCTAGAAATGGATGTAAGTTTGTTTCCCTGCCAGGGAGGGTCAGTTTTTTTGAGAAAGGTCATTCATTTTACAGATACCCTTTCCGGAATTTCACGAAACGGAGACCAGATTTAGATTCCTAGTAAAATTTCGAGGGAAATGGGTCACTTTGGTAAGTTTCTAGGGTGAAAAATATTTAGTGGTTGGCGTGGTCACCGAACTAAACTATTGGAAAAAAGGGACGAATTTGAAAGAAATGGTTGGATATAACTTTTGAACAAATTGGAATTTCGACAGGCGCCATACATATTCGCGATCAATGTTGAAGTTTACATAAGTATACTAAGTTTGGTAAGAATTGGCAGATGAGAAAAAAAGATGACCTAAAAGCACAGAAACCAGGAATGCGTTTCAAATAAGCCCATTTGAAGGAGGAGTGTTTGAAAATTGATCCTGCGCAATTGAAATTTTTTTGCTTTGTTTTTTCTGTGTTTTTCTTAGACTTTTCATAGAAATGCTTTACCAAAGTGCAATAACTCGCATTCTAATAATCTCAGAGCAATGTTTTTAGCATATTCGTGTTCAGCAGCGGATCCCCGTTGGAATGACCCCCGGCTGTTTAAAATCGGTTTATAAGTTTGTTTCCTAGCCAGGCAGGGTCGGGTTTTTATAAGGGGTGAAAAATACCGAGTTATTGTGGTGCGGCATTCTTCAACTGAATAGGAGGCCGTATATCAGATAACGGATGATCAGAAAAAAAGATTTTCAAAACTCGTGAGATTTACATGTGTTTGTTAGCCGCAAAAAAGAATTCAAGGTTTAATTGGCAAAACTAGTACAATTTCTACCAAATTCTTCAGGTATCTCTAGAAATGGATGTAAGTTTGTTTCCCTGCCAGGCAGGGTCGTTTTTTTTAAAGAAGCTATTTTATTTTAAAGATAAAGTTACCGGAATTTTGCAAAACGGAGACCAGATTTAGATTCCTGGTAAAATTTCCAGTGAAATGGGTGACTTTGGTAAGTTTCTAGGTTGAAAAATATTTAGTGGTGGGCGTGGTCACTGAACAAAAGACTTGGAAAAAAGGGACGAATTTGAAATAAACGCTTAGGTATAACTTTTGAACTAATTGGAATTTCAACAAGCACCATACATATTCATGATCAGCGTGGAATTCTACATTTAATCTATGAAGTTGGGTAAGAATTGGCGTGGATGAAAACAAGGTGACCTAAAAGCACGGAAAACAGATTTGCGTTTCAAATAAGTCCATTTGAAAGAGGAGTGTTTGAAAATTGATCCTGCCGCAATTGAAATTTTTTTACTTTGTTTTTTCGGTGTTTTTCTTATACTTTTCATGAAAATGTATTACCAAAGTTTAATAACTCGCGTTCTAATAATCTCAGAGTAAAGTTTAAAGCATATTCGGGCTTAGGAGCAGATCCCTGTTTGAATGACACAAGTTGTTTAAAATTGGCTTTTAAGTTTGTTTCCTAGCCAGGGAGGGTCAGTTTTTTAAAGAAGGTCTATCATTTTAAATATAAAGTTACCAGAATTTCCCGAAACGAAGCCCAGATTTAGATCCCTGGTAAAATTTCGATTGAAAAGGGTCCCTTTGTTAAGTTTCTGGAGTGAAAAAAATCGAGTTATTGGTGCAGTTTTTTTCAATTGTAAGGGAGGCCGTATATCAGATAACGTTTTACACAAATAAAAAATTCGAAAAAAAAAAAATTTCAAAACTTGTGTGATTTACTTGTGTTTGGGAGCGGCAAAATAGAGTTCAACCTTTAATTGGTAAAACTAGTACAATTTCTACCAAATACTTCAGGTACCTCTAGAAAAGGATGTAAGTTTGTTTCCCTGAAAGGAAGGGTCGGTGTTTTTAAGAAAGTTCTTTCATTTTACAGATAAAGTTACCAGAATTTCGCGAAACAGAGACCAGATTTAGATTCGTGGTAAAAATTTGAGTGAAATGTATCACTTTGGTAAGTTTTTGGGGTGAAAAGTACCGAGTTATTGGTGCGGCTTTCTTGATTTGAATGGGAGACCGTATATCAGATACGGCGGTCCCCTAACAAAAAATTTGAAAAAAATATTTTTAAAACTTGCGCGATTAACATATGTTTGGGAGCGGCAAAATAGAAATCTAGCTTTAATTGGCAAAACTAGTACAATTTCTTCTTTATATAAACTTTCATTCAAATTCTTCAAGTACCTTTAGATATGTATGTGGACTTCTTCACGACCAAAGCAAATGGATTACAAGAAAAAGTGCATTCATTTTAAAGATAAAACAACCAGAATTTCGTGAAAAGGAGACCAGATTTAGATTCATGGTAAAATTTTGAGAGAAATGGATCCCTTTGGTAAGTTTTTGGGGTGAAAAATACCGAGTTCTTGGTGCGGTCTTCTTGAACTGATTGGGAGGCCGTATATCCGAAAAGAAGGAACCCTAACAAAAAATTTGAAAAAAAGATTTTCAAAATTTGTGGGATTTACGAGTGTTAGACAATGGTAAAATAGAATTAAAGCTTTAATTGGCAAAACTAGTACAATTTCTACCATATACTTCAGGTACCTCTAGAAATGGATGTAAGTTTGTTTCCCTGCCAGGGAGGGTCAGTTTTTAAAAGGTCTTTCATTTTACAGATAACGTTACCGGAATTTCACTAAACGGAGACCAGATTTAGATTCCTGGTAAAATTTTGAGTGAAATTGTTTACTTTGAGAAGTCTGTGGGGTGAAAAATACCGAATTATTGGTGTGACGTTCTTGAACTGAATGAGAGGTCCAATCTCGGACATTGCCCTCCCCTAATCAAAAATGTGAAAAGAATATCTTCAAAACTTGTTCAATTTACATGTGTTTGGGAGCGGCAAATTAGAATTCAAACTTTAATTGGCAAAACTAGTACAATTTCTACCAAATTCTTCAAATACCTCTGGAAATGTATGTGACCTTCCCGACCAAAGCAAATATATTTAAAAAAAGAGCATTCATTTTAAAGGTAAAGCCACCAGAATATAGCAAAAGGGATATCAGATTTAGATTCTTGCTAAGATTTCAAGTGAAATGGGACCCTTTGTTAAGTTTCTGGTGTAAAAAATACCGAGTTAATGTGGTGCGACCTTCTTCAACTGAATGGGAGGCTGTATATCAGATAACGGAATATCAGAAAAAAGATTTTCAAAACTTGTGAGATTTACATGTGTTTGGGAGCCGCAAAATAGAACTCAAGGTTTAATTGGCAAAACTGGTACAATTTCTACCAAATTCTTCAGGCACCTCTAGAAATGAATGTAAGTTTGTGTCCCTGCCAGGGAGGGTCCTTTTTTTAAAAGAAGCTCTTTTATTTTCAGGATAACGTTACCGGAATTTCCGAAACGAATACCAGATTTAGATTTCTGGTAAAATTTCAATTGAAATGAGTCCCTTTTGTAAGTTTTTGGGCTGAAAAGTACCGAGTTATATACACTGTTGGCCACCGTAAATGCAACACCCGGAAAGACAAGAGATAGCACAACAAAATTTATTTTGTAGATAACATGTTGACCAAGTATCAAATGATTAAATTTATAGACTTGTTTGAAGTGTGGGTCCTGCCATAGCCGCCATTGTTGGAGATCACCGCTGCCACAGGCCTCGGCATTGATTCAAAGAGACTGGATGTGTTCTTGGAGTACAGAAGACCAAGCAGCTTCCGCACGTTGCCAAAGTTGATCTGGTGTGATAGCTGGGGGTGTAATCTGGGTCAATCATTGAGCAACCATGGACCACATTTTTTCTGTCGGCAAAAGATCCTGAGAGCAAGCTGGCCAGGGAAGCAATTCAATCTGGTGATTAACGTAGAACCTTTGGACAATGCGTACCATGTGGTCACATATTATCCTGTTGAAATATGGCTGTGGCCAAGCCCTAGAGGTAAGGAAGGACAACTGGCTCCAACACCTCCGAGATGTAGCGCTCGCGGTTTAAAGTATTGACATTGCGTACTAGAGGAGTGTGAGAGTGATGTATAATACCGCCCCATACCATAATACCCGGTGCAGGACCAGTGTGGTGGTGCATAACGCAGCTGTTCAGCATCCTCTCTCCACGGTGTATCCAGACTCGAATCCAACCATCGTGGTGTTGCAGACAGATGCGTGACTCGTCAGTAAAGACAACTTCATTCCATTCTGCCACCCACATGCTTCTTTCATCGCACCATTGGCGGCGGAGACGTCTGTGGTTCTGCGTCAAGGGTAGACCAAGCAATGGACGTCTTGCGGACAGAACACTCTGCTGTAAACGGCGTCGAATGGTACGAGCAGACACTAAATGATGCGTTACAGACTCAATGTGCTGTGCTACGGTTCGCGATGTTATTGAGCACACAATTTGCCTGTCCTCACGTGAAGTGGTGCACTGAGGTGGATGTGATTACCCTACTGCATCCAACAGCCACATATCCGCCTTATAGTTTGGTTTCGTCCAACACGACTACCGATTTGCCTAAAAGATAATCCGCAATCTCGTTAGGCGACTATCCGTCCTCTGTCGAACTGGGATACTTGATCAAATGCTGATCACTGTTTTCTACG
The DNA here is from genome assembly GCA_019973935.1 of Trichonephila clavipes. Taxonomy (NCBI): domain Eukaryota; kingdom Metazoa; phylum Arthropoda; class Arachnida; order Araneae; family Nephilidae; genus Trichonephila; species Trichonephila clavipes. The sequence goes on from BMAU01021243.1 coordinate 403,698, forward strand.
AGACATAACTGATCATTTTTTAAAAAAAACCACAAGAAAAACACAATTGCCGAACTTGAAATCGTCGAAATCTACAAGTCTTAAATAGTGTTTTTAGGTGGCACCACAGGCGCGCGTGATGTGTGTCTGCGCTGAAATTCTAATCATTTGCATATCTTCCCTCCGCTAATGCATGTTGTAAATTTCATGTTATTTGCATGCATCCTTCAGGGTGTTGCATTTACGGTGGCCAGCAGTGTATATAATTGGTACGGCCTTCTTGAATTGATTGGGAGGCCGTATATCAGATAAGGCGGCACCATAACAAAAAATTTGAAAAAAAGATTTTCAAAACTTGTGTGATTTACATGTGTTTGGGAACGGCAAAATAGAGAGTTCAAGCTTTAACTTGCAAAACTAGTACAATTTCTACCAAATACTTCAGGTACCTCTAGAAATGGATGTAAGTTTGTTTCCCTGCAAGGAAGGGTCAGTTTTTTAAAGAAAGTTCTCTTTCATTTTACAGATAAAGTTACCAGAATTTCGCGAAACAGAGACCAGATTTAGATTCGTGGTAAAAATTTGAGTGAAATGCATCACTTTATTAAGCTTCTGGAGTGAAAATAACGAGTTATATATATTGATGCGGCCTTCTTGAGCTGAATGGGAGGATGTATATAAAAAAAGGCGGTCCACTAACAAAAAATTTGAAAAAAAAATTTTCAAAACTTTTGCGATTTAAAAATGTTTGAGAGCGGCAAAATATAATTCTAGCTTTAACTGGCAGAACTAGTTCAATTTCTACCAAATACATCAGGTAATTATAGAAATGGATGTAAGTTGGTTTCCCTGCCAGGCAGGGTCGGATTTTTAAAGAAAGGTCTTATTTTAAAGATAAAGTTACTGGAATATCACGAAACGGAGATCAGATTAGATTCCTGGTAAAATTTCGAGTGAAATGGGTCACTTTGGTAAGTTTTGAGGGTGAAAATATTTATTGGTTGGCGTGGTCTCCAAACCAGAATATTGGAAAAAAGGGATCAATTTGAAAGAAACGGTTGGCACATAACGTTTGAACTAATTGGAATATCATCAAGCGCCATACATATTCGTGATCAGCGTTGAATTCTACCAAGTATACCGAGTTTGATAACAATTGGAGAGGGAAAAAAATGACCTAAGCGTCCGGAAATCTGAAAAGCGTTTGAAATATGCCCATTTGAAGGAAAAGTTGTAAGGGCAAACCTCTTGGGTGCCCTTCTCCTAGATTATCAGCGTGAGCTAGAGGTGTAGGAATAAATGAAGAACTAGAAGCTGCCATAATCTTAATATTACTTTATTAAGATCTGAACTTAAAGCAATAAGATATTAGATAATAATATGATATGTGAGAGAATCTACGGTAGCTAAACACACAATATATAATACTGAAATAACGTAACCCGGAACACTACCAGTAACTAACACGCCTAAGCTCAATTTCAATGTAAACATAGATCCGAATATTAAAATGGTAACTCCTACCTTAATGTCCGACTAAACAGCAATCTATCTGATAATAGCTGAAGTTGCGGCTCACTGGCGTGCAATTGTATGCACTTTGACTAAAGGCTCTCTGTCACGGGTAACCTCTCTTGACTGTCACTTAACTTCTCGAAATACTCTTCACACTTGCAACTCGGACTAATATCACACTCCCCAAATGCCACACCACTTACTCTAAACTTTTGTTATTTAAAAGCTTCCAAATTTGCATCTTTCATTCACGTTTTACTTTTCGGGTTGGTTGGAAAATAATTGCCACTTATTCTGGCCCCAAAGAACCCAAAACGATATGTTAATAAAACAACGCGTGAGCCCGTCACAAAGTGTTTCAAAAATGATTCTGCCGCAATTAAATTTTTCTACTGTGTTTTTTCGGTGTTTTTCACTGTGACATAGTCTATTGTCGTGAATCCCCATCTTTCGATAAGTGTTATGGTTTCACCAGCTGGTCAAGGACATGTACGACGTCATCGATTGTCCCTGCATTTTTATGATCCACCAGCTGTGGAATGACCAGTGCACGTGGCCATGGGGCCATTGTTTATTGTCTGAACTCAGGGAGTGAAAAGAGACAGTCGGGTCGCCATAATAGTAAAGTAGAGCCGGCGCCCCATTGACAATAGGCGAAGCCTATCTCAAAATAATCATGTCATCTTTTCTAGGGTTTTGTGAAGGGGATACTAGAAACAGGTGGCGTGATGGACAAGTGTGTCCAGATGTGGACAAGGAACTATGGCGCCTTGGGCCAGACGGCTCGGGTGTGTTTTGGCGTGTTATGCGCCAATAAGAAGAAGGAGGAGGTCAAGAGAGACTTTGGTGACCTGCCAATAAGAAGGAGCGAGGGGCGTGTTGTGAACACACCCCTGGTGTTTAAAAGGGTTCTTTTTTAGGAAGAAAGAAAAAAAGAGGACCGGGGGAAAGGAGAAAGAGCAGAGAAAAAGGACAAGAGAGTCCGGGAGAGAGAACGGACGGAAGGAGGAGAAGAGACGGAAAAGAGAGAGGGGAGACGGAAAGAGACGGAAAGAGAGTGGGAGAGAGAGAGAGAGTGATGCCCGCCTTGAATGGAAAAAAGGGCTGAGTCCGGAAATTAGAGTGAAAAAGACGATGAACGCCGGTGGCGTTGAGTATGGGAATAGGAACTGAGTACACCGGCTTGGCAATATTACTTCATTAAGAATTGTTTATCAAATAAACAATATTTTTTATATTATATTATCCTGTAATCCTTAATTATTGATGGATAGCTACTCACGACGTTACATCACATACTTTCCGCAGAAATGCATTTACAAAGTGCAATAACTCTCGTTCTAATAATCTTTAGAGTATATTTTTAAGCATATTCGTTTTTGGGAGCGGACACCCTTTCAAATGACACCCGGGAATTGAAAATCGGTCTGTAAGTTTGGTTCCTAGCCCGGAGGGGTCGATTTTATTAAAGAAAGTCTTCCAATTTATAAAGATAAACTTTCTGGAATTTTGCGAAACGGAGACCATATTTAGATTCTTGGTAAAATTTCGAACGAAATGGGTCTTTTTGGTAAGTTTCTGGGGTGAAAAATACCGAGTTATTGGTGCGACATTTTTGAGCTGAATGGGAGGCCCAATCTCAGACAATGCCGTACCCTAACAAAAAATTAGAAAAAAATTTGTTCAAAACTTGTGCGATTTACATGTATTTGGGAGCGGCAAAATAGAATTCAACCTTTAATTGGCAAAACTAGCTTTATGGCTCATTGTTGCATGGGCTTTCTATACTTGTATAAGCAAATGTTTCAGTAAAATATACTTTTTTGAAATTTCTTTGCGTTGCAGTTTTAAGAAATATTTCGCATATTTCAGAATAAAAAATGCTAACACTCATACGTGCATTGATAAAATAAACATGAAACATGACAAATGAAAATGAAAAAAGTGTCGTATTTTATTTTTTTCTTAACATTTTAAATAACCTTATTTTTTTAAAAAATTAAAGATTATGAGTTTTATTATAATTTTAAAAAATAATATATGTGGTTAATTATGTTATGTTCTTTATTTTACATGTGTGTAAAATGAATTTCATATTGAAGAAATATTTTTATAAGTGGTGTGTAAATGAAAAAAATGTAATATAAAATTATATTATGTTCAGTATAACAATGAAAATTACTTTGAAGTTAAATTTACTTTGGTAACTTTAGAGAATGCTTGAAGTATCATAAAAGGCATAGAAAATAAGGACGGCAATTAATAATGAAGCATAATATATAAACATTTCTTTTATTTTTTTAAACTTGTAGTGGGTGACATTTGATGTTAATATACAGTTTTTTCAACTATAAATTCATTTATTAAATTAAAAAGTATGTTAACGAAAATAATAGTCCAACAGCATATATAGAAAGGAAAATTGGTCATTGTGTCCCTGTAGCGCAATGGAAAAATCCAAAAGTCGTTGGTTCAAAATCCACTTGGGATGGCTTATTTTCTGAGAATGTAATGTCTGTTTTACTATACGTTTTTACTATTATAATTAAAAATTTAGTTAATAAATAAACAGTAACGTACAAACAAAAAATAGAAATAAAACATACATAGTACATAAAAAGAAAAATTACAAGGAAAATAACTTTATATTTTATCACTTAATATTGTGAATTTGTCATATGTATAAATATATTTATATTAATTGCAAATTTTTAATAAAAAATAACTAAAATAAAAATTTTCTTTGTTGACCTAAGTAAGAACTGATTTAATTTTTTTATAATACTTGTTTCTATGGAAGTAATGTAATAGGTGCATTGATAAAATAGAAGTAAAATCTGAAAAATAAAAGGGATAAAAGTGTCAAATTTTTTAAAAAGGTATTTATAAATGCTAAAACAAATATATAAAGATTATTTTTTTATTATATATTTCAAAGATAATATGGAGTACTTAACATTATCTACACTATTAAAATTCGTAGGTGAACAAACGTATGTATCTAGGAATCTAAGATGCCCTGTCTTCTCACGCACCGCACGACGCAGAAACTCGCCGAAGGTTCCAAAATTTCGGGAATGACCCAAGTAATGCGTTTTCACCATTTATATTCCAATTAGTTAAAATGATATTAATTAAAAACCTTAAAACGCATAATTAGTACCATTTTTCACCGCCAGGGGACAAGTTCGAAAATTCGGAACTTCGTTTTTTTCCAGACGTTTTTAAAACGTGATCTAATTTTTTTCATGAGACTCAGACAAAAAATAATTAAAGATTCGGAAAGATCATTTACTTCGCCACAAAACGGCATAATTTATTTTACAAAATTATTATATAAATCTATATAATATTATAATAAATCTGGTCTCCATTTCGCGAAATTCCGGTAACTTTATCTTTAAAATGAACAACCTTCTTTAAAACCGACCCTCCCTGGCTGGGAAATAAACTTAAACCGATTTTAAAAACCTGGTGTTATTCAAACGGGGATCCACTACCGAACACGAATATGCCTAAAAGTTTACTCTACGATTATTAGAACACGAGTTATTGCACTTTGGAAATGCATTTCCATGGAAAGTATAGCACGGATCAAGAAAAACACCGAAAAAAAAGCAGTAAAAATTTTTTAATTGCTATAGGGTCATTTTTGAAACACTCTCCATTCAAACGGGTGTATTTCGAGTGCTTTCCGGATTTCCGTGCGTTTTACTTCATTTTTTTCCCATCCACCGATCCTTACCAAACATTACATACTTGTGTAAAATTCAAAGCTGATCACGAATATATATGGCGATTTTCAAAATTCTAATTAGTTCAAAAGTTATTGCGAAACAAATCTTGCAAATTCGACTCTGTTTTTCAATAATTTGCCTCGGTGATCTCGCCAATATAACTAAAGATCTTTCACCCAAGGAAATTACCAAAGTGACCCATTTCACTCAAAATTTTACCAAAAATCTAAATCTGGTCTTTTTTTGAAATTCCGGTGACTTTATCTTTAAAATAAATGCATTTTTTCTTTCAATCCAGTTCCTTTGGTCGCGAAGGAGGCCACATCCATTTCTAGAGGTACCTGAAGTATTTGGTAGAAATTGTACTAGTTTTACCAATTAAAGGTTGAATTCTATTTTGCCACTCAGAAACACATGTAAATCGCAGAAGTTTTGAATTTTTTTTTCAAATTATTTGTTATGGGATGACAATGTCTGAGAATGGGCCTCCCATTCATTTCAAGAAGGTCGCACAAATAACTCGGTATTTTTCAATCCAGAACCTTACGAAAAGGACCCATTTCCCTCGAAATTTAAGCAGAAATTTAAATCTGGTCTCCGTTTTGTGAAGTTCTGGTAAATTTATCTTTAAAATGAATGCAACTTTTTTTTCAATCCAGTTCTTCGGTCAGGAAAAAGGCCACATCCATTTCTAGAGTTAAAAGTAGTTGGTAAAAATTGTTCTAGTTTACACTATTAAAATTCGTGGGTAACAACGACCAGAGGAGTTCGCGTGTCTTCTCATGAACCGTAGGACGTAGAAACTCGCCAAAGGTACCGAAAGATTGGGAATGATCCGAGAAATCCGTTTTGACCATTTATTTTCCGATATTCCAATTAGTTAAAAAGATATGAATTAAAAACCTTAAAACGTATAATTAGTACCATTTTTCACCACCAGGGGACAAGTTCAAAAATTCGGAACTTCTTTTTTTCTCAGACATTTTTAAAACGCGATCTAATTTTTTTCATGAGACTCAGACAAAAAATAATTACAGATTCGGAAAGATCATTTACTTCGCCACGATACGGTATAATTGATTTTACAAAATAATTATATTTTCTATTTTTTACGATTTTTTTTAAATAATGAGTCGAAATCGATACGTTTTTATTAAAATGATTTCTAAATCATTCCGCTTGCGTTTTATTTCCGTGTTAATGAAACGATATTTTAAACTAAAAAAAATCAGGCTTTTCTCTTTTAGAGAGAATCAGTCATTTAAAAAAATTAAATGTCAAAAACATTTTTTTTTACGATTTTTCAAAAAATACTCAAAAGTTTATTTTAATGCTTAATAACTTATTTATTTATAAAAATAATCTCTCGAAACTTTTTTTCCGTCTGTAGAACAATATTATACGTAATCTGTACAAAGATTGATTAAATATCTTAAAAATTACGGATTAAAAAAATGTATTTTTCGTTTGTTTCCCTTTTTGAGAGAAATATGTAAGCATTACTTTTTTAAAGTTTTTTGTTTAAAAGTTACCATTGTTTGCAATCGATATATGGAGTTTGAAGGCATTAATTAAAGAATGAAGCCCGAAAATTTTTTTTTAACTTTATCAAATGTATTTTAACGTAATGCGAAATTGAATATCTCTTCTTTTTATTTTAACGGTCTTTTCACTGCTTTTCCCCGAAGAAATTGCGGTGGGAAAACGATAGTACCCGGGTTCAAAACTGCATCATCACTTAATTTTTATGATCTTGTAAAAAATTTTTAAAATTGTATTCGCGCATTCAATTACTTCGCCAGCAATTACGTAATTGGAAAGATAATTTATTTCGTTACAAAAAAAATACAGTGTTTTTTTTTTACAAAACAAGGATACTTTACATAATTTAAGATTTTTTTTCTAAAATGAATCAATATCGATGCGTTTATATGAAAATGATTTTTTTAGAGTTACTGATTTAAAAAATAATATACTGAAAACTTTTTGTCACGAATTTTCAAAAAATATTCAAATCTTAAATATTTATTTACTACTTATCAAATTCAAGCTTTTCATAGCTTCTTCATTTATAAAAATAATTGTATGAAACATTTTTTTTTGAAAAAAAAGGATGTTTTAAATGTTACAAAAATTAGATAATTAGAAACACATAATTAAGCAGTTTTTTTTTAATGAAACAGCTGCATATTTTCTTTAAAAAAATATAAAAACTGAAAATTTTTAATTTATTTTTTTTTAAAAAAGGTAGTTTTAAATGTTAAAAAAATAAAATTAATACATTAAAATTCAGTTATTAAAATTATTAAAACATTATAAATTTATGCATTAACATAATGCAATGTAAGTGTATACATAACAACTATTCAAACAGTTCTTTTATGTAAACAGTTATTTTGCATACTGTAGAGTGACTTGTGGAACAGGGTCCTCGCCCCTCACTCTGGGAACTGTGCTTTAAATATAGCACTTAAAGTACAGTCTGATGGTTCCACACAATTTTTTTTAGAAAAAAGGTAATTTTAAATGTTAAAACTAATAAAATAAACGAACACTTCTATCAATTTCATTTGTCATGTCTTATGTTTATTTTATCAAAGCACATCTGAGTGTTCGCATTGTTTTACTCTGAAAAATTTTGCCATTGCAGGAAGTTGATAGATGTACCCTCTCTCCTAATGCATTGAAAAATAATATTTCTTTTGTTTTACTGAACACATAATAGAATTTTGTAATACATTTCTTCATTTACATACCACATCTTATAAAAATGTCTTGATATGAAAAATATTTTACACACACTAGCTGCATCTCCCGGCGTTGCACGGGTTTTCTCTACTTGTATAAAAAATTTTTTCCCTTTCCTTCCCAAAATCAGCACTTCTAATACTCTTTTTCAAAATGACTTCCATCCCCCCTCCACCACTTAGCCCGGCATTGCTCGGGCTTTCTCTTTTCCTCATGACACCAGCATTTCTCTGCATGTGTTTGTACGCGCACAATGTGAGTGATTACTAGAGTTATGTAAAAAAATTTCCCATTTTCGAAATTTGTTCCATTCCACTTATTTTTGATTTAAGACAAGTTTCTTTCCTCTCTCTATAGCCCGAACACGGTTCTTTTTAGTGTAAAATTATTGTTCTACCTTCCCCTCCTTCTCACAGATAAGATATAGCTTCAAATTTCGATGTATGACTTATAAAAAAAATATTGCGTTAGAATTAAAAACCTATTAAGGTATCCAACTACGTTCGGAACTGCGATTTTAAAAAAAGCACATAAATGGATACTTTTCATGATATTTAGTGTCATTCAGATTAGAATACATGCATAAAATTGTTTAAAGGAGATTTTGACAAAAAAATTTATTTAAATATAATAATTTGGCAAAAAATTAACTTAGAGTAATCCTTTTTCCAAATGTTCTCCTTTTGTGAAAAATGGTTCTATTATAATAATATTTTGCCTGTCTATATTTCAGACCTCTCTACAGAGGCTCAACTAGAATTTTTGAAAAATTAACATTATTTTCAGAGTTTCAGAACTAGAATTTTTGAAATATGTAACTTAGAAGTGGTTTAATCCATGCTTTACAACAGAGGGGAGAAATTTTAAGAAAATACGCCGATAATTATTTCAATTGTTTGTAACTCTGAAAATAATGTGAATTTTTCAAAAACCGTATTTGAGTCTCTGTACAGAGGTTTGAGCTATATACAGGCAAAATACTATTATAATAGAAGCATTTTTTACAAAAGGAGAACATTTTAAAAAAAGGCTATTCTAAGTTAATTTTTTGTCGAAGTATTGTATGTAAATAATTTTATTTTTGTCAAAATGTCCTTAAAACCAGCATTTCTCAAACTGTGGGGCGCACCCCCTTGAGGGGCGTGATAGCTTTACGAGGGAGCCGCGAGCATAATGAAAAGTTGAAAACTAAAAATGAATTAAAAAATTATTAATTTACTGAAAGTAAACAAACAAAATACTTTCTGACATAATAAAATATAAAATACACATTTACACCGATATAATACACTTATAAAAGTGTTACTACTGTACTGTATTTTATTATTAATTTAACAATACAAATTTAAGAACAAGTTGGATAATTCCTAGTGACCTCATGGGCTTGTATCTTAATGATTTGTACGGTTTCTAATGAATTCCTTAACTGAGTGACGCTCCCCAATGCTTATTTGGATGGAAGAAATAAGCAAATCCTCTGAAATAAGCAAATCCTCTGAAATAAGTAAATCCTTGGCAAACACCTTTAATTGCATTCCAAAGCCTTCGGAATAATTTTATGAATAGCAGTGCACAGAAAAAATCGTACTTCGCAAAAACGTATATATACGTCCTGAAAATTAATGCTTGGGTTGAGCGAGATGTTTGTGAACATAAGCGATTAAAGTGGTGTAGATTTAGTGTAAGAATTCAATACATTGTTATTGTATGAAGGAGGGTGCGATGTAAATAAGGATGGAATAAGGATAAGGTTTGAGAAGCACTGCCTGAAAACAATTCGAATCTAAGGGAATCTTGAAAATTATCCATTGATGCGCTTTTTAAAAATCACGCTTCCGAACGTATCTTAAACGCACGGAAATTTGGAATGCGGCCAAAAGTAAAGGAATAATTGTGTCAAAATAAATATAAATAATAATACATTTTTGTCAAGAATCACATTTTTAACACAACCCCATATTTTAAATACAGAATATCTTTTCTTTCTTATTCATGTTGAAAAAAACTGATTCTCACAACATTTTAAATCAATTAGAACCTTTTACTCCCAACTGAAATAACCAAAACAAGTTCGGAGTAAACGTGTTACAAGAACTTCCCATTAAATAATTTTAAAAAAAAGGCTATATATCTAATATTTATAAAATTAAAGTCTATACTTATTGTGGCCCAAAATATCTGTACATCCCATGGTACGGACTCGGAGAATCGAGAAGTGTATATTAATAAGATTTTAGTACCTGTTTTGCATCGATGACTGCTGCATACGTCTGGAAAGACTTTAAACCTTTTTTTGATAGGTAGCCGTAGGAATTGACTTCCACGCGTCCATCACAGCTGAAGTGAGTGCAGACAGTGAGGATGGTCGATTTGGCTGGCTACGTAATCTACATTCTAATTCACCCCAAAGATATTCTGTGGTATTTAGATCTTGAAGCAGTCCAGTTTTAGAGCACTCATTTTGACAAACCCTGGCTGCACAAATCTCGATGAGTTAATTGAGTAGTTATCCTGCCGGAAGAGAAATTGGTCTTCCCTGAAATATTTCCATAGAGTTGAGAAAGCATCACTGTCCATAATGTTCAAATACATCTCGATGCATCTTTTCCACCCCAAAAACTTAAGTTGGCAAAAACATGAAAAATATCATTTGCACTCAAATTTACAGCTTAGGAAGCTACACTGAGACACATCCATTAGAACACATCCAGGAGAACTCTTTTCCACAGTCCAATTACAATTGCACCATTTCATTCCGCATTACTTCGGCTTATGAGGGACTTTCTGAATTCTCGACGATTAATCCCTTCTACCTGCACTAACGCCTGATGAGAGCTCTAGAGCTCTGAAGAATTTCAACCAAATTTTACGATTTTGTTTTACTACCCATTACATAGTTCTACTGCTGCATTCACTAATTTTTTTCAACTGTCACTTCATTTTTCTCAAGTTTCCCTGCCTTGACGTTTCTAATTCATCATTACGTCACTCATAGTGGATGGCTTCTGAAGAATGTCCGAAATTTAACAAACTGGTTTCCCACTAAGGTGGCATCCCAATGTAATGCTACAATCTAAGCTCCTTTGTTTTACTCATTGTCTCTTTAGGGGATAATAGCCTTTATTTCTCCATATCCCACAAAATCTGTAACTGCAACTCATTGCTTCACAAACGCATAAATATGACCTGACAGACGCCTACCAACACATTTATAGCTTTCGGTTACGCATCAAATTGCGTCACTTGCCAGATCTACATTTTTAGGGGAAGGAGAAGTACGCATACTTTGACCAAATACTGTAGTTAATATCAGTATTTGTTATTTATATATATATATATATATATATATATATATATATATATATATATATATATATATATATATATATATATTTACTTTAGATTTTTGATTTTTTTTCTTCCTAGCAGTCTTGCATGAGAAAAAGCATAGTTTGCTGTTTGAAGTTTTTATTTTAAATCTTTGTGTTTCAGTATTCTAGGGCATGGAACATCTAAATTCCCTAGCTGCTCTAGCCATTATTTGCGAACCATTATGTACCCATGGATGTGATGCAGAGCCCACTGCAACTGACCAGTCAGACGACGTCAGTAGCTCCCTTACTGATAGTCATCTGGAATGCATGTGACTCTCATGAAGCCGCTTACAGTTTTTTGTGAGATATCACTATTCCTGATGACGGCGCAACACTCGAAGGAAGTTGAAGGGTTGAACTCGTCCGATAACGCAGGACTTGCAGACAGGGATAACGATCCTTACGGAGGATTGTAACCTTAGGATGTCCCATTACATGACTTTAAGTTGATTTTAAAAGGGATTCCCTGAGTAGTTAATGATCGCATTTAAGGTTCGCGCAATCTGCGATCCTCAGAATGGATCCGTACGATTGCCTACAAGCTATGTTTTCTTTCAAATGCTGTAAGTGACTCATTTTCAAAAGTTTGAAACAATGAAATCAGCAACAAACAGCGTAACGAAAGAAATGGCATCTGCTAAAATGACCTATTTTTATATGTATTGAATTTTATACCTATTGAATTTTATACCTATTGCCCTGTGTATTTTACTGTCAAACAACTATCGCATTTCACTACAAGGTACACGTGTAAATCTTGTTGTTGTAACCATTCTTCTGGAGTTATGCTAATTTTACTGCTTATTTTTTGAGACAGAGTGTAAGAGATGAAATACTTAACTGGACACACATATGTAGAAAGTGCATAGCAGTAATAAAATCCTACCAGATGAGATAATCCTTATTTATGTTTCGAAAAAGACAGCCCATTTTCGTTACTATAAATTCAAGCTCTATGAGTGATATTTTATTTTTCTAAGTAAATATTAAGTACACATTCTTCTGTGTTTTCCAGGACATATGCTTTTACCAACCGCTGTAGAAAGTTGTTTCTTTTTTATCTCTTCCTCCTGTCCACTTCATATTTTCAATGCCTTTTAAGAATTGCCTGCAATAAAAGAAATAAAAGATGTGTAGAGATTATATATTATTCAATAGTTTGGTTCTGCACTTCCAAATGGACATTTTTTCATTCCTAAGTAAATAAATAAAATAAACATGTCTTATTATTAGGGGATTTTAAAATATGGAATAAAAATAAAAATATGTGAATCAAGTGATGTTTTCAGTGGTATTTTTGTTATAGAAACAGTACAAGTATTACGGATTTTGGGAAAAATGAAAATATTTTATGAAATCAGAATTTTTTTAACTTTGGAAATAACTGTGCAGGATTATTTTAAAATAGTAAGCGTTTTTTTGGTTCTTTGTATAAACTTATGATTCACACATTCTGAACATTCAATTTGCGAAAAATTTGTAAATCAAGCATTTGCGCAAGGCTCATTTTAATGGAATTAGGTATGTATTTATGTCAAAAAAAATTAAAAAATATCACAAACGAATTATACATCTCTTTAAGACCCAACCCGTACGATCATGCGTGTTAGACATTCTTATAAGTTTTTGTTACTGGAATAGTCGTATGCAAAAAAAGCCTGATTCGAGAACGATTGAGCAAGTTATCAGAAAGATTAAGGTATCACTTTTTATCAATAGACGGCAGATATAGTTAACGTTTTACATTCAGCTGGAAAAGCTAGTTTTATTTACAAATACAATGAAAACTTGTCTTTATATGTTATCTGTCGTAAAAAGGTAATTATCAATATATTTCTAATTGCTTGGATACACACATTTTTGTCTTAATGTTTAAGTAATTGTAAAATAGTAAAAATATTAACTATACTCTATTAATATTGCTTGTAGGGCTCAGGATTTTACCACCCGCACGATCGGGCGACTTGGGCTTTACTTGAGCTACTGTAGAGCTGCAAAGATAAGTGCTTTCCATGTGAGTTTTCTCTTTTCTGTTTCAATAATTTTGAGGGAAGCCTAAACAAAAAAAATATATTGCTGTATAATTAATACTATATTTTCTTGAGTAGTGCCATGGACGAGCCTCTTTTTCCCCTTTTCTCTCGATTATTTTACAATTAATGTGTTGAGGGGTAGGGCATTTTCATTTGTACACAGATATCTGCATCCATATCTCTCCCCCCCTAAAAAATTGGTTTTACGGAGGGAGTTGGTAAGGTGCGGTTTAATTGTTTTTAAAATAATAAACTTTTCTGATACAGTTTATTGTTTTTCATGGAATACTGGCTAACTTTTAAAGAAAAACTTGGATAATAATTCTCACATAACAAAAATATTACAATTGATGAATAAATCCGATTCTCTAGGATGATGACTATGCTGGGGACAAAACATATGAACCACGTCTACTGGAAGGAGAATCAAGCTCGGATGAGACTGATGAAGAAAAACATGGACATATTTGGAATGGAAAGACAATTTTGGATCATTCTTTACCATCAAAGTATCTTGAGCATTTCTTTGTTTTAGCTGTGAGAAATGCTTAATTTCAGTACAAACAAAAAAGATGAAGTATCAAATAAATTACTACAAGAAATAAAAATGGATCTCTTAAATTTAAGCTAGAGACAGCTGAAGCACGCGCGTTAGCAGCATCTTTACCTACTAACAAAAATATTTTAACTGATGATGACTGTTGTGAAAATAGCCCTGCTTTGAATGTCTCTGGGGTGGAGTGACGTCACGCCCCCACCTCTATGATGTAATGCCCTTTTCCGAACTTAGCAGGCAGAGAGTGAGGTCATTGCTCTACTGCCTCGCAGTATAAATAAAGCTTTTTTAACGGACCTCTCTGGGACTCTTTTAAGAAACCAACAGCACCCAGCATCAGGTAGATGCAATCCACACACTTTTGAATTCGAACTTGAATATATGTTACACTCAATCGTAACATTTTGGCGTCCGCGATAGGACCGTATAAAATGTGGAGACAAGTTGGGAAAGAACTGGATCCTAAAAACACCATAAAGACGGTTAAGTATGTGTGTGTGTGTTGTAATTCCTCCTGCAAAAAGGTCCGAGTATTATAATCCTTCTGCTAAAAGACCATTCCAGGATAAAAGGTATGGCATGTATAGTAATTTTCGATGTGTTGATGACATTTCAAGACCTCGCAAGTTCAGATTTGAAAATTGCGAAAGTAGTTCGAAAATACGTAGTGAAAAAGACAATGTTTATTTATACTTGTCAAAAACAAAAGTATAATTTAAAGATTTTCCACAGTAAATAAATGAGTCAGTAAAAGAATTAATAAAACATCAATAATTTCCTTATATGTAACGATTTTAGTTGAATTAAGTTTATTTCTTCTAACTTAAGCGAACGTTTTTTTATTATTTTTTCCAGTGTCATTAGGGTCAATATAGTGTTAATATTTAAAGACAAAGACATTAAAGGGGCAGGAATGTCTGAAAGTTAACAAGATGGAATAGGATCTTACATTTATGCAGCACTAACGTGATTTTATGCCTTTTCAAATCACCGTCGAAATCTCATTTCTCTATCAAGCTGTTTTCATGTTGTTAAAGGGTACATTTCAGTTGCTCTCCCAACAGCGTTTCAAATATGGTTAAGGTATGGAGATCTGGCTGGTGAATTCATTCGACAAATATGATCTCTCTCCCCAGAATATAGAGATCCAAGATTTCATTTCGATACCTTTTATTGTTTACTGAGCCTCTGTCAAAGACAATAAAATCTGATGAGCCCGTCAAATATGATGCCTGAATAAACCATCAAACGTCCGAACCCTACCAATATCTTTCTCTGATGTTGGCGGTTATGTCACTGATTCCCGATACTTTCCAGATAATCGATAATCAGCGGAATTTGGACTCAGCAGTGAGTAAAATGATCCCAGTTTCAATGTCTAATGTTTTGTGCACTGTGCTAAACGATTTTTATGTCTACAGAAGCAAATAAGACTAAAAATGTACTGAATATAAGATAATTTAATATTCTCTCTAATTTGTGGGTATCTAATAAGATTCTATTTATTAAACAGTTAATTTAGTAGATATTTATCTGAAGAACGTTAGACTGATATCTTATGTAACGAAATCAAACGCGTCACTAATGCCAAATTAATACTTATTCTAATAAAGGTTTTCTTTACTATCGAAATTTAGGTTAATTAATTTAAAATTATAGAAGAAATCAACACAGCACTCACTCGGTCAAAGACGACAAAGTAGTCCATACCTACTTTGTACTAGAATTTTGTATGTCTGGTACTTTTGTAATCCATACATACAAAGTACCAGATTCATCATGATTCACGGTACAAACTTTAAGGATTGTTACAGGACGCTATAACAAGGATTTATTGTACAGGAATGTATAAGTGTAAGTGACACGGTGATGCGCAAATTCAGAAAATACATTGAAAAAAAATATAAAACTGTGTGTGTCGACTCCGACGCATGACTGGAGTTTACTGCTTAAGTACGGTTGTCTTTGATTATATAGTAGGAAAACAGGATAAATAAATGCATATCATATATATAATACTGTGTGAAATCATGCATTTTTTCTTTTTTTTATTCACATTTTTCATATTGGTTCTGTAAAATAATATATATATAAAATAATATACGTCAATTATATTACATAAATATATGTTACTCATAGTACATGAGTACATTATTAAGAAGGTTGATTTCCTTCACTATTAATACAGTGATTCTTAAACTATGGGGTATGTCCCTCTAGGGGGGCACAAGCATCTCGAAAATAAAAAAACTACAACTTTTTTTTGAAAACAATTATTCATTTAATGAAAGGATGCAAATTAATATGCATTCTGACATAGTAAAAAATGAAATATATGATGCATATTAATTGTAATCTGCTACAATTTAAAAATTAAAAGTAGTATAATATATCTATCATATAGATTACCTGAAAGTAACTTACTTAATGTATCTGCTACTTAAAAAGTAACATATACAAAGTTTATCAGTTATCTAGATAATTTTTGTACGGTTTATAATAAAGATCATATTGTAGTTTTAGCATATATAATAGTCAATTATTATTATTGTATTCAAATACATTGTTATTGAATGGGGAGGGGGTGGTGATGAAAATTATGGTTGAAAATTGGATCGCAAATATTAAAAGTTTGAGAAGCTTTAGGTCAATATCACTGTGATTATTAATTACATTCTCTCACCATTATTAATCACTATGACTAGAGGCTTGTGGTAACTAAAGTATAATATGTAAACGTCGGTAGATACTGATTCATGAATCGTGAAAACATCGCATCAATGGTTCCATCATACCTAGTCGTCCCCAGTGCTCTACCATAAAAAAAAAATCCAAATTAAGAAAACAGTATTAAATACATACCATGAAATATTATAAATTTGGTGACTTTTAGTTGTTATAGTCAACTTCTTTGCCAAAGAGTTAAGGCATGAAGTGTCGTTTGGCGCGAAAAACCGGTTTTTGACGCCAATTACGCTAAAGCGCTAAACGTAGTTTGCGAATTTTTTTTAAAGGGCTAGTTTTTAAAATATACTCTCCAAATTTTTCTCATAGATAACAAATAATAGTAATTTTTAAATAAAAATATAAAAAAGAACTACTTGAATGATTTCTTGTAAAAAGGGTATTAGATGAAAAACACAAAATTTCTTTTTAAAATCCGTAATTTTTAAGCATTTTTTTCAATCTTTGAACAATACTTGAAAACAACGTTTAACACTTGGAAAAAAAGTTTCGTGTAATTATGTTTGTAAATAAAGAAGTTATTCAATGTTTAGTTAGAATTTTGAGTATTTTTTGAAAAAATCGCAAACAATAAAGTTTTTGGTATTTCATATTTTCAGTCACTGATTCAAAAAGAACAAAGTATAAATTTTCTGAATTTCGATACATTATGATATAAGAAATTCGTACAGAATGATTGAAAAACTCTTTTCATAAAAACGCATCGATATTGGCTCATTTTAGAAAAAATCGCAAAAATTGCAAAATTTCGTTATTTTGTAAAAAAATTATTCCTTATAGTGTGGCAAAACAAGTGATCTTTCTGATTCTGTAATTGTTTCGTCTGATTTTGGTAGGAAAAGAATGATCGTAATTTTAAAAAAGAAGATGAGGTAGTCCTTCCTTCCGACAGTAACTTGGTTGCCAAAAGCCCTCGTGTAGCTGAACAGTGCGAAGTTAATATTCACTCACTCACTCACCCGACAGTAACTTGGCCTCGTACGCAAGACACAGCGCAAAGCAATTTCGCTCTCTCTAACGATTTTGTAAAAATTTCACTCTTCGTAATTTTTCCATACCGTGGGCTTTATATGAAAATCGATTCTTAGGGAGTCAACTCCAAAAAAGGGATTTGAAGTTATTGGTTTTCCCTTTGCTGGTAGAGGCCAGTAACTGGCTAGACACCATTCAACGTTATGTATCTGACTAGAGAAAGACACCATTCTCGATTGTACTGTGGTTCACGATAGAAGACCTTACATATGCTGAAAAAACAGATATGTGATTCATGTATGGTACCGGTGGAGCTGCGCTACGAATGGATCGCGAGCAGTTTACGGATAGCCAGATTACAGTATACTCTTTGGTTACATTTTCAACTTAGGAAAACAGGCTCTTTCCATATCATCAGACATGAAGCTGGAGGATAAAGAGTTGAACGCAATTCAAGACTTGAAGAAAGCATCTTGAATTTTTCGGCAGATAGATCTGGGTGAAGAAAAAGAGATGTTGGCATAACGCAGGTATACATCAACAAACTGCGGTGGTATTCACCGCAGGACTGATCTTCTGTCAAGAAACTAATTATTTCCCTTAGGTATCTTGATTTTTTTTCGAGGGAAAGTATCCCAATGCTGACATATAAACTCTGGAGTAAGTCAACCTTTGATCTTACTTTGGCCAAAAACTCAATTAGAATGGCGCCAGCCTACTTCATCACTGATGAATGTAATTGCCAGAATGCCTCTTTTGGAGCTTGATAAATTGAGTGCGTAGTGAACCAGTCACTTGGCCACTCCAATCTTCCAATTTTTCGAATTTCCAATACTTTTCATGGAGGCATTTGAACAGTCTTGCTTATGCTACTCCAGATGATCCAAATGAAGATCTCATTGCTAAAATATCCGCAGCCGATACACGCGTGTGTGAAATATCTGGCATTTTTGGAAGTGTAGCCATATTCTTTATTGACGTTGTCAAGCATGTATTATGATTGATGGATTCAATTCTGAACAATTATTATAAACATTGTACTTGTTAACGACGCAGTCAATAAACACTATTTTTTAACACGCTTTTTTAAATTTCACTTGTATGTAACGGAATCTTTGAACTCGATTTTTACCCACTTTAAAAGGTCAGATTAATTCGAAAATTCACAGACTTGTCAAGGACCGATCACAATAAAATAATTTCATAATTTTGTTCCATTGTCCTGATCGGGATCATCAGGAATAACGATTGCCAGAGGAGAGATTTGGTGACTAATTCCATATACCACTTACAGATTTAACGACTTATTGCATATGTCATTTTCACATTTGGTGACTAATTCCATATTCCATTTCCAGATTTGGCAACTAATTCCAGATTTAGTGACTTAAAGGTTAAGGTGCAGCCCTAAAAGCGAATAGGCTTGTGGTTAATACAAATAAAACAAAAACAAAAAAGTATTCTTTATCTGAGAAAGGGGAAGGTGGGTGCGTCATCAATTTATAACCATAATATAAACAACTGTCTAGTTCTTCTGAAAATGGAAATAAAAAAAAAGTCTCGTACATGTGAAAAAAATAATTTATGTTCTAACTGCAAGTTTTTTTATTTTTATAAAGCAATACGTTTAGAAGTGATGATACGAGTTAACATTATAGCAATAAGGTTAAAAAGTGATAATACAACTGGCATTTAATATTTCTTCTTAACACATTATTATTTGTTTGACCTGCAACTATAGAAACGGAATTTTGAAATATAATGATACGGAACTCATCCGAGGCCCCGTAAGCCCTTCAGACCTGTTAATTAATATCTATTGAAGAGCAAAACTAATTCCAGCTCCAAATATCAAACTCAAGGATAAATTCAGCAATGAATAAATGATAGTTTAAAAAAATTACAAAACACACTTTTATTGTAGATCGAACTAAAAAAATGAAGAATAAATTATAGTTTAAAAAAAAAACTAAAAAACACGCTTGTATAGTTAATGGAACTAAAAAGTAAAAAATAATTCTTATGAAAAGAATAAAATGATTAACGAGAAAAAAAGTTAACGTCATTGTGGGGTATGCTTTGTACAACATTTGTACACTAACTAGAACTGGTAAGAAATTATAACAATTAATATAAATCACCCCACGCTTTTACCCCAATGACATTATAATTTTCTCGTTAATCATTTTATTCTTATATTAAGAATTATTTTTTACTTTTTAGTTCGATTAAAAAACTATACAAGCATGTTTTTTAGTTTTTAAAACTATAATTTATTCATCTTATATTTCTTCTGCTTGCGTTTCACCACGTCACTAACCCCCCCCCCATATATTTTTATAAATAAATAATTGTTACAACGTCCTGTACCAGCCCTTAAGATTTGAACTATGAATTCGAGAACATCCATCCTATATGTCATGAAATAACAACACATATAAGCCCATACGCACATTTTTATGAGGCTCAAATGATTGGTACTTAAACAGACATAAGGCAAAAAAAAAAAAAAAAAAAAAAAAAAGAGAGAAATATTTGCCACATCCAGTTTATCAACAATCTTATGAAAATGAGGAGGGAAACTATATTTCCGATCACATTTTTCCAAGCACAACTCATTTTCTGAAATAACAGTGCTTTGTAGGTAACCAAAGCATTAATTTTTGAGAGCCTGTATTTGTACATTGGAATTATTTCCATATTCTCTAAATTGTAAAAAAATAACATAAAAAAGCGATTCACTATTTTCATTCACTCTATATATTTTTAAAAAATATCTGAATCGTTTGACAACAATAAATGCATATTATATAAGTTATACAAATGTATAAAAGTTATTCTTACATGATACAGGATGGTCCTTTGCAAATAAACATAGGTGTTTTGTTTTCCGTATTTTCACTTTCTTGGATGAAGTCATTGGCTTTTTTTCCAGTTGGCATTTGTCCTATAGAAACATTTTTATGTATTTTGGAACATAAAAGTTCTAAAAAGTGAAATGCATTAATATATATCTCTATATGTTTTATATATATAATATATATACACATATATACTTAAAAAAACGTAGCATCCCTAAAAATAATCCGATTAACTTAGTGTTTCTCAAACTGTAGGGCGGCGCGGTAACCCTGCGAGGGGGGTACGAGCATATTGAAAATAAAAGGTTTAAAGAATAATTTTTTGGAATGAAGCAAAACAAAATGCTTTCTGACCTAATAAAAATACACATTTACACTGATATAATTTATTCTTATCATCTGGTGATCATCAAAAATAAAAGATTACACTTCAAACGCTCATTAGCCATCTTTGATCATATAACCAAATTAAAAAAAATATTTGTTTGCTTTTCGGTCAATATGAGAACGATGAGAGATTTTTTTAACGTTTCTTTTAACCTAAAATATTACTTTAGCTGACCTTCGAACTTACTGGTATGGTTATCTTCGTCTTTTTTTAGGGAAGTTGTAAATATATATAATATATTTCTGTTTCATCTTTTTTCATGTGAAAGAGATATATGCATAAGCATGAGTATTCTGAAATATATAACGCATAATGAAAAACGTTTTACACAATTATTTTTTAGAACATGCTACACTTTCCCGATGAACAATTTTGTAGCTTTGATTGCTGTGTTGTACGACTTATTATGGTTTATAAATGTAATTAAGCAGAACATTAAAAAATGGGCATTTGTGATCGCTATTGAAGGAAATTGAAACTGATCAAGCAATTGAAGAACCTACTGAAATAATGCATATTAATCAAGATAGCGAAAGTAAATATCAGAAAAGCGTTAGACATGAAACATTTGAGTTGATTTGAAAATTTCAAATGCTGCCTAAAGGTCTCTATGAAGAAAACTATGAAGCCATAATGTAGCACTTCCCCTTGTCAAAAAGACACAAGGAAGAAAAAGTTCAAAATGCTATTTGTAGATCATCAAACAACAGCAAAACTACAAAAACGTGAACAAAATATGACAGTTTAGCTGGAAAATAACGTTCCTGTGTTGTTAGCGAAAAGTGTCTCTGTGATTTATGTCCTTTATTAAGGACACGCGCATTTGGAACATTTTCTTTAATTTTATTGGATTTTTTCTCAAATTTTCTAAGAAAAATTGAAAAGTCCTTGAAAGTAGGTAAGTATATTTTCTCTTAATTAAATTATTCACTGGAATTGTGATTTTTATCGCATATAGTAAAAATAACTATAAGATAAATTATAGTTTTAAAACAAATTAAAAAGCCCGCTTTTGTAGTGAATCGAACTAAAAAGTAAAAAAAAAAATATTACTTAAAAGTAACACATACAAAGTTTAATACTTATCTTGTTAATTTGTACGGTTTATATTTATGATCGTATTGTAGCTTTAGCGCCAAAGTGCATTATTATTGCATTCAATACATTATTATTTGGGGTGGGGGGGGGCGCGATAAAAATTATGATTGAAAATTGGGTCGTCAGTAGTGAAAATTTGAGAACCACTGGATTAACTCGAAGTTTCCTTTTACCAAATATGCAATATATTAAATTTTCAGTCTCAATGAATTTCAACTTAGGTCATAATGTGCGTTTCTGCCATACAAATAGCATTAAATGAAACAGGTAACAACCGAGGACAGTTTGTATTTTCTCCCTTGTATTATTCTTCCTCTTCAACACAGCCAATACAGCTGTTCTAACGTTATTGAAAACCTTAGAGGCCAATGGATAGCTTTGAAAGTTGTTACATGGTAGGATTGGGGATGGTTGGATGCATGAAGTTGCTTAATCCCACCCAATAGAGGCCGCCATCTGCACTTTACGTACATGATGGCGTAAATATGGTAAGAAATGGTTGTTACAAAAGTTCTGTAAAGCTAAGGTGCAAGAATGTGATAAGATGATTGTGTGCCTGAACTGCATCAATATGGTGCCATTTTCGTTCCTCAACGGTACTTCCATACCACTCATTGTATATTTCACCATCTCAGCTTGGCTGGGATGAAGTTACGTACACGGCGGCCCTTAACCCCACAAGATTCGCAAAGTCGTCTAGAGCAGTGCTCCGCGACCTTTTTATCGCTGTGGACCGGTCAATGTTTAAAAATTTTACTGTGGCCCGCTGAGGGTGGGACATGTTGATTGTTTATATTTTAGATTGTTTTGATTTAACAATTTTAATTTAGTTACATTTAAATATGCCTTCAGAATAAAATATAGTTACAGAAAAAATGAATAAAAGTGATTTAACGAGGAATATAAAGTGATTTAAGTGGAAAGTTGCACAAATCCGAGGGAAATGCGCCACTTTAAATAAAATGGCAATAGTTTAATGCTCTTTAGGCGGCCCGACACCATTTGATCCACGGACCGGGGGTTGCGGATCACTGGTCTAGAGTGATACCGTAGACAACTATCATGGCTGTCAACCAAGTGGCCGCACGTAGGATTGGACCATGTTCCGCTTCGATCTGGAATCATCGAATCGGTGGGTGGATGATGGATTCTCGACCCTATACTTCCTGTTGTGTATCTTCAAGATCCTATTGGAGATTTCGTCCTTCAACAAGACAATGAACCGTGTCTTTAATTGAATTTGAACACGCTGCAGACATGAATTTGCTTCTTTTGTCATTCAGGTCACCTGATCTCATTATCATCTGGAATATCTGGGAGGCCATATACACTGGTGTGCAAAAATTAAGGATGAGACGGTTGTGTAATATGTAAGCAACACTTACTAAAAGAGAAATCAGAGGGATAAAAAGAAGCTTGAATGAAAAAGTAGCATGGAGCGCAATGCGACTGAAGGCCGAAACATCCCTGTGATGGGTGTCCAGCAAGAAACATCCGGTCTTTAGTAAGGGATATGAGCTCAGCTGACTGCTAGGCAGGTTTCACAGCGTCTGCCCATGCTCAGAATGAGGGTGTCAATGAGTTGTTGAGGCATTGCTGCCCATTCGTCTTGCAGCGCCAATCGAAGCTCCTGAATCGTTACTGGTGGTAAGGTACAAGCTGCCAAGCGTCTGCCTAGAAAATCCCATACATGCTCGATGGGATTGAGATCCGGAGATCGTGCCGGCCAATCCATACGTTCAATATCCTCACTCTCTAAGAGCTGTTTGGCAGCTACTGTGCTATGACATGGTGCATTGTCGTCCATGAAAAGGAACTGCAGACCCATAGCGCCTCTAAAAAGACGCACATATGGAAGAAGAATCTCGTTACAATAATGGGTCCCGTTGACTGATTCTGCGTCGAAGATGTGAAGGTCTGTACGACTACCAAGCATGATGCCTCCCCAAACGAGAACACCGCGACCTCCATACCTGTCCCTTTCAATGATGTTCGAGGGATGATTGCGGTTTCCCCGCTCTCTCCAGATGAGTATGCGATGAGAATCGCTACTCAAACGGAATCTGCTCTCATCTGTAAAGAGTACTCGTCCCATTCATTGTCTCTCCAATTCCGGTGTTCCTGGCACCACAGAGAACGCCTTCTCCGATGGGCAGGCGTTAAAGGTACACACCGTACAGGGCGTCGTGCAAACAGACCACCACCGTGCAGTCTTCTGGCCACGGTAAAACGCGATATCGGTCGTCCAGTCGCCTGTGTCTAGCGATTTCTCCCGCTGTCTGCCGCCTGTTTCTTCTGGCCTGTAAGACAATGTACCGGTCATCTGCGGGTGTAGTTCCTCGTGGACGACCACTACTGAACCTCCGGATAGCTGTTCCTGTAGTTTGAAATTGTCTCCAAAGTCGTGAAACGATGCTGTGAGCAATTCCGAACTCTGCAGCCACACTAGTCACACTGCGGCCTTCCTCCTTTTTGCACACCTGTGTATATATATATATATATATATATATATATATATATATATATATATATATACCATTGTAAATTGTAGGAGATATTTGAAAGATCCGCAAATTGCTAGTCAAATCAATGTCGAGACGAATCACCATCGCCTTAAGAGAGAAAGGGTGGCCGCGGTAGCCGAGTGGTATAGGTATCGGACCGTGGCTTGCCTTGTCACGAGTTCGAGCCCAGTACCACTAAAGACCCGCGGTGTAGGACAGCGATGCACGTTAAATCTGTCGAGAGCTGAAACGTCCTCCCGTTGGTGTGGTAGTTAGGAGAGGGGGTGCCAGCTCACAGGTGTCGTCCACGTCACTTGACCATGGTTCAAAATTACGTGGTCCGTCGCCAAAAGCCCTCGTGTAGCTGAACAGTGCGACGTTAATATTCAATCAATCAATCAATCAATTAAGAGAGAAAGGTTTTACAACACGACCCTAAATTCCCCTGCTCCCCAGTATGTCTATCTAAACTCCAGTTCAAAATATTAGAAGGATCAAATAAGGTACGAGTTTAATTGGATTTAGAATTTTTATTAACATTGCACCAAGATAATGCGTGGGAGATTCACGAGTGCAAGTTGTGACGGACCTCGTTACTTTTAGCTTCAGTAAAATGTTGACATCCGAGCTCACAACCAACTCAATTTCCAAACTTCCACACAACGCCAACGTGAGGACTTGACGAATTCAATGTGTCCCTCTATTTGAAGTGGCACCATCCCACGACTCGACAGAAACGTCGTGACGCCAAAAAATACACAGTTATAAAATGTATGACATCTGGAGAAATAAACAACGAGAAGAAACGATAAAATTACAAAATGTTAACAATAACCTGACGTATTATATGTTGTTCCCATGTGTTGAAATAATTAACAAAGTGAGTTTATAAATTCATTGAAATTAATCAAAAATTATTTATTATCAGCGAGGCAATTCAAAATATTAGCATAACTGCAAAATTCTGAGATTGATCAGTGTTGATTATAAAATTAGTATAAATGGTGCCTCAATGGACCAAGTTTATATATAAAGGCTTCTTTCAAGGTCAACTTTAGTTAATTGGAAGATGAAAATGGACTACAGAAAAAACATACCCCAGATTATTCTAAGACTCTAAGCAATGAGGGACTTAGTCAACAGTTGATTGTTGAAAAAGAAGAACTGCTGTCAAGAGACTGTAAGCAAAATTTTCAAATATTGTTCTAAAAATATAATTTCTTTCAAGAATTGCTAATAGTTGTTGTTATGGCTCACTCCATCGAATACTCAGCACTCAATTCGAACACAGTTTTTAGTGGACTGGTATTTATTTTTTACTCACAACTCTTTTTACAGTTACATCAGAATTACTGGGCATGCGCAGTCCAGGCAGCGCTGTTGCGCTTGCGCAAACATTCCGCCCGGCATTGCAATGTTACAACATTCAATAAGTTTCATGGCTTTTTACAATATTGTTATATTAAAATGTAACACTATTAAAATAATTATAAATCAGAAAGAATTCACTAAAATACACACAATACTAAAAGATTAATTACAATAACTTAAAAATAAGTAAAATCTTGTAATACAAAAAGAAAAAAAAATTCATTCTCTCATGGGCAAGATACAAATTTTAGAAATAGGTCTTTTTACTACACCATGTTGAGTCTTGATTGTTACAACCCTAATTCTATTATCCTTTCCAGGAAATACCTCGATCAATCTGCCCATTAGCCATTTATTGACTGCTAAGTTATCCTCTTTAATAAGGACTAAATCATCCACTCTTGCGTTATCCTTTTCAAATTTCCATTTAGATCTCTGTTGAAGATTACTTAAGTAATTATTACTCCACCTTTTCCATATAGACTGCACAATTTTTGTAAATCTCTGATATATGTTTAATCTATTTGTTTCTATATGTATAATGTTTGGTTCACTAATGGAAGTAATTGGTCTTCCAATTAAAAAGTGTGCCGGTGTCAAAACCGACAAATCGTCTATATCCGTTGACAAAGGGGTAAGAGGACGGGAATTCAAAATTCCCTCAATTTGAGTCATAATGGTTAAAAACTCTTCATAAGTAAACCTAGAATTGCCTGCCTCACGTTTAAAATGGAATTTGAACGACTTTACGCCAGCTTCCCATAAGCCGCCAAAATTTGGTGCTCTGGGAGGGAGAAATTTCCAATTTATATTTTCATCTACTAAGAAACCAGCCAATTCACAGGATCAGGATTTATCCCTAACTTGTACGTACAATCTCTTGAGTTCGGCATTAGCTCCTATAAATGTTTTACCATTATCAGAAAATATTAGAGAGGGTCTTCCTCTTCTAGCAATAAATCTCTTTAATGAGGCAATAAATGTCTGAGTTGTTAAATCCGACACTAATTCAAAATGTAGAGCTTTAGTGACAAAACACACAAAAATTGAAACATGTCTTATACAAACTACTTTTACGCTGTTTGTTGCTCTTGATCCAAAACGGTCCAATAAAGTCAATCCCACTGCAATCAAAAGGAAAATTTTTCCTAACTCTTTCTTTAGGCAAATTGCCCATTATTTGTTCACAAGTTATAGGTTTCACTTTAAAACATACAAGACAATCATGTACTATTTTCCTACATACATTACGTCCCTCTAAGAGGCCAAAATCTCTGTCTTACTTGATATAGTAAGGCCTGTGGACCTAGATGGAAGTTTTTTAAGTGAAAATATTCTACAATTAAATTCGTTAATTTATGGTTACAAGGTAATATTACAGGAAATTTGCATTCAAAGTTCAAATCACTATTACAAAGTCTACCACCAACTCTCAACACACCATCTTTATCTAAAAAGTGATTTAAGCTTTTTATAAGACTTTCTGCAGACACTATTATTTTCTTTCAAACTCATATCTCTTTTGAACTCCTGTAGTTGCACAATCCTGATTAAAGTGACCTCCGCTTGGTTGATTTCCTGGACATCTAAAGGTCCTCTCCTTTTTTCTCCTCGGCAATTTGCTATGAACCTAAAAATAAAACTTAACATTCTATAATTATTTTAGTGTACTTATTACTTATATTTAACAGGTCAGTCATAAATGTGTGTGTGTGTGTTGAGTTTGTTAGATGTAAATTAACACACACACAGTGCTTTGCGTTACTTTTAAATTCACAGTTAAATTCATCATTATCAGTCACTGATGAAAGGGTATTCCTTTCCGGAAAATCTTTCGTCGTTAAAAACTTAGGTCCATTCCACCACAAAGAGTTGTTGAGAAGACTGGACGGGTCGAGACCTCTTGAAACGAGGTCAGCTGGGTTCTGTTCCGAAGAAACATGATGCCATTGCTCTGCGTTAGTCAGGTGTTGGATTGTGGCAACTCTATTTGCCACGAAGGTTTTAAGCAAGTTAGGCTCCTTCTGGATCCACGCTAAGACAATAGTCGAGTCATTCCACAGGTACACGAGGGGGGGGGGTTGTTTTCATTTGTAAGTCAGTCTCAACTCTTTTCATCAGTTTTGCAAGAAGAACGGCGGCACACAGCTCGAGTCGCGGCATTGCGACACTCTTCACAGGTGCTACTCTGATTTTACTTGTTACAAGCTTCACTGTTGTTGCACCATCTGGCGATTGAGAACGGCAATATATCTCTGCTCCGTAACATTTCTCTGAAGCATCAGCAAAACCATGAAGTTCTACCCTTGTCGCTTGAGGATGCACAATACATCTACCAATGCAGATACTTCTTACACTGTTGAAGTCCTCTAGGAAACGATGCCACTCTTTGGCTCTCTCAGAAGGCAACTCGTCGATCCAGTCGATTTTAAGACTCCAAAGACTCTGCATGAAGATCTTGGCTCTTGCGACTACTGGACATAATAGTCCTAATGGATCAAACAGTCTGGCTATTGACGAAAGGACACATCTCTTGGTGTAGGAGTCTTTTAACTCCACTGCAATTTTGAAAATAAAAACAATCCTCTTGTGATTTCCAGACACTCCTAACGTCTTGGTTTCAATTGGATTCTCGAACTCATAGTCTCCGAGGATGTTTGAAGCCAGTTCCGGATGACTACTACCCCACTTGTGCAATTCCATTCCTCCCTTTTTCAAAATGTCGGAAAGTTGGTTCTTCAAGGCCTTGGCTTCCATTAAAGATGCAGCGCCGCAAAGAACGTCGTCCATATAAAAGTTTTCTCTAAGAACAGGTGCAGCAAAAGGAAAGTTCTTCTCTTAATCTCTCGATAACTGCAGTAAAGTTCTCGTTGCTAAAAAGGGTGCACTCACCGTGCCATATGTGACTGTTTTCAACTCAAAGGTTTTCACCGGATCCTCTGAACTTTCTTTCCACAAAATTCTAAGCAACGGCTGTTGGCTCTCATGGATGAGTATCATTCGGTACATCATCTTCACATCTGCCGTAAAGGCATAAGGATGCTCTATAAATTTAATCATAATTGTAAACTGGTCATTTTGAGCCAGTCCTCCATTGTATTGTATGGAATTCAACGATAACCCATTACTTGTAGGATTGGTAGCATTAAAAACTACCCTCAGCTTCGTTGTGCTCATTTCTGGTCAAAGGACGCCATGGTGTGGCATATAATAGGCAACCTCAGAGTTGTCATACTCTGCGACAACCTCTTTCATGTGACCAAGTTGGTCATACTCATGTATAAAGTCTCTATACAACTTAAGATTTTGAGGATCTCTGATTAATCGAGTCCACAGCGCATTCAATCGTTTTAGAGCGATGTCCCTCGACTCACCTAAACAATTTGGTTCGTTTTTAAGGGGCATTTTAACCACTTACCGACCCTCCTCATCTCTAGAATGCGTTTTTAGGAAGTGATCCTCACAAAAAATTGCTTCTTCATTTTTAGTTTTCTCTACCTCAACGTTTTCCAATTCCCAAAACATTTTTAAAGTCTGATTTAAATCTCCTTTAATTAATCCACAATGAACCCGTGCTTCAGTATCTGCAAAACTATTGCTCTCTGAAGCCACGAACCCAAACACAGTATTTTGGAAAATAAGATTAGTATTTTCAGAACGAATTTGCCCACTACGCAATAATTCAGAAAAAATTTCTGCACCCAATAAACAATCAATGGGACCTGGCACATAAAAGGAATCATCTGCTAAATTTATATTTTCAGGAATTAATCCTTTCACATTTAGATTTTTAACTGGAGTTAAATCAGTAATTTTATCTACAACTAACATTTTTATTCCCTTTTTATAACTACCGTCGGAATTCAAGATTTCCGTAGTTACGCAATTTTTAACACATACAGAGGAGTCATTTAAACACGTGACCAAAATATTTACTTTTTCTTTTCGTAATCCTAATTTTTCTACGAATTTTTTCGTAATTAGATTTGTCATAGAACCGACGTCAAGCAGACCTCTTATTTTTCATTTCTCGTCGTATGAATCTTTTACAAAACACTTCACGGAACTCAAAAACACACTAGTGGTTCCCTTTTTTTTTTGATTAATTGCAAACACCGCATTACTATCTTTCTCCGAAACCTCTCCAGAGGGAAATACAGGGTTAAATTCTCTCGCTCTTCCGCATTTAACCTTGACTCGGTTGATGGATGGAAAGTATTCGACTTACTATGGCTTGTTTGAAAATCCTTATTTTGTTTGGGGAAATGTAACGAGACATGGTGCCTCTTAGCGCATAATTTACAAGGTTTCGCTTTGCACTTCGACGCCATACAACCTACTCAAACACAGAAAGCACACATATTCACTGTTTTTTAACTATCTCTATTCTATCATGAACGGAAAGTTGTTTAAATTTTGTACAAAAAAGAATAGCATGATTTTCACAGCAAAATGAACATTTTGTTTCATTGACATCGGACAAAAAAAACACTAGTTACACCTTTTAACCCCTTTCTGTCGACGCCACTCTTAAAGAATTTATTTTGTCGGAAACTCGTATTTATTTAATTTCTACTTGAAACTTTAGATGACATAAACAAATCTAATTCACGACCCAGCTTATCTGGTGTGTACCAATTTTTGCACATTTTTAAATTAATATAACTGGTCAGTTCTTGATCAAGAAAATTAATTATCTGATCGGCAACAATTAACTGGCATAATTCATTAAACTCATTAACGTTTCTTAATTTACAATAATAATCAAACATTGCTTCAATTCTAGAAGCAAACTGAACATAGTTCTCATTTGGTAGTTTTGGGGACCTTCGAAACTGGTTAAGCAATACTCGAGGTGTTGGTTGAAATTGTTTTAGCACTAACTGCTTGATTGTTTCATAATCACCCAGTTCCTCTTGTTTAACATAAATCATTAAATTTCCCACCTTTTCTCCCAACATATTCAATAAAATCTCTGCTTTAAATTTATCCTCCGCATTTTTTTTTTTTTTGTTTTAAAAACTTTTTCTAACGATTGAAAAATAAATTATAGGCTTCTGTATTAGAAGGGACAGGTATTGTTAGAGTTTTGATACTTTTAATTAAGTTTTCAATATCAGATGGGACAGATTCGAAATGTTCATTTTTCTCTTGCGCAGGGGACAATTTACATTTAGCATTAGTTAACTCAAGCTCTTTCTTTAACTGTTCTAATTTAATTTTTCAAATTCAATCTGGCCTTTTCAGACTCTAATTTAAATTTTTCTTGTTCAATTTTAGCGGCCCTTTCAGACTCTAATTTAAATTTATCTTGTTCAATTTTAGCTTTCTTTTCCACCAAAACGCCATCAATTACACTTTGCAGAAACTCCTTATCAGTTTCAAAGATTTCACTACTCTCAATTAAATTTTTTAATGCTATAATTTTGGATTCTGGGTTATGTCTAATCCCAGCTCCTCGGCGACCAGCAAAAGCTCGTCCTTTTTAAGACTTTTAATTGTCGACATTTTAACACATAACATTAATTTGATATCAAATAAGAAGCAAGGCAATCGCTCTTACTTCGACTGATGAATTGCGCTGGACTCTCAAGATACAGAAAATACTTCGGAAACTCAGTTTCTTCCCTCAGTATTCAGACACAATTTCCGGCACAATTTTAACTCATCACTACACGCAAAGAAGAAAGAATGCTGAAATTCACCATAAGTAAAAATCACTTTAGACGTCTCAGAGCGAAAGGAACAAAGAGGGAATGGCTCAATATGCAGAACTGCATGAACTTGATTTCGTGTTACCAAGAAAAGTTACCAGCAAGCGAAGAACTAAGGCAGGGGTGCAGAGACAGATTGCAATAAGGTTGCACGGGCTACAACAGGCGTCGGCAACCTACTGACACAGTATACCACAATACAAATTTCTCAATTTTTGAGTGGAAGGAATTTAGAAATTGAACTTATATTGAACTAACATACATATTATGAGTTATGTAAAGCAAAATTGGCGGAATTACAAAAAGATATGAAAGATAACCCAAACGAAAAATTGACAGCTATTTTAAATTGGGTGAAATTGCAGCATCGGCCACAGGTTGGTGTGGTTTTAAAAAATTACCCACTTGGCTCACTCTCGCATGTTGTTCTTCGGATTAGCAACCTCTCCAGAAAACCTAATGCAAGGGTGTGACATTCAAGATGGCGGAAAAGTGAAATAATAAATAAATAAATAATAAAATAAATAAAAACATAAAAAATATATTGAAAATTGTCACAACGTTAAAGTACTTTTTAAGAATTTAAAATCGTTACAAAACATGTAAAAACGGAAATAATTTTACTTACCTTAAAGTAAAATGAGGTTTATCTATCTTATATCCTTCCTCCCCATTTATTCAATTCCTACTATTAGTTCACTTTCTCCCCTTAAATATATTTATTTATATATACATATCTTGTTCAAAATTTAAATCGTTAATAAAATACTTTTTATTCATCCACTCAAGTTCAAATACATTTTTTAAACTTGTAGT
The DNA here is from genome assembly GCA_019973935.1 of Trichonephila clavipes. NCBI lineage: Eukaryota > Metazoa > Arthropoda > Arachnida > Araneae > Nephilidae > Trichonephila > Trichonephila clavipes. Next base: position 436,109 of record BMAU01021243.1, read on the forward strand.
GGATGACACTTGATGTTAATACAGTTTTTTTTCAAATATTAATTCAATAATACTTGAATACTTAATGAATTAAATAGTAAAAAACAAAAATAATAGTCCAACACCATATATAAAAAGGAAAATCCCTCGTTGTGTCCCTGTAGCGCAATGGATAGCGCGTTTGACTTCTCAAAGGTCTTGGGTTCGAGTCACTCCTGGGATGACCTAATTTCTGAGAATGGAATTTCTTTTTACTATACAAATTTATTGGAATAATTAAATTTAATTCATGAATAAATAGTAACAAATAAAAATAATAGTCCAACACACACACCATATATAGAAAGGAAAATGGAATATCGCTGTCTATTTTGCCACTTAAGATTGGGTCATATGTTTATATATATTTATATTAATTGTAATTATTTAATAAAAATTAACTAAAATAAGATTTTTTTTGTTGGCCTAAGTAGGAATTGTTTTGAATTTTTTTTATATTACTTGTTTCTTAGATTAGAATGAAGATGAGCCACGCAGGTCGAGGTCATCATCGTCCGGATCACAAATGATTTCTTCTTCCGGCATCGGTACACATAAAGGGGGTAAAAAATCTTCAAGAAAACTTTGAACGACTTTGTTCTTCACGGAGAGGAAGTGCCCCACATAAATTCATGCAAATATTTCTTCTGTTCGATTTGTCGAATTTCCCTGAAAGCCCCTTTCGATTCCTCCCCATGTGCTCTCAGTCGTATTTGTGTGCTGCTGTTACCGGACACACAAACGTTATACTGTAGTTAACCTTTAAATAGCGAAATCCTTCGTCTTCCAAGCATTTATAGGAAGCCCAACAGAAATTATTGTGGTACCGGCAACACCCATGCGTGATAGTTGCGGACACTCCAAAACGCATCGTGGTTTGAGCGGACACATTTCCCCCCATCTTAAAACAGATAAAGGGTGCAGATAAATAAGGAAATAAATACCTTCAAAAATCACAAATATAATTTAAAACAGTATTTTAAGTGGCAAATCTCTTTCACCGGGATAACGTTTTTCTTTTATTTTTTTTTACCGAAGTTTTCTTTTTTTTCACTCGATTATCGAATTAGAAGGATAAATACATTTTTGCCAATCAAATTTAATTATTTATACAGAATTGTTAAGATATTATAGTATGAAGGCATTTTAAACGTAGCGAAATGTAATAAAAATAAACACTTTCAGAGAAATATTTAAAAATTAATAGCACGTAACAGTGTAAGGAAGGGCATTTCAGAAATTTTGGAGAGAAGTGTATTTTGGAGTCAAATAAATATTAGAACAAGAGCTAAAATTAAATAATTTCATTAATTTAAGTAAAGATAAATACTAGAAGTAAAATACATAAAACAGATACAAGTAAATAAAAGAAAAATAAATACAAGTAAATAAATATTAACCTTTATTACATAGGTTCTCAACGTGGGCGATAATGCCCCCTTGTGGGCGTTTGAGGCTTTCAAGGGGACAGTAAAAGACCCAGAGAAAATTAGGGGGCATTGAGGTGGCATGGAGGGGCTTCAGCAGATTAACCAAATATAGTTTTAAAAAAAATACGCTGATTATAGACTAACGAAAGTAAACTTTTATACTGGTTACCTTATGTTGATTGTATGTATTTAAATCATTTCTATCACGTGTACGAAAATTCACATTTTTTGGTAGTTCGGGAAGTGGATGAAAAACTTAAAGATTACATTTAGACCAACATTAAATTGAATATTATAGTAAATTTTAATTTCTGTAGTGTCCGCGCGCGTGTTGTGTCTTTGTCTGTGAGCAGTAGGAATAATGTTTCGTCCTCTGCATTTCTCATTATGTATATTATCCAAGAAATATAATTAAATATGTTAACCAGGAATTAAATTGTGATACTTTAAATGCTAAAATTGACATTTTCATTTTATTTTGAAAGCAATAGTTTATTGTGAATTACTTCATATCATCAAAACCTTCTTTCAAAAGCGTCTTTATAACAGTACAAGCGAAGTTTTTTATTCCAATCTTTTAAATAAAGAAGAAATTCACAATAGCGTTTCAATTCCAACAACATCCTATCTAAAACTAAAATACTTAATATTACTCATTTAAATACATTTGTTGCAAAAGCTTACAGATTCGCAAATAAAAAAAATTGAGGGTTTTAAGAAAAATTAAATTAAAAATTAAATTAAAATTAAATTAAATTAAATTGAAGCCACAGCCATCAATAGTTGTATGTTAGAATTTTCCAGTTTGACTATTTCCGGTTGTAACTTTCATTTTAATCAATGTTTGTGGCGTAAGATACAAGAAATGGGCCTGGTAAAGGAATATAAAGAGAGCGAAGACATAAGAAATGTCTGTAGAATGATTTCTGCATAAGCTTACTTGCCATAGATGATGCTTGGAGCATTATATGGGAAAATCTTTTATCTTTGACAAACTGACCACATTCATTGATTATTTTGTCGAGCAGTGGATGGACAATCCAAATATGTTCTTTAAAGTATGGAATGTATATGGACAGCGTCATAGAACAAATAATTCTGTTGAAGGGTGGAATTTTAAATTAAATGCAATCACTGGCAGAAGCCAGCCTACTGTCCACTTATTAGTTAAAATACCAAAAGAAGAAACACAAAAAGTGTCTTTTAATTTCAAATCCAGAGAATTAGGCGACCCTGGAATAAAAAAGAAAAAAGCATATGTAAAATTGCACGAAAGAATTGAAAACATTCTAAAAGAATTCGAAACGTCAAACAATTTAGAAAAATGTCTAAAATCTTTAAGTTTTGTATAAGTTAGACTAAATCCAATGGTAAATGATATTTATACCTTTATAATAAAGGTTAATTAGTATTTGTTTACTTGTATTTATTTTTCTTTTATTTACTTGTATCTGTTTTATATATTTTACGTCTAGTATTTATCCTTACTTAAATTAATGAAAATAATAAATTTTATGCAATTACATTTCTTCTAGTATTTATTTGACTCTAAAATACAGTTTTCCACAAAATTCCTAAATTTGTTCATGCCCTTCATTATATACTGTTACTTACTATTAATTTCTCTGAAAGTGTTTATTTTTATTACATTTTTCTACGTTTAAAATACCTTCACACGATAATATCTAAGCAATTCAATATAAATAATTAAATTTGACGGGCAAAAATGTATTTATCCTTGTAATTCAATAATCGAGTGTAAAAACAGAGAACTTGGGTAAAAAAAAAGGAAAACGTTATCCGGTGAAAGAGATTTGCCACTTCAAATACTTTTTTAAATTCTATTTGTGACTTTTAGGAGTATTTATTTCCTTATTTATCTGCACCTTTTATCTGTTTCGCTCCACCCACGATGCAACTACCCTTTCATCGCCCACGTTTTACTCTAAAAACACCAGACACGGGCCTGCCTCATCCATACTTCACCTTCCCAAACTTTCCTCCGCCTCAACAATTGTACCTTCTCCTCCATTTCTCCCGAATCAAAACATGTATGCAGACTTTGCTGCAGAAATTATACCAATCGGCTGATCAGAGATTTTAGCATCACTAACAAAACATATCGATCCAAATAACTCAATTCAAACCAAGTTCCTTTCCTTTCTTCCACTCCTAATGGTTACACACATAATGGATTTCTACAATACCATTCGAAAACATCATTTACCTGTTCTTTCTCTCAGTCTCCCACACAGTTGGAACTTGCATATGACAATCCAATTAAACCTTCTTTCGTACACCATTCGAACACATCTTTCAAAATACTCAGCATACTTCAACAAACTTTCATTCCCATTGGCAATACTAATATCATCGGTAGTCCTGGTGTGTATCTGTAAAAATTTATATGAATAAAAAGAAATTTATCTTGAAAAAATGTATCCAACCCGGAAGAACGAAGCCAAAGAACGAGCTGTGAAGTATTCCACAAAATGTTCCACGGAAAAGTAAATTAAAAAAATATGGAAATGTTTCAGTTCGAGAAGAAATCCAAGTAAAATCGTCTGCAATTATTAGGAATATAAATAAATAAATATTAACCAATAAAAAATTGGTTTACCAATGTTATATATATATATATATATATATATATATCACCATAAATATTAACCAATAAAAAACTGGTTTTTATATACCAAAATAATAACTATTAGAATAATATACATAACAATAAGTAATAAATAACAAATAAAATTACAAGAAAAACAAAAAAAAATAAATAAATAATAATAATAATTGTAAAAAAGGAAAAGAATGCTGGCACAGCCACAGAGAAACGGATTCTACTAAACTACTATAATACCACGAACTTACATGATAGGTAGGACTGTGTGTTTACCGCGTATGTCGACGTATAATTTCGCATAAAAAGGCATACAAATTATTTTTAGTTGGGGCCAGAGACGAAAGACAATAATTTAGAACAAAATTTTAAAAAAGACTTAGGTAACACACAAATAAAAAATCGAAGATATTTTGATGTTGTTGGTTTCTAAAAGTAGTTTGTCGGTTCAAAGATTATTTTGTTCCCAACAAAATTTCTTCCTATAGCATGCTAATAGTTTTTCATTCCTTCTTCTGTTAAAATAAAACATGCTCTTCATTGAAATATGTATTTTCCAAAATTTGAAACCCTTTTTTTAATTCAACTGACAAGGGGAGGGCTCGACTAAGAAAATTCATTTGGGGTCGAGACTTGGTGGAAGAGTAGTACTTCTTTAGGGTGTTCAACCCGCCGAAGAGCCAGTCAATGCGGAGAAAATAGCCTTCGAAATTCATGCTTAGTTTTTAAACAATTAAGTTTTGATTATCACTACTGACAAAGTGGTACAGTTAATAGGCCGCCTGTTTCTATGCGGAAGGACTGGGTTCGAATCGCGAGATCAACCTTTTTTTTTCAATTCATTTAATAATTTTTTAAAATTAAATAAACTTATTTATGAAAGGTTTATTAAATTATAAATGATATTTTATGTAGTTATTTTGTCTTTTGTAGGAACCCCCCTGGGTTCCACCCTGGACACTAAGATTAATTTGAAGCAAAGAATGACCAGACGTCATTTGTATAATAATAGCTTATATTTATTCACTTGGTTTAAGTATCAAAATTCTAATGACAAATAGTAAGCTATATGTCTACGTCAAAAAGGATTTACCTTTAATATTAAATTAAATTACGAAATTGGAAATTAATCAATAACTACGCGCAATATCAAAAAGGTTTACCGGACTAGGAGGTTCGAGAAATACACGCAACTTGAATTATAAGCTTACATTAAACTTGAACTAATTTTATTACACTAATGCTTATGGTAAGCGGTACTAATCTAGAATATATCACCTGTGGTACTTATGATCTCTTCAGGTAGATTAACCTCCTAAGGCTCCTTCGCTGAATGATAACAGCAATGCTCCAATATCGTAATCCAATTGAATCCTGCAAATCACGTCACTACTTCTGCTGGCTCAATCACCTTCTCCGCTAACTTACAACGCTCTCCTTAAATACCTTACCCATTTTACATATCCCATCCTTTTCTTTTAGAGGTGATTGGAAATATACGCGAATTTATACAATTCCCAAAGACGCCTAAGAATATTAGTGGAAAGCTTCCGTAAAGATTCGTCACAATTTTATAAAGTAAAAAAAATTATTTTAATTAAATAAATATTTATATTAAATCTTATAAATATAATTTTATAATTATGAATAATATTTATAAGAAAATATATAAAATAAATATATTAAATGTTATTTTACTTAAAAATTAGTTACAAATAGTTTTATAATGTGAAATACAATATACTAAAAATGAAAGATTATTCATAATATAAAAAATTTATAAAATATATTATTATTATTATTAAATTAATTATTTTACAATTAATATATTAAAAATAATATATTTCTTTTTTATATATTATTAATTTAATTATTTTATAATTATATAAAATATTTAATGTAAGTCCTTTTAAATAAATTTAATAAATTTATTTAAATAATTTTAATAAGTTTATTTAAATATAATAAATTTATTTAAATAATTTTAATAAATTTATTTAAATAATTTTAATAAATTTATTTAAATAATTTTAATAATAATTATTATTAATAATAATTTATTAATTAACTTTTATTATTAATGATAATTAATTAATTAACTTTTATTACTAATAATTAATTAATTAACTTTTATTAATAATAATTTTAAATAATTTTTATCAATAATAATTTTAAATAATTTTTATTAATAATAAATAATTTAAATAATAAATTTATTTAACTTTTTTTTACTCTATAAAATACAAAATAATTACATAAAATATCATTTAATATTTAATAAACCTTTCATAAATAAGTTTATTTAATTTTAAAATATAATTAAAAATAGAAGTTGAACGCATGATTTGAACCCTGTCCTCTCGCATAGAAAACAGTCGTCCTATCAACTGTGCCAATCCATCAGCGGTGATAACCAAAACTTAATCGCTTAAAAGATAAGCATGAATTTCGAAGGCTGTTTTCTCGAAACTGACAGGCCACATTGGGGGGACTTCCATTGAGGGTAAACACGCTAAAGGAGTACTACTCTTCCACTAAGTCTCGACCCCAAATGAATTTCCTTAGTCGTGCCCTCCCCTTGTGAGGCGTTCTGTCAAATTACCAACCGTCATTGGATCTTCTGATAGAACTTGGTCGAAAGATTCAAGTTCTTCCATGTCTTGCTTTGACTCATTCATTTTTATGAGCTCATCAATTGTCCCTTCCTCATTGTAAGAATCCAGCAGTTCTTGATCATTATCCATTTCTAAATTTATTTGATACGCAACTTCAGTCAAATTACCAATTTCGTCAGGTTTTGGAACTGATTCCACCCAAGTTTCAGTGATGGGAGACGAATCGACGAGATTTGAAAATCACCTAACTCGAATTCGCGTAAGTTGGCGTAGCGTAGGTCGAGGTATTTCTGTATCTTTATATTCTAAAAAACGTATTGGGCATGCGCGAAAATGCTCCGAAGCGACCTTTCCTTCATAGCTGCGAAATCGGTTCGGTTACTACAATTGGCGTGCTTATCAATCTTGGAGAAAGCGCAAAAAATAATTCGCGCCAACCAGAGGGTGATTCTGTAACTAAGCCTTAAATTGTTTGATGCCATTTCTAAATACAGTGGTACAAACAATTGAGGATACACCTTACTTTTACTTGATAAATCCAACTTTCAATCTAAATAACACATTAACTAGAAGTGCAAACGTGTTTTTTATTTTCACACGTAACAAAAGGGTTAATTTACAGTAAAAATAACGAAAATCAACAAAAAAATATCTAAAATTAAAAATTTCACAAGTATTTGAAATAAACATAGGCAGATCTTTACCTCAAAAATTGAGGATACACCAATGAAATGTTTGTTTAACTACCACTAGTTTTTTTTCTGCTTGCTACTATAATAGCCTGTGTTTGGCCAATTTTATCTTAAAACTTTTTCGACTGCTACTTTTGTCTTTTGAAATTGGTTATGTGAATTTAAAGTCGCAATTTTAAATGGAAAATGGGTACTCGGAGAGAGACCAGTATTGATGTAAGAAAATTTATATTAAGGTTATTTAAGAGAGGAAAATCTTATCGTGAAATAGCTAAAATTGTTGGTAGAAGCCACTCGTGTGTCCAGAAAATCATTGGAAGATTTAAAAGCGATGGATTAATTAAAAATAAAAGTGGAAGAGGAAGGAAAAGTATTCTGAGTGATGTAACCAAAAGGAAAGTTTTGAAAGATATCAAGATTGATCCTAAACTAAGTGCAGTCAAACTAGCTGCAGAAACTTCTCGAATAATGGGCAGAAGTGTAAGTGCTGAAACTGTGAGAAATGTGATTAGACATGCTGGATATAGCAGTCGAGTAGCTAGAAAGAAACCTTTCATAAGCTTACAAAATCAGAAAGACCGTTTGGAGTTTGCAAAATCTCATCAAATGAAGACAGATAACTTTTGGAAGAAAGTTATATTTAGTGACGAAAGTAAATTCAACATTTTTGGAAGTGATGGCCGTCACACCGTTTGGAGAAACCCGAACACCGCTTTGGATCCAAAAAATTTACATCCTACAGTTAAACATGGTGGTGTCTCCGTCATGGTTTGGGGTCGTATGGCTTCAAATGGGGTAAGAAATTTAATTTTTATAGATGGCATAATGAATCATAAGCTTTATATGGATATACTCAACAACAATCTTAAGGAAAGTGCAAAAAAATTGGGTTTAGATGGAAATTTTATTTTCCAGCAAGACAACTACCCTAAACATACGGCACGTAATGTCAAAATGTGGTGTCTTTTTCATTGTAAACAGCAATTGCACACACAACCACAGTCCCCTGACATCAATGTCATAGAAAATTTGTAGGCCACACTCGAAATAGCGGTCCAAAAACACCAAATTAGGAAAAAATCCCATTTAAAGCAAGTGTTACACGAAGAATGGGATAAAATATTTCCAGATACCACCAAAAAAATTGGTCGAATCGGTACCAAGACGTTTGGAGGACATTATAAAAGCCAAAGGACATGCAACCAAATATTGACACTGTCTTTGTATGTGATATGTCACAAACATTTCATTGGTGTATCCTCAATTTTTTGAGGTAAAGATCTGCCTATGTTTATTTCAAATACTTGGGAAATTTTTAGTTTTAGATATTTTTTTTGTTGATTTTCGTTATTTTTACTGTAAATTAACCCTTTTGTTACGTGTGAAAATTAAATGACGTTTGCACCTCTAGTTAATGTGTTATTTAGATTTTGAAAGTTGGATTTATCAAGTAAAAGTAAGGTGTATCCTCAATTGTTTGTGCCACTGTATATTAAATTCTTTAAGGTATCCGATTATGTTCGCGCGGAACCGTGATTTTAAAAAAGCGCATAAATGGATAATTTCCATGATATTTAGAGTCACTTAGATTAGAATACATGTATGAAATTGTTTTAAAAACATTATGACAAAAATAAAATTACTTAAATACAATATTTTGACAAAAAATTAACTTAGAATAATCTTTTTTCAAAACGTTCACCTTTTTTAAAATATGCTTCAATAATAATAACATTTTGCTTACATAAAGTAAAGACTTCTCCAGAGAGCCTGAAGTTGGATTTTTGAAAAAAATTAACATTTTTTTCAGAGTTACCACCAATTTAAATAATTATCGATGCTTTTTTCTTAAAATTTCTTTCCTCTGTTGTAGTAAAATATGGATAAGTCCACTTCTAAGTTATATATTTCAAAAGTTCTAGTTCTGCCTCTGTAAAGAGGTCTGAGCTATATACAGGTAAATTACTATTATAATAGAAGGATTTTCCATATAAGAAGAATGTTTTGAAAATTGGTTATTTTTTGTCAAAATATTGTACTTAATTAATTTTTTATAGTAACAATATTCTTAAAACAGTTTTATATACGTTTTTTAATCTAAGTGACACTAAATATCATAAATATTATCCATTTATACGCTTTTGCAAAGTCACGTTTCCGAACGTAGTCGGATACCTTAAAGAAAATTACATGTATCTTTCTATCTGCTTTTTGATTCTGTGAATGCATCAAGAAAATTGTTTAATAACTGAATGTTCACAATTGTGTTAAAATTGAAAGTCACAAATTACGTCCCTGATATTGCGATATGAAGTAAAGAGATATAGGAATTAGGTTCAAAATTTATTTCTTTATTTAACTATATCAAGGTGACTAAACGTCATCAAAAAACTAAACGGAACTCAACTAAACGGAGGTCAGTCCTTCTTTTATAGGTTCTCTCCTTCCTTGAAAAGTGTCCTCCTATTTATCCTCCTTTTCAATATTTTAAAACTGATCTGTTAATCTCTGTATTCAGAGAAGAACCAAACATGTTTCCAGTGTGTCGAATAATGGTTTGAAACTAATATCACAGGAAATAACAGTTTTCAATGGTGTTTTTTGACTTCATCTGAAGTAAATTGGGCAGATATAGAAAACCCCGTGCTGAGTTTTTATCCAAAGAAGAGCCTAATATTAAAATCTATGAATACTGTTTGTTTGAAGAAATTAGAAGATTGAATGTATATATTTAATTTCTGACAAATTAGAACAATTGGAAAACCAATGATAAAGGATGGGTGAAAATACTTAACCTATTTCAGAAAGTAACCCATTCCATATGAAAATTTAGTTATTCTTGTTAGAGTTTTTTTCAATTGGTAATGATTTTCGACAAGTGAGAAATCAAGATTGAATGTTGATATTTTAGCTGTAGTACCTACCGTAAAATTAAGTAAAAAGGATAATTTTGGCTTCAAAATTTCCGATATATTACAAAATGATCTATTGACACACACAAAATCGTTCAATGGAAAAATACTCTTTTAAGCAAATATGTAAAAGGAATGTAAGCATAATTAGCGTATTTTTGTTTGAATTAATAAAATGCCTTATATATATATATATTTACGTTGTAATTTTTTCTTGAATTTTTTGTCCTCCTTTCCACTGTCAAAAATTTGGTCACCTTCCTGTTATGCCAAATTGAAGCCTGATTCAACTCAAGACCATTGTTTGCAGATTGTTCAGATGTTAGACTCCAGGAGATTTTTTTAATTAGAGTCCCTTTCCTCGAACTTTGAGAAGGATCTGAGCTTATCTTCTCGCTGGTTCAAGCAATCAAGCAAGGATTCTGGAAATGATGATCCACCCCCTTGCAGAACAGATCCTTCTCAAAGAACTCATCTCTAAGTTGAGTTGAAAAATGCGTAAGGTGCATATCAACTGGTACGAGGAGTCGACAAGGACCCGACGGGGGAAAAGGTTCACTCATCAACTGAATTATTTTCATTTGTCACGGGTTTGATTCATGTCAAATATCTGGCAATTAGTCGCTAGATTCGAAACGAATCATGATATTAAGTCAGGTACGTTGAAACTTTGTTCTTGCGGAGTTCTTAATGTTAAAATTCTTATTCTTTGGAAATCCATTCTTAATGATTTGTTCTTAGCTATTCATTCCTATTCTTGAATTCATTAAATTATTTTTTTTATCTCTATTTAAAACGTACAGCCCAATAATTCTATTGAAATTCTAATCTGTATCCCACACATTATCTGCCTTCATTAATTAAATTCCAATATTCGTGATGTAAAAGTAAATTTTAAGCACTTTAAAATATATTCAAATTACAAAAAAAAAATTTCTAAGACAACTAAAAAAAAGATGATAATGTTAAAATGTTTTTAAAGTCTAAAATTATGGAAAACTGTAATCTATTATTTTCGAGATTGGGATCAATATTTGCGTACAAGAACCAATACTAGTGATAATATCTGAAAAAACATCCTATTCCGCCGATCATGAACCTGAAGAAATTTAAATATCTTGAAAACATTTCAAACTATACCACGGTAAATGTGAAATCACAGGGCTATTAAATGCCCCCTTTTTAAGGGAATTTAAAGTTTTCTAAATAAAGTACTTTGCACACACACATTTCATTATGATAATTTTATACGAGTAAAAAATAAGACCAAGAAACCATTTCCATTTGAAATTTTAAAGATGTATTTTATAATATTTTAAAGAGAAAAAACACAGATTATATACAAATTATTATACATTATTCTATCTTTCCCATTAAAGCACTATTAATAGTTATAAAGGCTGTCTAGCCACATATTTCTCTAGAGTGATTAGGATTAACTTGAAAAATAATTTCTCCTCTGATAGCATTCCAACTAAGCCTTTGGATATTAGTATAAAGTGAATTTTAAAGAATAGTTTTTGAAAATGTAATGAAATATCTATTTTCACAATCTTATTAGCTCATTTCGCTCAAACTCAAGGTTTTAGATGTATAACACTTTCAAATAATTAATAGATTACTTATTTACGAAAATAAGTTATAAGCAAATATGAATTGAGTAGAAGTGAAGTTGATATTAGACGCCCATATTTTCTTTTAGCTGTTTAGTGTAGTAATTAAAGAAATTCCTCCCCTCAGGGGCCTCACCTTCTTTAGGTAAACAAGGGTGTTACACGAAGTCAGGGTACCCTAGTGATCTTTCTCTAATTTCGACCCTCCTGCTGGTCTCATTCAATTTTCTTATCCCGTCGAGACCACAGATATATACTATACTGTTTGAATTGGATTCAACATTGGGACAAATTGAAAAAAAAACATATTTTCATAAACCCTTGCTTTTAATCATTACATAGCTTAAGTAGACAAAAAAATCTCTATATTAGTACGAAATATGTCTCCCTGTAGCAGAAATAACCTCTTCAATTCGTTTTGGTATTGACTTCACTAGTATAGCGCACATGTTCTTAATTTCGTCATCGTTTATCATTTGTTCTGTTGTCCTGCAACTCATCTTAGCTGAAGGATTCTGGAGAATATATAATACATTCTCAATAGCATTTAGGTCGGCTGAATTACTGGGCCAATTAAGCACTTTTATTTTATTTTGTCTAGACTAATATTGAATTGTGACAAGGAGCCAAAACATGTTGAAATGTTCCATCAAACGTTTCCATGGATGGAACAATTCTACTGCGTTATATTCTTATGTATTTGACGTAAGTCATCATGCCTTTAAAAGGAGCTAAGCTTCCAGTGCTATTTGTTATGAATCCCCCGAAAAAAACACATCTGTTTAGAAGGGTGTTTTGCAGTCTGTTGGATATGATTTGGCAGCAGAGTTTCCACTTCACTTCGTCTAACTACACTTGATTTGTATCTCTACATGAATCAATGCGGCTGAAAATCCCCCTCTTCTAGTTGTTAATGGTGCAAGATCGGTAAACGTTTTTTTTGACTGTGTTAAAAAGTGCTTTTTCCTCGGCCTTACGACTAACTTCCATTTTCGGTGCAGTTGAGGTACTCACTTCAACACCCAATCAATCCCTCCGAAGATCTGTTCTTGTCTTACTTTGATTTATTTTGTTATTTCTTATTAGAATTTTATCAGTTTTTGCAGTAATTTTCCGTTTGAGTCCACATCATCCTTTTCTTTTCGGGAATGACAATCAGAAATTTTGAAATGTTCTTAAAACTCTTGAAACACACTTGATTTGCCCACACCAAATACCGTCGATATTTCTCTCACAGTCATAGAAGAGTGTTCTTTAAGAGCGATTATTTAGAACACTTCCTCGAAGTAATATCCATCTCTGAACAAGCAAAAGTAAAATGTGTTACGTGGAACGCAAAAATTTATCCACCAGTTACCACACAGAAAAGTTCACAACTGAACAACTAATGTACGAAAACCAGTGAAACGGAAAAATTATAGTCAGTGTCGATCCGTTACATTACTTCTGAGCAGATAGAACCAGTTCGAGGTGGTTCGGGACATAATTGGTAATCATATACCAACACAGACAAGAAAAAATTGCGTGTGTCCCAATTAATTCGAACAGTATAGTATGTTATAAATATACGTCGATACAATTATCGATTAATCTATTTTGATTTGATTACTTATTATTCGTTATGAACAACATATTTTTGTATTCCTTTTGTTTGTATTGCGTTAATTTAGTTTCCTTTTTCTTGAATTTGCTTAAACATTTTGATTTTGTTGGTTTGTCAAGCCGCATGTGTTTTCCGTGTGTGGCGTCCCGTAAGGAGGAAAATGGTGTCCTTTGCGTTTCCTTAGGTCCATGCTTTGCTGCAGACGGGAGGCAGGAGTGAGCCTGCTCCTATGAATCGGCTGGTGATAAGTGTCTTCGGAGACATTGCTGTAGGTTTAGTGCTGCAGATGCGGGTTTACCCATTGGATTCTAACCTTGATGATGTAGTATTATATTCTGGGTGTGCTCCAGGTAAGCTCCGTGCATGGTTTTTACCAGATAGCCGGCCCACTGCCTCCCTTGTTGGACTCCGTGGTGGGTGGAGGCACACTAGAACAAAATTGTTTTCGCGGTTATGGATCCAATGCAGCTGTGCCCGGGTAAAGGCCTTGTTTTACCCACTTTCAACTACTTCTAGATTTTTGTTAACTTTGCTTCCTAACAATGAGATGTCTAAATGATCATCCTTTGCTATTAACAAAGCCCTCATCGGAATAGGTGTTGAACCGAAATCAGTAAAACGGTTACGCTCTGGGGATCTACTTATTGAAATAAATTCTGCTTTTTATTCTTCTTGCGAAATCTTTCCTAAATAGTCTTGTCACAATAAGTACTAATAAAACACTTAATTCCTGCCATGATGTTATTTCTGAAACCGACCCGTTGATCACCCTTGAAGTGGAAATCATCAAAGGGTTCTCCAATTAGAGTGTTATTCTGGTCAGAACGATCACATTAAAACAGTGCTTCTCAAACTTTCTATACTTGCGACCCAATTTTGAATCACAATTTTCATCGCGCAACCTCCATACAAAAAAAATACATTGAATTCAATAATAATATACTTTGATGTAAAGCTACAATATATGAATTTAATTGTAAACCGTACAGATTAACATGAGAAGTATTAAATTTCGTATATAACTTTATGAATGCCTATAGGGCCACTGGAAATTATTGAACTTTTAGTTATTTTAGTACTGTTAAATTAATTATGAAACACATTGTGTATGCGGTACTGACACATTTATAAGTGTATTATATCAGTGCAAATGTGAATTTTATATTTTATTATGTCAGAATGCATTTTGTTTTGCTTATTTTCAGAAAATTAATAATTTTTTTAAATAATCTTTTTTCCCGATATACTCGAGCCCCCCTTGCAGGGTTATCACGCCCCCTAGGGGGCGCGCCGCACAGTTTGAGAAACACTGCTTTAAAGAATGCAATAATTATTCCAACAAAACATTTAATTTTAACATTCAATAGCACAATACTACTGACAACTATAAAGCTGGAAATACCTCAAATGTAAAATACGCCCATACATACTGAATCCTCTGCGCTGTTTCAAGTGCCAGAGGTTCGGACATTCGCAAACTGCCACGGACAACTGACTTGCTCTAGATGTGCGTCTGCTGGACATGCTTCCACAGATTGTATTCTAGAGACTAAATGTATTACCTGCTCTTAACCCCATTCTACTGATTCAAAACTCTGTCTCAAGTGGAAAACCGAAAAACAAATTTAAGAGATGAAAACTAACAAAAATATATCTTATTTAGAATACAGAAAATTAATACCCCCTCAGATATCACAAACATAAGCCTAGGCTGCTAAATCTTCAAAATCTACTACTCAGACAGATGAAAATATCACGTTTAAATTTACTTGAACCACTTTCATCCCTCCCGAAACCAAATATATCACTTTCCACTCCTGCTGATTCACATCATCCTCTTCAACCCAAGCACATTTCTTGCCATCCATCTCTTCAATAGCAGCTACAATGTCGGAGCCTATTCCTGTGTCTAATGCAGTACTTTCTACCACCAATAATATGTTCACCCCTATCGAAGCTTCTTCATTCATATCAGTTTCCCCATCCAACTCCACTATTGAACATCTACTGAAGGACGGGTTTTGAAACAAAATGCAAAAACTCGTGCAAAGAAAAAAAATAACTAAAAAAATAAATGAAACAAAAATAGAAGTAAAAATAGCACCGCACCTACTACGGAAAAGTACATCTCAACAGGATTCATCAGACAAGGAACTGATTCAATACGATCTGTCTGAATGGGTCTTAATGGAGGATTATTGGAATAAAGTTAATAACCGACCCGATATAGAAACGGTAGGAATTAATTTTTTAATAAAACCTAGATTGTGGGATTTGAAACTTTTTTTACTGTAAACCTACTTTTTTTAATTTATCGGTTTTTAAGATATCCGTTATTATAAGATCTTGGTGGGGGACCCAAATTTGTTTGCTTTTATCATTAGAAAACGATTTTTCTACTTGATTTCTATTTGAATTTCTATTGAAACCGTCACTGACTTGATCATGTGTTTTAACAAATGCTTCTCGCCATATTTGGCACTTGTGCCAAAACTCCACATTCACTCACTACAGATTTTCCTAAGACAGATTACAAATAAAGCTCTAGAAAACAAATCCAATTTTTACAGAAATTCATGGAAATCTTTGCTATGACTAAGACTTCGTGGGGATTAAATTATAAAAATTATATAATATTTTTGACACACAAAGCTTTAGTCAGCAATCTGAAAGATTCTCTAAACGGCTTTAAAATTGTTTAAACCCTTTTTCTTCTATTTATTTAGTTCTAGAAAGCAATGGAAAATAAGTTTGAGTAGTTATTTGTGTGTAGTTTACTCATATAGTTAGGGGAGATCCTGTGGATCCTTGAGATACTTTATCCATAAGATTTCTCTCAAATAAAACTAATCTTTAATATTTGTAGATTTAACACTAAAAAAGAAAACATTGAAACTTGCACTATACGATTGAAATGAGTATCCAATTATATTTATTTTGCTTTGAAATATTTTGCTAAGTACCTAAGTTGAACATGAAGTTCGTTTATAAAAATGAATAAAAATTATATACTTATGTTACATTCCAAATTGTTGTCACTCTGAAGTTGACACAAGAGTTTCTTCTCTCCATCTATCATTCGCATACCTGAAAATAAGAAAACTGTGTCATACAACAATGGTGAATAAGATTTAAAAAGGTAAAAAAAGAAATGTAAATACACTCTACAACAAAAGAACGACGCACCGAGAACATGTTTGATTCGGATAAAAATTAGTGGATATGAAGAACATGCATAGCAAAATAAAGAATTAAAATTTCCGAAAAATTGAAGGATTATTTCAGAGTTACAAAGGGAGGAAGTGAAAAAGTCAACCTCTGGTCTGGATGCACATGGCGTAGCATAGACTGATAAAGCCCCCGGATGGTGTTCTACGGAATTTCATGACAAATTGTCTCCAACTGTTGGGTTAAATCGTCAGCCTTCCAGAATGGTTGCAATCCTCACCCCATAACGTCCCAAATGGGCTCTATGAGACAGATCAGGTGACGTAACTGGTCAAAGAAGGCAATTTGAATTCACGTCACACAAAACTCATTCAGACTTGAACCATGAACTGTAATAACCATCTACTGCCACAAACTAACGTCAATTGTCAAACAGTACCCTACATTGCCATCACGCTTATTCTAAGTACCGATATTTAAACATTTGTTCATTTGCATCTTTCATTCACTCTTGACTTCTTGGATTTGGTTGGAAAAGAGTTGCCATTACTTCGGAGGGCATTGCCTTGATGAGTGGTGTAATATTCCCCAAGATCAGATTGATAATTTGATACTCAGCATGCCTAGGTGTTGTAAGGCCTGTATTGTATCGTCTGGGAGACATACTCCGTATTAACCATCATACTAACCCTGTTATACTGTTTTTTGTAAATAGGTTCTTTTTTGAAATTTGCTCCAGGGAGTAAAAAACGCAATTTTTACTAATTATGTCAATTATATAGCATCTTTTTTGCTCTTTACCTTTTTTTTTAATAAATAGACTTTACAAATAAGTCAAATTTGTTTTGCTTCTGTCTCTTTCCTTACCTGAACTTCATTATTCTTAATTTATGGAAATGAGTGTATCTTAATTTTGTGAATTGTTACTTGCATTTACTTTCCATTTCTATTAAGCCAAGTTGGAAGCTGTTAATTTTTGAATGGAAATAAAAACATCTATCTTGTGACAGAGCTCAAATGGAACAGAATTTGAAGCTGACTAAAAATAACTTTAGAATCAAATGAGAGCATTAGGCTAATTATAGTACTTCGCGTGTTGGCTTATATTTTTTCATTATTCTTAGATATTTATACACTGTGTGCAATTTGCATTGCAATGACGGGATGTTTTTGTCCCTTAAAGAAGTTAACTAATTTCAGTGGAAAATCTTGTGGAACGTGTAGCCTCTGTTATTCTTGGTTGAAGATTTGAAATAACTCATACACTTTTTCCTTCATAAAACTCATTTTGTAACCAATTTCTTTCAAGAACATCATTTTCTTAGAAATATCAAATTTTCTTAGATATATTGATTTTCTGAAGTATTTATTATTTATTCTCTCTAAATTGTTCCAGTTTTTTATACTTTATATTTCCGAATGTAAGCCGATCTATGTTTATAAGCCGAAAGCTGGTTTTTCTTAAAAAAATTATTTAAAAATCGAAATCCGTTCATAAAAAAAAAAAAAAACTGTAATTTTCAAATATGACACCGTGCAGGTAAAACTGTTGCCAAGAGGGTAAAACAGGTGGAATATTTTCCAATCTGTAAAAATTTTCTACTGTAAAGTAAAAAGCCAGACAAACCAACGATGATAGGTCTGGTAACCCTATTTGAATCTATCCCATTTTTTTCTATTTATTTACTGTCTTATTGTCTTTGCGCTAGTGCCAATTGTTTTGTTTTGTTTAGAAAATGGTGGAAATTGCACTAAATCGTCTTATGTCTTGGTACAACATGTTTATCATATGCTTTCAATGAGTGAATGGGAATTTTATCAACTGGACATTGACTTTGAAGGCCTTATGCGATATTTTTATCTTTTTATAGTTCCATTCAAAACATCTCAAAAGATTAAAAACAGTGGCGTAAGGCAAATAAAAAAAAATTTTAAAAATGCTTTTCGGGATTAGTGCCACCTTACTTTCACTTCAAAAAGTTGCAAAAATTCTCGACTTCTATAG
The DNA here is from genome assembly GCA_019973935.1 of Trichonephila clavipes. Taxonomy (NCBI): domain Eukaryota; kingdom Metazoa; phylum Arthropoda; class Arachnida; order Araneae; family Nephilidae; genus Trichonephila; species Trichonephila clavipes. The sequence continues at coordinate 454,788 of BMAU01021243.1, forward strand.
GGAAATATACGGTTCTTCTAATGCAATAGCAAATTTAGTCAGCTTTAGAAGCACTAAGAAAACGTTTTAAAGAAATTTTATTTCCACCGTCTGATTAATTTTAACAAAATTTCCTGTTTTCCAATTGGATGATCTATCTATCAACATTCCATTGATCATGAGCAACTCTGTTCAAACAACATCGTACAGATCACAGTTTTCTTTGATTTTCCATGGGCATGCCACCACCACCATACATATACACTGCTGGACAATTGCTAAGGACGGATCACAAATTGCTATGTAGCATAACATTAAGCGAGACATGAGGCCTAGTAGGATAAAATATAGTTGCCACACTGTTCAGACATTAGAATAAAGAATATTTATTGTTCTGGAAAGTACAAAAACCGAAACATCTGAAAGAAAAAAAAAATGTTCATTTGATCTGCGTACGGAGAAATGGAACAATGCATCTAAAGTCAGCAGGTACCTTAAAGAAAGGTACCAGTACGGGATATGTCCACCGTGGAGTGTGATGCCACATTCCACACGTCGTACCATACTTTGCACAACATTATCCAGCAGCTGTTGAGGCAATTTATCCCATTCCTCTGTGAGTGCACGGATGAGGGTGTTCTTGTTTGTCGGAGGATAGTTTCGACCAGCAACTTGCCTCTCCAAAGCATCCCACACATTTGCAATGGGGTTTAGATCTGGAAAACGCGCTGGCTATACCAAAAGTTGAATACCCTCGCTGTCTAGACAATCCTGAACAGCGAGTGTTCGATGACATGTTGCGTTGTCGTCCATAAAAACAATTTATCACCGACAGCACCACGGAAAAGACGAACATGAGGAAGTAGAACTTCATCAAAGTATCGTTGGCCCGTCATAGTCCCATTCGCAACACATGTAGGCGCGTGCGGCCATTGATCATGATGCCAGCCCACACCATGATACTGCATGTCGGATATCGGTCCTTTTCCTGGATATTTTCTGGTACCACTCTCGCGCCAGATCAGTTGGCGTCTACAATCCGATGACAGACTGAACCTACTCTCATCTGAGAATAGTACGCATGCCCAGTCCTGTTCAGTCCAATTGTGATGCTCACGACACCATTGCAAACGGGCAGTACGGTGCTGTCTGGTCAATGGGGGACACACAACAGGTCTGCGTGCGTATAGTCCTCCTCCCCTCAAACGTCTGGCAACAGTTTTTCGGGAGATCTGCTTTCCTGAGGCAGCAAGAAACTGATTTGCCACCTGTTGAGCTGTGGTGCGCCTGTTCCGTTTTGCTGATAGGACGATATATATGTCTTCTGCAGGCGTCGCACTTCTAACACGACCTCCCCCGTGCCGTCTACTACACATTCCAGTAGTTTTAAATGACTTCCACAGCCGTGAAACAACGCTGTGAGAGATGTCGAACACCCTGGCAACATCTGTTATTTTTCGCCCTTCTTCGATCTTTCCAATAATTCGGCCACACATAAAATCATCTATGTGATGTCGGGAAGACATGCCAAAAATTTTAGGTTCGTCTATTAAATCTTTCCTGTAAAACTTTGACTTGAAACAACAACTGTCCACACGCGTCAAAACCTTTAAAGCTCTTATGAACGCTATCACGTGATGAACAGACGTGGAAAAAATTTGCATACTCATACTTCTTCTTACTAATATCCCGCACTTATTCTAATTTTCCACATTTTGCTTCCTTTCATTTTGTGGTTGCTATGGATGATAGTGTTATCCGTCCTTAGCAATTGTCCAGCAGTGTATATATGTGTGTGTGTAAATTAATACAAATGAGGAATTGAAGGAATTAAATGAAAGATATTTAAAATAGCAACTGCATTATGTGCAATTTCAAAGAAAGTGTATACACGACTCCTGCCAAATGTCTTTCCCACAGTTCGTGAAAAAGACTGTAGGGGCTCTTCGCTAGTGCACTAGGTTGGACATTGGATTCGCTTAGAACAACTTTGCCACCACAGCTCCGCCGTTTACTACAGCAGCCATCCTGACTTGACTATTATTTTCAGTAAAGAAAAAGGACATATCAAATTGCAGAGCATTAGAGCCTGTAATGGATAAAATAAAACGAAACAGAAAATATAGAAAAGTAAATATTTAAGGGATATGTGTGTCCTTTTTTTTCTTGTGAAATTCGAGGTTTCATTAGACTAATACTCCCCGCATCTTCACATGATCTGCAGCCGTAGAGGTAGTGATAGATCTCTTGTGATTTCCTACTTTTTCTACCTACTATCGATCTTTGGGCGTTACTTTCCGATCTTATACGGTCCAACAAACTGTGACCAGCGCCTAACTGAGTCCACTATATGTTCACTAGATGTTGTAGCCATGGGCCTCCTTGCACCGCTTATTGAAACTTTTGCGGTTCTCTTCTTTCATCTTCAAAATATTCTCTCTGTGGCTTCTTGTCATTTTTCACTTGTAGCCTTTCAGAAAATGACAATCATCTAGCCCACAGGCATATCATCTTCTAACACAGTAAATACATGGTTGTAGTTTTTATTCGTCGACGGTAATGGGCCTATATGAAAAGTACTTAATGTGATATCTTCCTTCGAAATAGAATTTAAAAACTTTCAGCTTTTCCACGTTTCCTATTTACAAGTATACAATCAAGGCAATGCGATATAACATTTTCGAAACATTTTTTTATGGACGTAAAAATTCTTCTTAACTACGTTTTCAGTCTTAGGTACACCAAAAGGACCTTTAGAGTGAATATTTTCAACGATTTCTGTTTGTTTTAGTTGAGGTACAACCAAAAGATTAGTATCATTTTTCACATTTTTTAAAAGGAATTATTCTTAATCACAAAGTCTTTAATTAATACATTCATCCCTTTGTTGACAGTTAGCAACTTTCGATGTCATTTTATCCTATTCATCTAATACATTTTCAATATGCTATTGAAAACACTCTCTGCAAAAGAGGATTCCTTCCATAAATAACTTGTGACTTTCAGGGAATCGATTCCTGGTTGAAATTTCTTGAATTGGTTCTAAACTTTTGGTATTTAAATACACGAAGCACTTAGTTTTGGAGTAGCAGCTGGGGTTATTTTTGATTTTCTTTTGTAAGGGCTATCTCTACTCTTGGGACATATGCTTCTCCTCGAACCTTGAGCTGAGTAGTATTTTGCCTTCAAGTGCTTTTTTTAATTTCGATTCATGAGGAATTTATCCCTCGTATTTAAGCCCAAGAATCTATAAGTGCTGCAATAGGGTGATTTTTCACTAAAATGTCAACCTATTGCAACTCTCCAATAAAATTATTTTTTTATTTGGAAATTGAAATTTAATATTATTTACATTATTATGGTTTCTCCTATCTCTATCAGTGCTACCTATTATTTCTCTATTGGATTCAAATAGTGTTTTGTAGGGTTTTGGGCAATGTCTAGCATACGGATTTCTATCACCGTGAACATGGCATTCTTTATTTTGTTAGTCAAAAGCTTTTGGGAAGCATTATAGGATCATACTTGTAGTGTTCCCTTCTCTGGATTTGAAAATGTCTACTATATTTTTGATAGAAATTTCTTCTTCTTTATGAGAGATACGTCAGGAAGTGACAAAAATATCACATTCTTTTGCTAGTTTCAAGGGTGTGCCCTTCCCTTGCCTAATTCCAATGGGAGTTGCGGTTTCATTCTGAAGTGTTTCGCACAGTTAGTCGGCAATTAGATTGAATAGCAATCCATAGGAATTAACGCCTATTACTGATAGTTGGCGGTTAATCTTGCTGTTGTTGCTTGTTTCTCCTGATCCTGATAATTTCATTGCGTTTTTTTTTAAAAAATTAAGCATTTATGGGGAGTTGGTTGGAACCCTAGTACTATTGATTTAAGTTTGTCATAATATTATTTTAAGTCTTCCCCCTTTTAGCTATAGTAAAACATTGCTTGACTCTCTCTAAGTACACTAATTAAGAGATTTCTGATTTTACTCCCTCGTTAGCATTTTTAGCAACAAATACCCCTTCTAAGAATTGGAAGAAAACAGTCAAATTTTCCGATTTTGTCGGAACAGGAATAGTAAGTTTTTTAATGCTTCTTATTAATTTCCATAAGCTAATTCCGCGATGTTTTTCTTCGTTATCTATTCTAGGGGGATTCAAACTTAAGATTATCCGTACACCTTCAAAACGACATTTTCGTCAAATTCCGATTTTTGAATTTCAATGTTACTTTAAAATTTAACCTTTTTTCTATAAAATGGTACTTAAATTTTATTTTATCTTATTTACAATTTAAGTTATAGGGATTTGAATTTTACTCGATAACTAGTTTTTGAAACCCGAAGTACAAGTCTGCATTCTGGAAGTTGGAAACAATGTTTGTTTACATTTTATTTTTCAAAATATCGTTTAAATATGCAATAGGAAAATTATACAGTTTAAAACTTGTGAATTTGAGATTTTCAGAATCTTTAGAAATATAATTGGCAATAGGTTTTTACTTATATTCTTATCCTCGATCTGGCAGGAAAAGAGAGTGTGTTATTGTTTGTTTACATTTGTTTGCAATTGCGTAGCTTTTTATAAGTTTCCGTTTAATCCTTTTTTATTGCTGTAAACTTTAATTTTATTCATTTAAAATAGGTAATTCTAAACGTAGAATTAGTGCAAAGAGGAAACGTCGATTTCTTGGTAATGGATATACCAATGAACATTGAAAAAATAGCAGTTCAACATCTACCAACGCCAGTGCTTCGAAGATTCAAATGTCTGCTGTCTTTGATGAAGAAATGGAAGAGCACATGAAATTAAACCACTAACTGGTAACAGAATAATGGATGTAGAAGTCTTCTTGAATTTGTGTGTAATTTACAACTTTGTTGCCCAAGATGTTTGCAAGAAGGTTTACGGCTCTCTGAAGATTCCATGTGGAATTGTGCTCAAATTTTGTTATTAGGTGTAACTATTGAAACTTTTACTTCGGGCTTTTTAGTTCAAATAAAACTTGAAACTGTGCTCCTGAGGTAAATATAAGATTTGTTTATGGTATGTGACAAATTGGGAAAAGTTTGACATAAGCGTTTAAATTCTGTGCAACGCTAAAGTTATCCAGACTCAAGCCAACTGCATCCACTAATATGCAAACCAACTCATGTCTGTGATTCTCTGTGCAAAAAACATCCCCTGAATGCTACATCAAGGGACGGCAACCTATGGCACGCAGAGCGATTCTCAGTGACTACTCTGTAAAATTAAAATAAATCTCCTTTCAACGCCTCGTACATTTTTATATAAGGGTTAGGTTTCGCTTTCAATTCTCTGCTATCAAACGATTCAGCTTGCTTGTAGTTTGTGTGCCTTATGTAAAAGAAAACATCTTCTGTTGAAATGCGACTTATTAGTGTTAAATATTCGACGAAAATAAAGATTATTGAGCAATACTTGTAAAAAGAGGAAGCATTCATTACGGCTCAGTGAATAAAAGTAGTTTGTACTTTACTTACCAAAAGCTTGAGAATCGACGGAAAATGAAAAACAAATGTCTCTTAGGTAGAAATCAAAATTCTACTTAACAAACATTTTGCATCGGTAATATAATAAATAAACAAAAACAGTTATTCTATCAACATATTTCATTTGGATTGGAAATAAGTTCGGTGAGAAAAACCGCTGTGGGTTAATTAAGCAAGTGAATCTCATTTCATAACAAATGTCTCTTTTAACTAAATATTAGAGGAACTGTAATTTTTTGAGTATTCTGTTAAAGAAGCATAATTATTTTATTTTTTTACTTTTGGTGTGAATCAAGCTAATAGAAGTAGGTATTAGAACACAATTTTATTTTTTTCATGTTCTTCTCATGTTCACTATTAGTCACGCCTATATATGAATATCGAGCATGATTTCAGTCGAAAGTTGAATTTATTTTGATGCACGACGTGATTTTTAGGATACTTTTAACTTTGTAACATTGTTAGTTTTATTGTAAAAATTTTTATATTTGTTTAACTATTGCGCCACAATTTCTAGTTACATATTGAATGAAATGCGAACTAAAAACAGAAAGCTTGATGTTCATGATTTCCAAGATTCTTGGACGAACGAATTTGGATTCGTACAACAAAAATATCGCGCTGTATGTGTGCTACGTCGGGAAAGTGTCGTACGTCAAGTGTACAAAGACATTTTCAAACTAAACACCAGACCTCATTTAAGAATTCTGATGAGAAATGGGAAGTTTTTTTTTTTTTTTTTTTTTTTTTTTTTTTTTTTTTTTTTTTTTTTTTTTTTAATAGAAAGAGCTGTTTCTGGATCTAAAACGGAAATTATATTTTTATGTCAAACAATTGAAGTCAAACCAAAAGTGATAGAATGTAGTTTCGTCATTGTTCATTGTTTAGCAGCTAAAGGAAAACCTTTTACAGATGGCGAACATATAAAGAACACATTTTTAAAAAGTACTGAAATATTGTGTGTTCAGCGATTTTTTTTACCTAACTTGCAATCAATATTATCCCGAATTCAAGAAATAACTGCTTCTACGCGAACTGTTGGAATAACACAAATGGCAGAAAATGTATCTGCAGAACAAAATTCAGGTTTACAAGAAACTGTTGCATTTAGCATTGCTCTTGATGAAAGTAAAGGCGTGATTGATGTTGCACACCTTGCAGTAATTGCACGATATAGTGATAAAAATAGAATTTATGAAGAGTTATGCGGCATGATTCCTCTGTCTGGTACGACTATAAAGAACTGGATATTTTTTCTTCAATCATAAATCTTTTTGAAAAAAAAATAAAAATAGAAGTAAAATATTTGTGTAACTACTGATGGCGCTCCTGCAATGTTTGGCAAGGAAAAAGGATTTGACAAACTTCTTGAAAATCATATTGGACATAAAATGTTAAACTTCCATTGCATGATACATCAAGAAAGCTTAGTTTCCAATACTTCTTCCCAAAGCTTAATTTCTGTAATGAATACTGTTGTTAAAATAGTTAATTTTCTAGTGTCTCGGTTTTCATTAGTATACAAACAATTGAAATCTTTTTTAGAAGCAAGGGAAAGTGAATATGGAGATCTTCCCTTGTACAGCCATGTCCTTTGGCTTAGTCGTGGTAATGTATTGAACAGGTATGTGTTTTGAATGGACTACATTAAAATTTTTCTTAAGCAGAAAATACAACATTTTCCCGAATTAGACGATAAGGAATGGTTATGTAAATTAAGGAATGGTTATGTAAATTGATATTTCTCTGATAGATGTAACTGAACATTTCAATGAACTAAACTTAGTATTGCAAGGAGAAACTCAAACAGTGCTTGAACGTTTTAAATATTGGAATGTCTTTACTACAAAATTAGTAGTCGCGTTAGCTTAGGGGTCAAGGTATCGGATAGTAGCTGGCATGTCACGAGTTCAAACCCAGTACCACTAAAGACCCGCCGTGTAGGGCAGCGATGCACGTTAAATCTGTCGAGAGCTCAAACGTCCTCTCAGTATTATGGTGTAGGAGCTCAGGTGTCGTCCTTGTTACTTGACCATGGTTTAAAATTACGAGGTCCGTCACCAAAAGCCCTCGTGTAGCTAAACAGTGCGACGTTAATATTCACTCACTGACATTGCTCCAAAATTAAATATATTTTCCCGTGATATTAAAACTAGAACCTTCAAATAATTTTCAAATGTTAAAGCGCTTGCAAATAAACCAACTATAGACAAAGATTGTCTTCAAACCTACGTTGAAGCAATTCATGAGGTGTTTTCTAAAAGATGCAAAGACTTTGAGGCTTGTATGCCTACATTTTCCTTCCAAATGAAACCTGATTTAACAGACCCATTAATAACCCCATGAGATTTGTACATTTTTGAGTGGATGGAAATTGATAATTTTAAGATAGAACTTTTTTAGCTAACGTCTTCAAAATTATGTAAAACAAAATTTACGGAAAAATTTGGAAGATAACTCTAGCTATAAATTGACAGCTATTTTAAACTGCTGGATTTGAGGGATCCTAGCCTGTACTGCTCTATATCTTCTCCAACCTTTCAATCAATTAAATTGCTGGATGTGTCCTTGCTTGGACGATTTAAGTGTTTGGAAAAATAGCATGTGCTCTGCTTTCCGCTTTTGGTTCAACATATATATGTGAACAAATTTTTTCTCATATGAGGTATATTTTGTGAGACCACTAAGAAATTGTTTAACTGCTGAACATTTAGAATCCGTGTCAAATTTAAAGTGACAAACTATACCCCTGATATTGCGACATTAAGTAGAGCTCTGCAGGGACAATGTTAGCATTACAATTTTAATTTTTTATTTAACTTTGGTGTATGAACACTTATATTTTATGTTGCTTACTTCTTGTATCATACATATTTCTAAGAATGCATAATATATGTACAATATAAATTTTTTATTTATATTGAAGAATAGTCCCATTTTAAGAGAGTGTACTCCTTATTCTAATAAAAATTCTTAAAAAATGCTTATTTATTTGCAGTTTTTATTTTTTATATTGAAGTACTAGCTATATTTTATGTTGTTTATTTTTATGCCAATAAATATCTTTAAATGATGCATAATTAATATATAATAAAACTCAAAATTTGTATTTTTGACCTCTATTTCCTAATTTTGAATGTATTTTCGTGAGAATAGAATTGTTTCAAATATTTCATATTGTATGCCACGCTGAATCATGTAGGTAGGTTGGTTTGGCACGCCCCACAGCTGAAAGGTTGCCGACTCCCTGCTACATTCTTCTAAAAATAAAATATTTCAATGTAGCGTTTCAGTTGATGGAAGGTGTCTGCGTAGAGGTTACACTTCTATGAATGAGTATGGCTGTGGTAGCCTAGTGGTCAAGCTATTGGATCGTGGCCGACTTGTCACGAGTTCGAGCCCAGTACCACTAAAGACCCGCCCTGTAGGGCAGCAATGCATGTTAAATCAGTCGAGAGCTCAAACGTCATCTCATTGGTATGGTGCGGTAGTTAGGAGAGGGGGTGCCAGCTCAGGTGTCATTCTCGTCACTTGACCATGGTTCAAAATTATGAAGTCCGTCGCCAAAAGCCCTCGTGTAGCTGAACAGTGCGACTTTAATATTCACGCACTCTATAATGGGTATGACGCAGCTTTGGTAAAGCAGCGGACATTAAAAAATGTCGTCTTACTGTCCCACCTGCAGATTGATTGATTGATTGAATATTAACGTCGCACTGTTCAGCTACACGAGGGCTTTTGGCGACGGACCACGTAATTTCCCACCTGCAGAAAGATATATAAAATTCTCAAAAACATTCAGTCTAAAACACTTGCAGCAGAACACAAGTGCCATAGCAATTTTTTCAAAACTTTGCGTTAAAATGGAAGCTGTTGGTGCTAAAATATTGCTGGCCACACAAACTGCAGCACCCTGAAGGAAGCGCGCAAACCATGTGAAATTTACATCATGCGCTGGTGGCGAAGAAGTATGCAAATTATTAGCATTATGCAAACACACATCGCGGGCGACCGTAGCGCAACCCACAAGCAATATATAAGGGGAAAACAGATTGGGGAATTGAAGAACGGGCAATTGTTTCTTCGTGCGGTTTTTTTTTTCGTAAGCTGTTTACCTATGCCTCGTGGAAGACATCGAGCGCCTTTTGACCAAGTTTCTGAATTTGACCGAGAAAGAATAGTAACCTATAGGGATTATACTTTAGAGAAATTGGACAAGGTGTTGGACGAAACGAAGCAATTGTGATGCGGATCTGCCATCGCTCGATGCAAGAGGAAAAAAGGATTGACGATCCCACCCACATCGTTGTGCCACTGCACGTGATTGCGAGCATGGCAGTGATGAATCGCGCAGCCACATCACGAACCATAGCACAACAGATTCAGCCAGAAACGCATGATTCGGTGTCCACTCATACCATTCGACGCCATTGCAACAGAGTCGAGTGTCCGTAAGGCGTCCATTGCTTCGTTTACCCTTGACTCGAAACCCCAGGTGTTTGCACCGCCAATGGTGCGATAAACAATGGACATGGACTACGGAATGGAGCGACATTGTGCTTACTAACGAATCTCACTTATGCCTGCAACATCACGATTTCGGATCTAGTTTAGAGACACCGTGGTGAGAGGCTGCTTAACTGTTTCGTTATGAATCATTACACTGGTTCTGCATCCGGTATCAAGGTTTGGGGTGGAGTTGGATTTCACTGCTGCAACCTTCAAGTAACATTGCCGGTACACCGAACAGCCAGCGCTACATCTTTGAGGTGTTGGAACCCGTGGTTCTCCCATACATTCAGCGTTTGCTGTCAGCCGTATTTCAACAGGATAATACGTGACCACACATGGCCCACAATGTTCCAGAGTTTTTCTTTACCCATCAGATTGAATTGCTATTTTACTTACTGACTTAGTCCAGGGAATCGAGCTCACCCAAAGGGTTTAGAGCTGCATCTGACCCTCCGAGAAGTTATTTTATTTGCGAATTAAACAAAAAACATGCACAAAAAGGTCCCGAATGAGAGACCCTCCCCCAAAATTCTTAGAATTGCTACCTTAGTCTGTTTGTTCTCCCGATCTATCGCCAATCGAAAACGTGTGGGGTTCAGGCTGTCACAAAGACTGGTCCGAGATACATAACCTGCTGCTACACCAGATCAACTTCGGCAATATGTGGAAGCCTTAGGAGACTGTTGTACACCAAGGATACATCCAAAACCTCTTTGATTCTATGACGAGGCTAATGGCAGTGGTCATAGCCAGCAATGGCGGCTACACTAACTGCTGATTTTGTCATCATCCACACGTCACAAGCTGTAATTATAATCGTTTTATCTTTGCACATCATGTTATCTGCCAAATAAATTTCGCTGTGATATCTCTGGTTCTTCTCGGTGTTGCATTTGTGTGGCCAGCAGTGTAGAGTTTTCTATTTTTCTATTGTCAAACGAAGTATTAATTATGCACACTATGATGGTGACGGGGATTCTAAGGGTCTTATCAGTGTCAAAGATACTTATGGGAAAGATAACGGCACAAAAAATGAATACATTGGGTAAATTCAAAAGTAGTAAGTGCCAGATTACGCAAACTAAAATAAAAAAATAAAAACCTGTCTGGTAAAAGCAAACTTATCGACTCATTTAATGATCGATTGCAGAACTATTATGGGATTGCTGTTCGTAGCAATGTTAGAAAATTATCCAGTCTTCAATTAATTTTTATTGCCGCCCTGTTTCATTGCTAATCGAGTGTCAAGAAACCTATACTTGCACAGTGTACTGTCGGAAAAGATAGCTGGTGCTACTACTAGCAAGCACTGTCAAGCGGCAAAAGCCAAAAGAAAAATATAAAGTTTTATCAAGTGAAGTATTGAACAGCATTAAGATTACATATTTAGAACTATGTATCAAAGAACTCCTTACTAAATGCCTGCATAGAAAAACACACATTTCAAATGAAAGTTGTTAGGTCATGTATAACAACAACGCACTGTAGCGCTATCTGTAATTAAATTTGTAAGAATTAGGAGTCGAAAGCTGTACCCCACTACAAGCAGATGCACGAATAAAAAGGCTTAGTGTTGCAAGTGATTGATTTTTTTATCAAACCTAGTAATAATTCACAAAATATGACGAAACATTAGTCCTAAGAAGCAACAAATATGGATAAAAAATCTGAAAGTAAAAATGATTGTAATGCAGCTAATGAAGGGAAATTGATTCCTGTTTTGGTACTCTGTACACTTCCGCTATTGTCGCTTGTCACTCCCCCTACAACTTATCACTTCTACGACTTCACTCATACCGAGTGGACGTAACATACCAGTCGTGCGAAAGTGCCTCTTTGCCTTCAGATACTTCAATTCTGAAATATATTGATAAATTGTTCATACTGATTACTTATGTTGATAATAATAAATATTTGTTTTCGATTACAATTTATTGATGTGTGACACCTTTCCTTTCGGTTGCTAAATATTTGTAGGAGTGATTTCATGAAAAGGGACGGAAGTGTGTAACAGGAAGGGCAGGAAGCGCGCGCTACTTGATTTGACCAATGAGCGCGCGTGATGTGTGTGTGTGTGTGTTATCTCTTTGCTACTCTCGCATCGGATCCAACTCTAGTAGTTTTTATTTTCATATTGTTAAAATTAGCATTATCAAAAGATAAGAATTCTAAAACTGGATTTCGTTTTCTTGACACCACTTCGCAAATACCAGCAAGTCTTATTAGACTTATTCAGGATAAACTTACGATCCCTACGCTCAATGGACTAAATTCATGTGACGTCACGATCACGTGATTCCGTCAGCAGGTGAATATGACGTCATTTGTTTACTACTATTGTGCGTACGATTATTTTGTTCTTAAACATTTACATTTTACTTTCTAAAATGTCTTATTTTGCTGAAATGTTTGCTCGATCAGTTAAAGAAAGGATAATTGTAGGGAAAAAAATCATTTTTTAATATCCCGATAAAAAATCTAAGTGCTTTGATAGCATCATGAAGCGTGAGGATTGCATACCATCTTCCCAGTGTTTATGTGTTTGACCATTATTTGAATAAAATGTTTTCAATACCGTAAGTCAAGTGAAACTTCTTCAAAAAGGATTTTGGATAGATGTAGACTTCTACAAGAATGTAAATATTTAAAAGCAAATATTTGTTTATTTTATATTAAGTTATATTGAGAGCATATTATGTTTAGTAAACTTAAATTTTACTTATTTTACACATCTTCAGAGTAGTTAACAGAGGTACTTCAGCATTTAATTATTTAAAATTAGAACGCAAGAATCTCTTATGTAACCATACATATATCAAAAAGAAGTATATATATTTATAAAACTTATTTTACTTAATAATTTTACAATATTACAGGGAAAAAGAAAAATATAGAAATGGAAAAATATCTTAATTTACTAAAGCTCTGTTAATGTTTATACTAATTGATGAATCAAGTACCACTTTCAAACATTAGAAATCAAAATTATCATTAACCATTTGTAAAATTACACGTAAAAAATTGTGCAACATTTTAAGTCTTTATTTGCTGCACTACTTTAGGTAAAATGTATGATTTATCAAGAATTGAATTCCAAATATGGTAATAAATTAAGGCATTAAAATTTTTAAAATAGAATGTGTATATAGTAGAATATAAATTTGTGTCCATGTATTAAATATAAAAGTCCTGCTCACACTCCTACATGACTAAAATAAAAAAGTCATTTTTGAATCCATAATTCTTTTACAAAAAAATAAAAATTGTAATATATTTGCATGATATCTATTAACACATATGTTTTTCGGAGTTTGACTGTAGGGTTTAAACCTGTCTCAAACACATATACAAATTTTTTTATTACATATGTATAACAAATATGCATTTATTGGCATTTGCACAATTTGTAGAATATTTATCATTATAGAGATTAGCTTTATTTTATACTTTTGCAAAAATAAATCTCATGATATAAGTCCTGAATAAATTTGTTGCATTGAGGATCAATTTTATGATATTTATCGAAGAGAACTACAGAGAATCTTTTTTTCAAAATTATTGTTAAGTGGTTAATTGGCCAAAATCACTGATAATTTTGTGTGACACATGTTTCGAAGACAAATTTTGGGCGCTTGTGTATTATAATAATCACACAATTTCTTTTTTTTAAAGTATAATTATGCCGGATGGGCAAAAAGTCCGTAAAAACTTTAAAAATTCAAAAAATCCGGAGAAATGAACGAAAAAAAGAACTGTTTGCAGGATCAGCATTAGTATGTCACGGGATTTTTTTTAAGCTAGGAAAAAAAAATAATTCGAAAATCATCCGGTAGGTGGCGCTGTTACAAGCGTCTGTGGTGGAAATATGCAAATTAGACGGCTATAAAAACCTTTGCTCTCAATGAATCCACATTCATTTCACCATTACAAACAGTGAATGTGAACAAGGATGCTCAGTGCGCCGGATAAAGCTTTGTTGGTGAAGTTATTTTACATGAACGAGGAATCAGCGACCATTGCCTTGCGTAAATTCCGAGTTCAGAAAAATGTGAAGAGTGGAAAAGGCCCTTTAACACCTGCAGGTCTCTTAAAGCTTGTTAAACGTTTTGAGAAAACTGGAAAGTTGGAGGATCGAGCCCGAACCGGACGACCATGCTTGAAAGAAGCACGTGCACCCTGCATTGCTGTCGAAATGGAAGCAATTGCGTCCAAAGCAGCTTCAGGGACCAGCAGTGCTAGTAAAGCTGCCAGACGATTGGGCTTACCACCATCATCTGTCCGCAATATTCTTCGTCGAATCCTCCAGTTGTACCCATACAAATTGCAATCGTGCCATGAACTTTTGCCAGCAGATACCGCACAGAGGGAAGCATTTGCGAAGTGGGCCTTCTCTAAAATGGAATAGGATCCCACCTGGGTTTTTAACATCTTGTGGACACATGAAGCTCATTTCTCGCTTCATGGTGACGTTAACAACCATAATTGTCGCATTTGGGCGACCTCTAATCCACGTGAGTACACACAGAAGCCATTGCATTCCACAAAAGTGACAGCATGGTGTGGTTTCACGGGTTCATTTATCATAGGACCCTTCTTCTTTGAAACGCAGTGCCCAGTAAATGGATGGGTAACGGAAACGGTAAATGCTCAGCGTTATCTAACGCTTCTGCGGGAGACTGTCGTGCCATGTTTAATTCAACGTGGTCAGATTCCGAATGTCACGTTCCTGCAGGATGGAGCAACCAGTCACACTGCTAACCCGGTTAAGGCATTCCTGATACAGACGTTCGGGGAATACAGAATCGTTAGCAGGCGCTGCAGGTACCCATGGCCTCCTCGGTCGCCAGATTTAACACCGGCAGACTTCTGGTTGTGGGGATATTTGAAATCTCGCGTGTATCTATCCGGTCCATCAAGTCTGTCGGAACTGAAAGATGCGATCCGCAGAGAAGTATCCTCCATACATCCGGACATGTTGCACTCTGCCATTGCTGGATTTGTCACTCGTCTGGAATGTCTTCTCCCCTGTGGTGGTGGTCATGTGGAACATATTCTGGTGTAATAAAGTTGTGAAAGTTTTCTGTTCATTATATATTTATGCATTGTTTCTTTGATTGGCGTACATCAGCGCCACCTACCGGATGATTTTCGAATTATTTTTTTTTCTAGCTTAAAAAAATTCCCTGACATACTAATGCTGATCCTGCAAGCAGTTTTTTTCGTTCATTTCTCCGGATATTATGAATTTTAAAATTTTTACGGACTCTTTGCCCACCCTGTATATAAAAGGATACTTTAGATACATATTAGTGATAACAAAATAGCATGTCAATACATTTCTTCAAGTAACTTTTAAGTTTGCATGAAATGGAACTCAAGTGTTTAACACTAAACAGAAATATATGGTCAAGAGACATAACCAGTAGAAATTGTAAATGGAAATTTTATGCAACTATTTATTTCTATATAAATGTTGTATTGCATTGTTTCTATCTCTTATTCGCAATTCTCTCTCTCTCTCTCTCATTGTGCTGTAAAAATAAGATTCCTTTTCATCAATGGATAAATATTTACTATTAATCAAAAACTTTCATATTAACTCTATCTAATATGAGATAAACAATAGTTTTAAGAAGTATGTAATTCAATAAGAAATTAAATTGAATTTGTGAAAATTATAGCATTTTTTCTGATGAAACATTCCTTGATATTATATTGTAATTTAAAATAAGTAGTTCAACATGTTATAAGCCCTTTATACAAAGACAATTAAAAAATTATTGAATTTGTAATGTAAATTTTCAATATAGTTCATACTCGCATTAATAATCTGAATTTGTGATCCAAGTGTCGAATTTCCATGCATTATATTTAGTAACCGAGAAATAAAGGTGAAGTTTCTCTCTCCAACAGAAAACTATTCAGTTCTGCATGACATTATACTTAACGAGTAAAATTACAAACACATGTTTATTTATAAACATAAGATAATATAGAAAAGGCATTTAAGCCTTCTGTACACATGCATGACTGAAAGTAACTTTATTAATTTTAATATGCTGAGAAAGAACTCTCAGCACTTGCTATAGTAACTGCAACTTAGAGAAAAATATAAAAACAGTTAATACATGTAGAAATTACTTATTATAATTATTTAGCTAATTATTAGCCCTGATTGTGCACTTTATATGCAATTCAATAACTCGTAATAATGGATAACCATATTACACACAGAATATTTCTTAAAAATTATATATTAATATGATTCAGTTCTTTAACTTAATAGAGTGTGGACTTGTATTTTCTTTTATTACTTTATACAATCATTTCTAAAAAAAATTTCGAAACATTTTAAAGAATAATTACTTAGTAAATCAGACAGTCAAAGATAGGAATGTTATTTTATTAGTAACATTTTCAAATATCTTTAAATGCTTCATAATATTGCACAATATAAGTACGAAGTATTTATACGCAATACATTGTGTAAACGAAAAATTCATTTTCATCAAATAACTGTTCCACAGTGAAAAAAATATTCAATTGAATTTTAAGTGTAGGTGGGCAAACTTGAGTAAATATAATATTATATTTTTTAGAAAATTGTTATTTTCCATTTCTAAATACTGAAGTACTGGGGGAGAGAAAATTCATGCATAGTATTATTTATATGCATAAATTCACACCTGTAGGAAGAACAGGTTTACCAGCTAGTAGCATATAAGTACAAAGGAAAATGTTTAAGAACTTCTTATAGTATAGATAAATCAGACCAAAATTACAGGATTATTTCAAATGTCTGACACTTATAATGTTTCACATAGTGTGTTTAATGTCCCCATTGGTAAGCGATACTATTATAAAATTTGTAATTCATGAAGTTGTAAAAAAAATTCATTTTGATCACAAGAGACATATATATGAATCATATACTCATATCCTTATCTTTACATGCATAATACTGAATTTTCAGGAATTAAACTATTTTAAGGATTTGTGCAAAAAAAGAAAATAGTTAAATCATGGATAAACAAACACTTCTTAAGTAGCCACTGATATTTAAAAAAAAGGATGGAAAAAATACATTTTTACCAAAAGATAATTCTCTTTATTTATCTAAAACTTGCATATTAACTAATGTTCTATGCTCACAGGCTTCAAGAAATAAACTCTTTTGCAAGTTTGATATGTACTTCAAAAAATAAGATAACATATAAAATAAAATGTAATCATTTCTAAAAACTGTTACTCCTCTTGTAATGGTTTCATTCCCCTTAAGAATATTGTATTTGTTTGTACCTTGTACACCACCGCTATTGTTGCTCCCCCTATAACTCCTCACTTCGAGTTTTCTCATCCCGAGCGAGCGTCCTCTCCCAGTTGTTCATTGCTTAAAAGGGCCTCTTTGTCTCATTCTACTTACTTTAAATTCAATGCTAATTTGTGTGTTATTGTTGTTTATGGATTAAGGTTTTATTTCTCTCTCTCGAGTATTATCGACGTTAATGTACTGTCAGCATCCCACCGCATTTAGGCCTACCGCCCCCTATTTTCATTGGTCCGTCTTAAACGGAGAGACAGCGTTTAAAATGTCGCTAGTTTCCCTTAATAGACAACGAGACACTTGCAAAAAGAATATCACGAAATGTGCAAATTTCCTAAATATGTTCCAGTTGTTCAATAACGAAAACGCGTACTTTATAATTTTGAATAATAAATTAAGTACCGTTAGAGAGATTATAGAAGAACTAAGTCAAAACTGAAACATTCCTACTTTACCCTTCCTAATGACACGGACCTCAAAGATGCCTTGGACGTAATAATTAACCTCCAAGCAGAAACTCAAGAACTGGAGGTAAGACTTAAAATTATTTTATCGCAATTTAAAAAGAAAACACTTCTACAAATGATAATGAGATAATTAAAAACAAGATCTCAAATTACCGGACTTACCTCTGCCCACCTTCAGTGGAAAATTTCAAGAGTTTGAATTGTTTAGAAGTCAATTTATGAATGTAATTGGAAATTAATTCTTCTTTTTAAAAAAAAAAATCTTTAAACAACATTCAGAAATTATGTTATTTAAAAAGTGCGCTAAAAATGATGATTCGCTTATTCAAAGTGATCAAGATTCCTTTGAGTCACTTATGGAAGCAGTAATAAATCGCTATGAAAACAAAAGGGCTTTTGTGGATATTCACATACCCGAAATACTTTCGATGCCCAAAATACAAAGTGAAAATCCTGCTCGATTACGATTTCTTATTGATACGGTGCGTAGTCACTTGCGCTCCTTAAAAAACCTAAGGATGGATTCACATGTTCTCTCAGATGCTATTTTATTGTACATACTAATCTCCAAAATAGATAGGAAATCGTAAAGACTATATTCTAACTAAATCTTAAGACCACAGAAAAAGAAGTTCCTAGTTTGCAAGATTTCTTTTCATTTTTAGAAACTAGATGCATCCAATTAGAATCCATTCGTAAAACCGATTTCGATACAAAAAAAATCCCAGTAAGTTATAAAAATATTTACTTTCCAAGTATGAAAAATTCCACCAAGTCAAAAACATTTCTTGCAAAGCATGAAAAAAAATAAAGTGTGTTTACTTCCTGAGTGCAATTACTTTTATCCGTTGTACAAATCCATTACATTTAAAAATCTTTCCATACAAGAACGAAAAGAATTTGTAAGAAATAATCACATCTGTAAATGTTGCTTATCACCTAATCATATCAATAACTGTCCCAGCTCTTACAGTTGCATTACATGTACAGCAGTGTTTCTCAAACTGTGGGGCGCGCCCCCTGGGGAAGGCGCGGTAAACCAGCGAGGGGGGCGCGAGCATATTGAAAATAAAAGATTTAAAAAATATTTTTTTGGAATGAAGTAAAACAAAATGCTTTCTGACATAATAAAAAATACACATTTACACTGATATAATTTATTTTTATCATCTGGTGATCATCAAAAATAAAAGATTCCACTTCAAACGCTCATTAGCCATCTTTGATCCTATAACCAAATTTAAAAAAATATTTGTTTGCTTTGCGGTCAATATGAGAAGAATGAGAGAGATTTTTTTTTACGTTTCTTTTAACGCTATCAAATGATGAGAGATTTTTTTATTACGTTTCTTTTAACCTAAAATATTACTTTAGCTGACCTTCGAGCTTACTGGTATGGTTATCTTCGTCTTTTTTTAGGGAAGTTGTAAATATATATAATATATTTCTGCTTCATCTTTTTCCATGTGAAAGAGTTTTATGATATATGCATAAGCATGAGTATTCTGAAATATATAACGCATAATGAAAAACGTTTTACACAATTATTTTTTAGAACATGCTACACTTTCCCGATGAACAATTTTGTAGCTTTGATTGCTGTGCTGTACGACTTATTATGGTTTATAAATGTAAATAAGCAGAACATTAAAAAAAATGGGCATTTGTGATCGCTATTGAAGGAAATTGAAACTGATCAAGCAATTGAAGAACCTACTGAAATAATGCATATTAATCAAGATAGCGAAAGTAAATATCAGAAAAGCGTTAGACATGAAACATTTGAGTTGATTTGAAAATTTCAAATGCTGCCTAAAGATTTCTATGAAGAAAACTATGAAGCCATAATGTAGCACTTCCCCTTGTCACAAAGACACAAGGAAGAAAAAGTTCAAAATGCTATTTGTAGATCATCAAACAACAGCAAAACTACAAAAACGTGAACAAAATATGACAGTTTAGCTGGAAAATAACGTTCCTGTGTTGTTAGCGAAAAGTGTCTCTGTGATTTATGTCCTTTATTAAGGACACGCGCATTTGGAACATTTTCTTTAATTTTATTGGATTTTTTCTCAAATTTTCTAAGAAAAATTGAAAAGTCCTTGAAAGTAGGTAAGTATTTTTTCTCTTAGTTAAATTATTCACTGGAATTGTGATTTTTATCGCATATAGTAAAAATAACTATAAGATAAATTATAGTTTTAAAACAAATTAAAAAACACGCTTTTGTAGTGAATCGAACTAAAAAGTAAAAAAAAAAATATTACTTAAAAGTAACACATACAAAGTTTAATACTTATCTTGTTAATTTGTACGGTTTATATTTATGATCGTATTGTAGCTTTAGCGCCAAAGTGCATTATTATTGCATTCAATACATTATTATTTGGGGGGCGCGATAAAAATTATGATTGAAAATTGGGTCACCAGTAGTGAAAGTTTGAGAGCCACTGATGTAGAGCTAACAATAAAAACGCAACGCACAATGTTTTGCTGTGTGAAACGAAATTAGCTCCCCCAAAGGAGAAAATTGTATCCACCCTGGGAAGCGAAAAAGTCCGTCAACCTTTGAACCCAACAGCCGCGCAATAGTCTTACTTCAAGGAAAAGAGGTATTTCATGGTGGTCGGAAAGGGGGCTATTCCCGAACACCAAGGAAGACTGAAATTAAGGTGTATCTTCGATTCTACATCTGAAAATTCCTTTCTGACCCTGCAGGCAGCTGAGCGTTTAGGATTAGACGAAATAAAAACGGATTTTACTGTTCAAGGTTTAAATAACTCCTCAAAAAAACAAATTATCTAGCAAGGGCGTCTATTTCAAATTCAGATGGAACATTTAATTTAAATGTTAATATGTTTCTTACTACAGAAATAATAAAAATGCATCCATCAAAAAATATTTCAGATTTAGTCATTCTCCAAGGAATTGTTCTGGCGGATGAAGGATTTAACCAGTCATCTGAAATCTCGTCCCTGATTGGCAATTGAACACTTTTTTGATATCTTGGGAACAAAACAAATTCGAGTTTCAAATAGTAATTTTAGATTAATAAATTCTAAATTTGGTTATGTTGTCACGGGATCGTACATCGATGAACCATGTTATTTTAAACATTGTTTTCTTTCTAAAGGTTGGAACACCTTAGATAAAACTTTACGCTCTTTCTGGGAAACAGAAAATATTTCCGAAAAGCTACCTATAATTAGTGATGAACTGTCTTATTGCGAAAAACACTTTGAAAAAACGCACTTTAGAAAATATTGTGGCAGATATTCTGTTTCAAGGAAAATATCCAGGAAAATGTTAATTTAGGGGATTCCAGATCACAATTGCTTCTAAACACCTTGATCAATAATGGAGACGCCTAGACCGCGATTCTAAATTAAGTGATCTTTATACAAAATTCATCGAAGAATATCTTAGTTTAGATCACATGGAAGAGATTACAAACATAGATGATATAACGTCAGAAGAAGGATTCTTTCTTCCTCATCACGGTGTTCTTTGAGCAGGGAACCACTCTCGTCCCTTAAGAGTGGTTTTCAACGGCTCGCAAAAAACTGACCTTGATATCTCTCTTAATGATGTGTTGTGTAAAAAGGCGGGGTTATTCCAGATGATCTATTTTCTATAATACTTCGTGCCAGAAAGCATGCCTATTTTTTCAGCTGTGACATTAGTCATATGTTTAGGCAAATAGAGATTCATACCCATCAGACACATTTTCAAAAAATTCTTTGAAAAAAAGTCTGAATGAACCTGTCCAAATTTTTAAATTAAAAACTGTAACTTATGGAACTACTCCTGCATGTTACCTTTCCACACGAGTGTTAATGCAACTTTCGCTTGATGAAAGAGAAAACTTTCCCAAAGCAGCTGACATCGTTCCACATGACGTTTATTTGGATGCCATCTTAAGTGACTGCTCCAGTCTAAAGGAATTTGAATCACTGAAGACTGAACTCACTCAGCTCCTTAAAAGTTTTGGAATGTCTCTTCACAAATGGTGTTTTTCACATTCCACTAAGGATCTTCACTTCGATTAATCATTTGAGGACCATACAATGAAAACATTGGGGGTTTTGTGGAATAGTTCTTCTGACACTTTTTGCTCTCTCCCTCAACCAATCCTATCTTTAAAAGGAGAGATCCCAGATCACTCCCATATTTCACCCACGGCCTCCTAGAACCCGTAATCAGTAAAGCTAAATTTTTCATGCAACAATTATGCCTTTTACCGCCCATCGGGTACAGTGGTTAGTGATGCTGACTGCGGTGCCCAGGAAAGGCAGGGATGTTTGTGATGTGTACTTCACGCTTACTTCTATGTAAGCCCCTGAGTGATGCTTTGTGGTGCACGAGATTATAAATGTTCTCAATAAAAAACAAAATGTGGCTTTTAAAATTAGAATGACATGAGAAACTACCTATTCTTGTTGCAATGAGTGGGTCTTTGGGCAATACTTACCTGCTTTGGACAAACTAAGAATTCCAAAAGATTTGAACTTTCAGGAAATCTTGAAAGCATAATTCTTTATGGATTTAGTGATGCGTTGGAGAAGGGATTTGGTGTTGCTGCTTATATGTTTCTGTGATTAAAAACAGCGGTGACCGACATAGTCAACTTCAGTGCAGCAAATCAAAAGTAGCACCTCTCAAGATTTTAACCATTCCTGGTTAGAGCTATCAGCATGCCTTCAACTTTCCAAGCTGGTGAGAAGGTTATAAATGACTTAAAAATAAATTTCTCTCAAGTAATTTTGTTCTCAGATTCTATCACTGTATTAAGATAGATTAAGACACCGCCTCACCTGCTTAAAACATTTGTAGCTAACAGAGCTGCAAAAATACAAGAGTTGACTGTGGACTTTTCATGGCAAAATATTTCTTCTGAAAACAACCTTTCAGACCTCGTGTTCAGAGGTTTAAATGTTTCAGATTCATTAAACTCCCGATTTTGGTGGAAGGGTCCTCTGATCCTTCTATTCTCACAAATCATGAGCTTTTCGAGAACATGAATGACTGAAGTACAAAAAGAATTTAAAAACTCTCCATCTAAAAATTCATTTCTTTATATATAGAGAGAGAGAAATTGATTTCTCTGTATAACATTTTTTCCATAACCAATAATTATTGTAAGCTAATCTGTGTAATTAGTTTTATTTTCAGGTTCCTGTTAAAAGAGGAACGAGTTTCGGGTCTTTTGTCTCTTAAAGAGATCAATGTACTCATAACGTCAGTTCAAAACACAGAATTCAGTAATGAAATAAAATAAAAGCGACGAGCCCCTTACAGTAGTCGCATTTGATATGTAACATCTGACATGTTATAGTGGTAAATACGCACAACAGTAAATTAAATCTTGAAAAAAAATGAATCGGGTAGGATTGGAAATAATTTTCTACCGAATAATTATATCTTTAATGAACATTTTATTTATTTAGCACAAGGAGTATTGCAATTTTTTATCAAAAATAATTATTCTTGTTCAATTTGGGGAAGAGCGGAGACAATAGACTTATTATAAGTAAAATATGACACATGTACTTGTGATTTCAAAGTATTTAAAAACCGTTGAAAAACAGCGTCAATAACAGTACCACTGTTAGCTGTCGAAACATTTCGATTTGTGTTCATTTCGAGCTTGAGTTCATCAGTCAAAAAATATATGAATGACTCAGCTTCTGGCAAATTGAATTTAACGTTAAAATCACCACTCAAAATCATGGGGAGTGACTCATAGATTTTTTAAAAGAGCAGAACCACCTTCGGTATATGGTAAGAGTACAAAAAGCAGGAAATCTTTAATTTTTTTAAGCGTTTGATCCGGAGAAATAATTCTATACGACCACCGATCATGAAAATTTAATTAGCATAATAAATATTTGAAAATTAGAAATATTATAGAAAATCAAAATTACCCGTGTAATTAATTAGTTAGTTTTTTTAATCGAGAAGACTTTTTTTAATCACAATTAAAAATATTATATTGACAGTGACGAGAATTTACCTCAAAGTATGAACAAGATACGCTCTAAAATATTTATTCGAATAATTCCATATTACTTACTCGCATTTTTAAGAATGATGAACTTTATCAGACACTTAACTAATTATTAATATGGTTATATATATAAATATAGTCTCAGATTTTATACACACCACTGTATATCTGTAGATAAGTGCACAGCTGATGCGTTCTCCTTCTCTATTTGCCTTTCTCGTCACTATGTTGGCCGAGAGTACGACGTGGTATCAACCTCACGCAAATTGGGTTGGCACCATCTCACAGCCATCTCTCCGCCACCGCGCTCATTGGTCAAATCAAATTGCGCGCGCTTCCCCTGTTTTCTGTAACACATTTCCGTCCCTTTTCACGAAATCACTCCCACAAAAAATATCCAGCAACCGAGAGGAAAGATGTTGCACATCAAAAATCTCCAGAGAGGTGAACCAGTTCATCGTAGCAGTAAGTTAGCTTCATGAAACTAATTTATTGATGAAAATAATATTATTAGAGTAGGTAGGGAAGAGTACAAAATTCATTCTTATCATTAAATCAAAAATATCTTATTGTATTGCCAAGTGAACATGTAGTAACTTTAATGATCATAAAGTATTACCATGTAAATACCTTCATGTTGGTTTAAATAATTTGCTATATCATGTCATCGCATTTGGCTAGTTAATGGCAGAAATCTGACACTCCAAGTTGTGCATAATTGTGACATTTGTTTTTAAAAAACAAACTCATTTTATCTAATCAAATCATGGGCGATTTCCCCAAAGAAAGGGTTACTCCCTCAAATTCATTTAATAATTATGGAGTTGATTTTCGCGGTCCATTTATGGTTAAATTTAAAAATTAACGTAAAGGAGTTCTTAATAAAGTATGTTTCAATATTTGCATGCTCATCAACCTAAGCAATTCATTTGGATTCTTTCTCTGACCTTGCTCTTCTAAAACTTTCATTGCTTGTTTCAAATATTTTCGGAAGAAGAATTCTAAGATGTTTTCTGATAATGGGAAAACATTTGTAGGTGCAAATATTGAATAAAAAAAATGGCATGCTCTATTTAAAGGTCCTGATGAAACATTAGTAGGTTATTTTATTGACGAACATATAGGTTGGCATTTCATTCCTCCAAGGTCTCCAACTTTTGGTGGTTAATGGGAATCGAGTCTTTTAAAACTCACTCAAAATGTGTAACAGGAAATTCCAACCCTTGAACAGTTTATTATTTTATTACCGAGATTAGAGCTATTTTAAAGTCGAGACCCCTAACACCACTTTCATTCGATTTTAATAATTTTGAAACTTTGTCACTTAGTCACTTTTTAATTAATTAACCTGTTCTAATACCTATTTCTATTAACTTGATTCGCACCAAAAGTAAAAAAATAAAATATGTAACAAATGGTAATATTTATTATTTATTTATTGTAATGATGTAACCATTCATCCCAGCGTGTTAAAAATTGTAATTCTTTATTTCTCTCGTGCTTTATATTAATGCTTTTATTAATGCTTTATATTAATGCTCGCGCGTGCGCTTTTATTTATAAAAATTAACTGTAATTTTCATTATGGAAAGTTCTGGAACTTTCGATGGCAATAGATAAGGAGATGGAATATTGAGTTTGTAAAATAAGTTGTATGAGGCAAGAGTTGTTGACATTTTTTTATTTTCGTGTTAAAACTGGCGCCCACACCCATGACCTAAGAACTACGACCACGTAGAAGCAGAAACCTCCGCTGTGACGAAACGCCGCAGGAAAATAAAAATTTAACCGGCTCTGTAAACCTTACTGTCCCGGAAGAAATTACTTGTATTACGCCGCAATCCTTCTAAAGCAAGAGAAAATCCCTAGAAATCGAAAGAGACAAAGTGAATCATCCTGACTTCAATTGTCTGAAGAAAAAAAAAAGAACATCTATTTCCTGTTAAAAGTTTTTGCAATAGTGTTTTGTGCATTTTTCATATACAAGTGATAGCAATCCTGCTACAGTGTGTTAGTGTGCTAGGGATAATTTTATTATTTTATTTCATTGATATTTTTGGTATTCTTATGCAATGTGTGTGATAATTCTTAATTTTGCTGTATATTAATTTATTTCTTGTGAGATAACGTTTCCTGATTAATATTTTGTGAATTGCACATTAATAATTACTATTTTGTTTGATATTTTACTGATTTCCTATTGAATTTAGGAAGCATTACATGCCTGATTATTTTAGTTTTGTTTAGTATTTTCATTGCATTGAAATTTTGTATCATTACAACTGATGATTCCTAAATTTTCTTTATATTATTTTATTATTTGAATTAATGTTCCTTGTTGGTATTTTAAATATGTTATTAATTTATTTATCTATTTTAATTGTATTTTGAAGTGCATAATAATTTATAAGATTTTAAAGCTAGCCATATTTTAAAGTGTATTCCCATATCTGTAAGAGCTTTGGTGGACAATAAGGCCTGGAACTTAGTTATTTATTTTATTTATTTGCAACTCTTAAATTTCTCAGTCATGTCATTTTTGGGAAAAGGGAAAAAAGTTGATCTCATTAAGCTTGCTATTGAATTAGGTGAAAGTGAGTCGAATGGGGAAGAGCTAAAAATAATTGAATTAAGGACAAAAATTTTAACAAATGATGCTTATAAGGAAGACCCTGAATTTGTGAAATGTATCTTTGAGGGAATCGTATCAAATAGGATAGACGAGGGAAAAAAAAGAGCAAACACTGCGTGAATTTGAGCTGCAGAAAATACGACTGCAAAATGAGTCTCAAAGAGTCGTAGGTCCACAAACCCTACCCCAAACAAAAATTGAAATAAAAAAATTGCTACCAACATTCAATCCTGAAGTTTATAACATGGACCTGTTCCTCACATTATTCGAACGGCAAATGAAGCTATTGGATCTTGGTGAAGATCTGTGGGTACCCTATCTCATTGGTGCCCTACCTAATGATGCAACCTCCCTCATTGCCCGTGAGCCTGAGGAGAAATGCAGGGATTACTCCCACATTCGAGGAATGCTTCTGCAACGGTTCAAATTAACCGCAGAAAAATTCCGGGAGCTGTTTTCACGTCAAAGAAAAAGCCCAAATGGGACGTGGAAGGATTATTTTGAAATTCGAGCATATTTTGAAGGTTGGCTCAATGAGCTTAAAATTAATTCATTTGACGGATTGAAGAATTTGATCATTGCCGGTCAAATGAAAAAGAGATGCTCTTCAGAGTGTAAGGAATATTACCTGGATATCTGGGAAGAACTTATCTC
This sequence comes from Trichonephila clavipes, assembly GCA_019973935.1. Classification (NCBI taxonomy): domain Eukaryota; kingdom Metazoa; phylum Arthropoda; class Arachnida; order Araneae; family Nephilidae; genus Trichonephila; species Trichonephila clavipes. The sequence goes on from BMAU01021243.1 coordinate 481,875, forward strand.
CCCAGAAATGTCAGCAGATAAGCTGGAAGCTTTTGACAACATCCGACGTTCCCTACCCAGTGAACCTAGGAGATACGTGAAGGCAAGTGAAATCGTAAATGATGGAAGACAGGTATCATTCAGGAAACCTGAACGCCCTCCCAAAAGAGAATATTCCCATCACGTACCAAATGAGAGATCCCCTCTCAGATGCTATGGCTGTGGGAAACAAGGAGTGATGAAATCTAGGTACCACACCTGCAATCTCAACGCCTCACAAAGAACAGACGTAGCAACCAATCACATCAATGCTTACACAGCTCAGACCAGAAGCCCTCGATTGGCCCTAATCGACATAACTTTCTGTAGAATAAAGGGGCGTGTATGTGCAGACACATGATCTTCACATTCAATTGCTAGGGAAAGGATGTTCCAGATATTTAAGGATATATAAGGGACTCCTTTTCCAGGAAACCACATTAACAATGAGCTTAGCAGATGTTCAACAGACCACAGGGGAGGTCCTCACAACCCAAGTAAGGGTAGAAATTGAGGCGAGATCAGGCTTGACCATAATTCTCCCAAAGGCAAAGGGAAATAGAACACTTCTAGGAACAGATTTCCTTAGTTCTGCTGGTTTGGTTCTAGATGTGAAGAATACTTGTTGGTACTTCTGGGACAATCCTACCCACAGGTATCCATTTGGGGAAGAATTGGACACCCCGTCCATAGTTGAGAAGATGTCCAGCAACACCTGCCAATTAAGAGAAGGGGAAGGTGAAAGTTTGACCTCTGCCCAGAAGGAGAAACTTAATCTCCTGTTGGAATCCTTCCAAAATGTCTTCGAACCAGGGGGAGAAGCAACAAATATCTTGGATCACCATATTAACTCGGGAAAGAGTCCTCCTATCTCTGTACCCCCATACAGAATGTCTCCTGTAAAGGACTGTCCTGACTGCATTAAATACAAAGCTTCAAATCAGAAGCCTTCCGGTCTATAACAGACACCTGTGCCAGCCCAACGTTTCGAAACCTTGACCATTGATCTCTTCGGGCCCCTACCTGAGAGTAAAGGTGGTAAAAGATGGATCATCATCAATGAGAATTGTACCACCAAGTGGGTCGAACTGTTTGCACTACCCAATGCCACAGCTAAAGAATGTGCCATTACCTTGATTGAAGAGGTTCTACTGAGGTATGATATTCCTCGCCGCCTTATCAGTGACAATGGAACCCAGTTTGTGTCAGCAGTGATGCAACAAATATGCTACCTATTAAACACCCATCAATCCCTAATCCCTGTATACCATCCACAAGCTAACCCAGTTGAACGAAAGAATAGGGATCTGAAACCACGGCTGGCAATTCTCGTCCAAGACAAGCATGACTGTTGGTCAAAGAAGCTACCCTTCATCCGCTTTGCTCTCGACACAGCCAAATGCGAAATGACAGGACAGACGGCAGCCTTTCTGAATTTTGGTAGAGAGTTACGCATTCCAAGTGAAGTTGTTAATGATTTCCGAGTCGTCATCCAGAACGATAATTTTGTGCCAGAGATAACTCCCTATCTCTCAAGAAATTCGCTAAGTTTTCCACTCAGATTAGAGAGGCGGTTGAAGAGCAACAGGATAGTAGGAAGTCTTACGCAGATAATAAGAGAAAAACTGCTCCAACATATCAATCTGGAGAACGTCTTTGTAGCATCACATCCGCTGAGCAACGCTGCGCAAGGAAGAAGTGTGAAACTAATGCCACGCAGAGACGGTCCCTACGTGATTTTAACACAAAGATCACCATCATCTTACGAGATTGCTAGTCTTGATAATCCGGGAGAACCTCTTGGTGTTTGCCACACCTCTGCTTTAATTCCTTGTAATAATGACAAAATAAAACCCCTTAATCCTCTTCGTAAACGTGGCCGTCCACCAAAGGTCCCACAGTCTCCTGGTTCCTCGTCGGGACGCCGTCGGAACCAGAGGGGGAGGATGTAACAAATGGTAAAATTTATTATTTATTTATTGTAATGATTTAACCATTCATCCCAGCGTGTTAGAAATTGTAATTCTTTATTTCTCTCGTGCTTTATATTAATGCTCACGCGCGCGCGCGTGCTTTTATTTATAAAAATTAACTGTAATTTTAATTATGGAAAGTTCTGGAACTTTCGATGGCAATAGATAAGGAGATGGAATATTGAGTTTGTAAAATAAAGTCTTGAGTTGCATGTGGCAAGAGTTGTTGACATTTTTTTATTTTCGTGTTAAAAATATAATTATGCCTTATTTAACACAACACTTAAAACATTACAGTTGCTCTTAATATTTAGTTAAAAAGAACATTTATTATGAAATTAGATTCACCTGCCTAATTTACCCACAGCGGGTTTTTTCACCGAACTTATTTCCAATCCAAATTAAATATGTTGGTAGAATAACCATTTTTATTTATTATATTACCACTGCAAAACGTTTGTTAAGCACAATTTTGATTTTTCCTAAGACATTTGTTTTTTCTTTTTTCGTCAATGCTCAAGCTTTTGGTGGGCAAAGGACAAATTACTTTCTTTTTCATTCACTGAGCCGTAATGAGTGATTCTTCATTTTACAAGTATTATTCAATAATTTTTATTTGTGCCGAATATTTAACACTAATAATAAGTCACATTTAAACATAGAAGATGTTTTCTTTTACATAGAGCTCACAAACTACAATTACTAACTACTGATTTAGTGGAATCGTTTTATAGCAAAAAATTGAAAGTGAAACAGAACCTTTAGATCAGGGATGGCGAACCTTTTTGAGACGTGGGTCAAATTTTGTTATTATTTTTTTTCAGTACTAGCTCGTGGGTCACTAATGTCTATTTGCACTAGTGTTAAGCTTAAAAGTTTTTCACTGAGTATTTTTTAAAACTTAACATCTTTAAAATTCAGTCAACTTATCGGATAAAAAAGGCGTGGTTTGGTGATTTAAAAACTTTTAGTGTGGTTAAAAATTCTTAAATGTTTGGTGCAAAAGGCAATAAGTGTTTGAATGAACAAGTTGTAACGAAAATATTAAGTACAATCTATTTTTTATGAAACATTATTTATTCGGATATATGTTGTTGTTGTTTCCAATCCCCTTGGAGCAGGAAAGCCTACACCTAGTCCATTTGAGGCTTCCGCGTAAAAGTCTCACACACCAGGCCTTGCTCTGCATATAACTGTCGCAGGGAAATGCCTCAGCAGTCCAGAAGATGAGCAGGAGAAGCAAGGAGAGAGCAGGGACAGGTAAAGAAAGACTTTACCCCCTGCACAAAAGTCATACTGAAAAGGCCGTCTGAAGAGCCCTGGAACTCTTGCACTGTATAGATAGGCCAGGACTCTTAGCTGCGTACCAGTGGTGAGCAGGAGGGTTTCGCCAAGTCAAATTCATTTTATTTCTTTGGAAGGAATGAATTTCCGTATGGGTTAAGACAGTGGAACTGGGGTTAGGGAGATCACATCCCCTACCAGCCAGCTCATCAGCAGCTTCGTTCTCAGGCCCACCCACATGTGATGGAATCCACAGGAGACGTACTTGTTTCCTCTGACCAAGCCTAACTAATTTGGATCAAATATCTAGACCAGTACTGTCCATAATTTTTGGCCAACTCTTCAAATATTGGATGGAGAATCCAGATACTGTCCTTATAAGAGTTGAGAGCATGATCGAGAGCACCATTAATAGCAATGAGTTCCGATCTAAAGATGGAACAGTGGTCTGGATTCCTGATGCTGATTTTAACATCTTTCCCAGGAGTGTTACTAAAAATAAATTACCACTCCCTGTTCTACCCGTATCCGAACGACTACCATCTCTCAAGGCTTGATCGGGTATGTCATTTATTACTTTAAGTGCCATTTGTCTGAGTAATTACGGATGGCTGCTATGCTTGGGAGTACTGGTCAATAATTCCTCCTAGAATTCAACATGATTAAAAGAATCAATATGTGTGATGCAGCTAAAAGGTGTAGATGTGTCAACATTGAAATCAATAAAACCATGTTTACGCATGTAATTAAGTAGGCTTTCTCGCTTTAAACGTTGGTTGCTTGTCCAATGTAAAATGAAAGAAGAGGTTCTATTGAAGGATCCAAAGCTTTTAATTTTGTTAAAATACCTATAAGAGTTGACTTCGAATCTCATAGTAAGAGGTTGGATGCCTGCCTCGTACAGAACTATGTCAGTAGGGCAACTATATCTAAGGCCCGTGATAATCCTCGCAGCACTGAGTTGCACTCTCTCCAGTTTTTTCAAGTTTGTAGGAGATGCTACTTGAAAGATTTGGTACCCATATTCAAGGACTGGTTGAACCAAGGTTGTATAAGTTATTCGAAGTGTGGAGGCGTCTGAACCTTAGTCTCTGCCAGAAAGATATTTTAAGATCTTAAGTCTCTTTCTTACTTTATCGGCTATTTTCTCATTATGTTTACCACAGTTCACTTCCGAGTCTAAAGTGAAACCAAGATAGGTAGGGTAATTACTGTAATTCAAGCGCTCACTCAATAGAAAAATTTCAGGAGAGTAGTTGTAAACATACCTGTTAGTCGTGAAGAGGATGACAGTAGACTTTGAAGCATTGAAAGTAATTTTGTGGTTGTCTGCAAATTCCTGAATATTTACTAAGGACCTATTCAACTGGGATTTCATTTTGCTAATATTTACATCACTGCACTACAAAACGACATCATCAGCGAAAAGTCCAATTTGGGAAGGTTTAACATATTCCCCCGAAAATAAATAATGAGAAAAGAGTTGTTATACATGAGAAAGTTTGTTATACATCTATATATACCTATATATAGATGCATAACAAAATTGATTATAAAGTATTTAATGAGAAATCTGTTGCTGTGTTTATTTTCAGATAGTTTTTTAATATTAGGTTCATATTTCGTAGTCATGAGAGAGTTTAACGCATTTCGCAGCTAATTCCCTGTCAAGTCTATTTCTATTAAAAGATTTTACAAAGTTCATTGGAGAAAACAATTTTTCAAACGAATATGTGGATCTAAACATCGTTAAAAGAGCATTAACTAGTCTTTCTATTCATTCTGGTTTCATTTTTCAAAATTATTTAGTAAAGAATCCCATACGTTTAATATAATATATTTTCAATTTTTACTGTGGAATCAATATTATCTGCACTACTTTCACACAGTTTTCCTTCTACTTCATAAATCAAGTCTTCAAATTTTGTTTTCTCCACTCTACGTTGCTTCTAAATTCAACTAATTCCATTTCTAAATTATCGATAACTAGCCACATAAATTCGATTAACTCCATTGTTTCAAATTTCTGTGTTTTGTGTTTGGATATAAAATAAAGTGAAATGCATTTTCCAAACTTTTAAATTGATTGAATCTTTCCTCAAAAGCTTGTTTTATTTCCTGCATAATCATTAAATATTTTTAATTGCATTTTCTTGAATATCTATGGAGTTTTGAAAAATTATTGTGTTTTGAAAATGTTTTTGTAATTGAGGAAAATATTTCTTGATTTTCACTTCCAAATCTTTAGTAAAGATATCAAATTTCATCATAAATATTTTAATGTTTTCAGGCATCATTAAAACAATCAGTTCATACTCTTGAAGTTTTTTTTTTCAGTTCATACAACTGCTGAGTGTTATCGCATAAAAACATTAAATTATTTAACCAATGTATATTGGATAATTCATCGAATCTATTGCCTTTTTCAATTAAAAAGAGCTTTTCTTCTAACAACGTAACAAATAGATTAAGGACTTTACCAAACGTAAGCCATCACACGCTGTTGTATGTCAAAATCCCTGAATATTGGCATTCAATTTCTTCTATGAATTGTGCAAATTGACGTTTAAAAAGAACTCTTGACATTACACTGGAAAATGTTTTTAAACCATGCTTCGCACATATAACTTGCTGGTGTATTATACAATGAAATTAAATCAGAGAGTGCGAAATATTTTACTTAAAAGATACTGAATATAAATCCAATGTTTTTCCCTACCATTCTATTGGATTTATTCAGTATCTTAAGCAAAATATTTCACATTCTCTGAAGGTCAATATCTATTTCTTTAAATGCGATATCTATTTCTTTAAATGCGATATCAAATTCTTTAAAAATATCATGCTTGGTACGATTCCTTTCAACGTTATTAGTTTTATTAACTCTGCTTTCATTATATTTCCATACTTATACCGAGCAAAAACTGCTAATTGAGCATAATCATTTACATCATTACTCTCATCTAAACCAATTGAATACATTTCTGCAAAATTTAAGTCATTATGTATTTGTGAAAAAATATTTTTTTTCTAATTCTATTACTTGATCTTTAATTGTATTGCGACTTATAGGTCCCTCATTTTTATGCTTTATACTAAAGTCTTTTTATTTAAAATAAGAAAACACTGTAGGACTGCATTCTAAAAATGCTTTTCTTAGAAATTCTCCTTCTGAAAGAGGTTTCTTGTGGCGAGCAATGCCAAATATGGAACCAAAACACTTCTTTGAAAAAAATTATATTTTTTTCCTTTGTAAAAAAAATATTTTTTTCTTTCTTCATTTGTTGACAGGCCGAGATTAAAATGAAGAAAAATGTCAAAATGTCTTTTTATATTATATGTACGTAAAGTCATTTTTTCATAATAAATTACATATATAACCATTTTATTCCTTTCACACAATCACACGATATTTATTAAATCATTCAGCTTGATGTGGCCTGGAACTTTTATGGCTTGTTTTTAATTTTTCAACCGCCAACATAGTATAGGACTACTATTAAAAATATTTATATTTAGAATACAATAATTTGAGAAGGAATTTTGTATTAACATACCTAATATACATACACATCTATACACATTACTTTTAAACGCATTCGAAATCGATGCCACTAATTCCAACACTGGTACTGACTGGTACAGCGCGCCTTAAATTGCGAGCAAAAAATGGCTTGTATCGAGAATAACTGACATGCACATAGCGCCCATTGCCGCCTCACAAGGTTTAACAGAGAGGGGACGATACAAGTACTCTGTGTAAGTCTCTTTCTACAAACATAAGTGAACATAACCTTACAAAAGGGCTTTAAATATTGTTATTTGCTTTGGTTTGTCGATTTTTTTCAACAAACAAAATATGAGCAAAATTGTACACTACTTATGATGTTTTGTAAACACTTTTGCTTTATTTCAAGTACTACATTTTATATACATTTCATATACATTTGTTATCATTTGCGTAACTTCGGAACTATAATGATCAAACTGAAGGTTATAGACAGCATTTAAATTGCTTTCGTGTCACACAATGCAGTGCTTGAAAAAATACAAATAGAATATAAATAATCCACACAAATTAAAAAATCTAAATAAACCCGCCTAAATAAGCAAGTGGTTGCTTAGCAATCGTGGGTCAGTTAAAAACCATACGTGGGTCAGTGTCTGATCCACGGGTCATAGGTTCGCCATCACTGCTTTATATAAAAACTAGCTGCATGGCCCGGCGTTGCAAGGTGTTTCTCTACTTTTATAAATTTTCCCTTCCTTTCACAAAATCAGTACTTCCATTATTCTTTTTTGAAATGACTTTGACTTCCTTGTTTTTTTCGCTCTATTTGACCCGGCGTTGCACGGACATATTCGAATGCATAACATATTGGTCCTATGAAAATTCCCCTTCCCCTCTCTGTGTCACCCCTTTCGGTGTGTGTGTGGTTTCATGCTAATATCATAACAATTCCCTTTTTTGAAATTTCTTCCACTTCTTTTCATTGTCAGATATGCTTGTTTTCTCTCTCTCTCGGCTTGACACGGGCTTTTTTGAGTGAAAAACTATTTTTCTCTCCCCTCCCCTCCGAGATAAGATTTTTCTTCAAATTTCGAAAAACGACTATAAAAAACAATGCTGCTTTAATTACAAAATTTTCAATGAAAAGGATGCGATTCTGATGCTAAGAGCAAAACCAAAACACTCATTATTTTTTTAGCGATAATTAGTTTCTAAGAATCCAAAATAATAAAATTTCAGATTTTCCTTAATCAATCAATCATTACATACATACAGTTAGCGTAAAAATGTCTCTAAAATGTAACTTTATTCAAAATTCTAACAATATTTTAATAATATGAAATTTCCTATAAATGAAATCAAAATCTAAAAAATATAATAGTTACATAAAAGAGTGAGCTGGTGAATACTTCAGAATACTACTTTTCAAAATTATCACAAATACTCACAATGAAAGATAACATGATATATCTTGAATGAAAATTAACTAAATTTTTTTCAAAATACAAGCTATCAAAATTATTATAAATATTCACAATGAAATGTCATATATAACTATGTAATATAACTGAAACTTAACTAAGTATATTACAAAAGACTGATCATAAAATAGTCTACATTTTGTTTATAACATGTGTGTGTTCCTGATTTGTGAATGTTTGTGTACAACAGAAATGCTTTGCAGAAGTGTGCTAAGTTTACACCAGGGTGTAAAAGATGCATAATATTCTCAATACTAATAGTAATACGTTGAACAATTTTAGAAATGATTATCAATAAAAATACCCCCCAACATTCTAGTTTTATAAAATTGAAATCATCATCATATTTTCATGTAGTCAAAATAGCAATAATGAAAAACAGAATATCAAAAATTGGGTAGACATTATCATGTAAAATAAAAAATATTTTCTGAAAAAATATCACACATCTAATACCTTTAGTATGACGAAAATAATAATGAGGCTAAGCAAAACAATATACGATAAAGATAATTTACGATAAACCTTCAAAAATACAATAGTGTTAAACAAAAGAACATAAGATCCAGTTAAATCCACACACTAAATCTGTAGCAATAGTTAATGATGTTTATAAAAATAGATAAATGATATAAGGTTACCAGTAATTCAAAATAGAATTAAATGTGTTTTCTTGCCAAATCAATAAATGAGCCAAATCTGGTAACCCTCCTGTTTTTTTTATTAGTGAAAGAGAAGTCGCATCAGTGAAATTTCGTACGTTTCTTCAATTTTAACAGTTTTTCTCGACATCACCACAATTTCGCGCATGCGCTGTATGTTTCTTTTATTTTAACAGTTTGATTTTCCAACGGTGCCTTTTCGCGCATGGGCAGTGCCTTTTTATTACTTTAAAAGTTACCGATAATTATAGTTAATGCCCATGTGCAGTTCATATTTTTAACGGCCTTTCCTTTAACAACCGGTAAATTTTCACTCTTGCTCCGGAAATTCCGTTATACCAGCTGTTTTCTTTGGGTTTGTTCTTTCGTTGTGGAATTATTTTCAAAGGTAATTTTACTTCTTTTCTCCGGATAAACTTTCAGAGATTGCCACGATGTCCAGCGATGCTATTACAGAGAATCTAAATGAATGTGTGCCACAGCTGTATTGCTGGGAGGATAATGTTTATTACAGGCTGTAATATTAGCTCCTGATGAAGGCGGCGGTGAGAAACGAGCTGGAAATGTGCTGGTGGAACAGATGTTGATTGGAAATGCCAGGGTGCAGATGCTGGTGAAACTATTGGAATTGGAGAGACTTTTGGAGTTCGATCATGTCTCTGTGTTGTTGTCGCTCTCTCTTGCTTCTCACGATTTCAGAGTCTCTTTTTGAGGTGAAATACGTCCCGCCCACGAAAGTGACACTTGATGTATAGTCACTTCTGTTTGGACGTATTTGGAGAAACCATTCTTCGATTGGTCCAAGTCCCCTTCACGCGGTGTACTTTGAAATCGGCGGCTGGTGTGGGCATCTTACTGTCGGCTAGATCAAGGGAGGTCAGAGGTTGACTTCCCTTAGGACATCAGCGCCGGGGGGTCCACCCTGAGATACTTTCCCACGAGAAACTACTTGACCGCTGAAACGTCACTCGTTCCCGACGGTGTGTTTGGTGGGGTACTCCCCCTCCAGTGTCATCGTGATGATACGAAATAATCAGGGAAGTGAACACAATGACCAGAACGAGTTTTCCGAAGATTTGGCTTGATCTCTGCATCACTCTCTTCTAAGTGAAGAGTATCGTCGACATTATCCGTAAACGCAGGTTTCAGCCTATCAATTGAGATCGATGTAGGCTTGCCGTGAATGTTCACCTTGTAAAACTTATGACTACGTTTGATAACAGGGTACGGGCCGTAATAAGGCGCTTGAAGTGGTCGACGGACTGAATATCGTCTCACAAACACATGTGTACACTTGTGTAGTTCGCTGTGCTCAAAAATAGTTTGTTTACCCCTCTAACATGTGGGTTTGGGTTGTAGATGCTGCATGTGAGCTCGCAGTCATTCAACGAATTGGACTGGATCGCTTGCCGCTTTAGTTACAATGAAAAATTCACTTGGTAATCGGAGAGTTTTGCCATACACTAATTCTGCTGATGTGCAGCCTAAGTTTTCTTTAAGTGCTTCTCGAAAACCGAGAAGAATAGTAGGAAGAATTTCTGTCCATTTTTCAGTTGTATGGCACATGATTGCTGCCATTAGTGGGCGGTGAGACTCCTCGATTAGCCCGTTGCTTTGAGAGTGGTACGCATTGGTGCGTATTCGCTGTACCCCCCAGTAGTCTAGCAAGAGCTAGAAATAAGGAGGATTCGAATTGGCGTCCCTGATCGGTAGTGATTGTAGTAGGGACACCAAAACGAGCAATCCAGGTTGAGTAAAAAGCGTCCGCTACTGTCGTTGCTTTAATGTCAGGAATAGGTGTAGCTTCTGGCCATCTGGTGAAGCGATCAATTGTGGTCATGCAGAACGTAGATCCTTGCGACGGTGGAAGCGGACCGATTAGATCTATATGTACATGATCAAACCTTGTAGACGTGTTACTGAATTTCTGAAGTGGTGCAACCGTATGTCTGTGCACTTTAGTGCGTTGACAAGGTATGCATCGTCGAGCCCAAACTGTACAATCTTTATTAATGCTAGGCCACATAAAACGATTACGAACTAATTGCAGGTTGAGCTAAATTGTGAATGCTATCAAAACAAAGTTTCCTAAACTTTTGGGGTACATAGGGACGTACAGTATCCGTTGACATATCGAAATATAATTCTAAGTCAGAATTAGGAATTTTAACCTTTCTTAATTGTAAGGAATTAACTGAATTTAATAAGTTAATTAATTCGTTATCATCTAATTGAGCTGATGCGATTTCGTTATAATCGATTGGACCTGGCATTGTAATTTCATTAATGTGAGACAATGTATCCGCAACTACATTTTCCGTGCCTTTTATGTATTTAATGTCTGTTGTGAACTGAGAAATGAAATCAAGTTGTCATTTTTGTCTCGGAGAGCATTTGTCTAGCCTTTGCTTAAAAGCAAATGTTAATGGCTTATGGTCCGTAAAGATTGTAAATTTATGTCCTTCAAGCATAAACTTGAAGTGATTGATAGCTGCATAGACTGCCAATATCTCCCTGTCGTAAGCACTCTATTTCGTTTCGGCAGCATTAAGTTTCCTAGAATAGAAAGTCCTGCTGCTGTGTTTTGATTAAGTGCTCCCCCTATTGCGTAATCCGATGCGTCTACTTTGCGTTTTAACATTGCAAGCTCTTGTTTCGATTTCTTGAAAGCTGCAATTGTTTGATCTGACCAGGAAATTTTACTTTTATCGTTTTTCTTAGAACCTTTTAAAAATTCACTAAGTAGAGCTTGTGTTTGCGCTGCATGCGGTATAAATCTACGATAGAAATTTAACATTCCTAAAAACTGCCGCAATTCCTTAACAGTTTCCGGTTTTTTAAAATTGATAATTGTATCTACCTTATTAGGGAGAGGTTTTGTCCCGTTTTGGGTAATGAAATGGCCTAAAAATTCTATCTCCGGGACACCAAACACGCATTTCGAAGCGTTGAGTTTAAGTCCATAAAAGTTAAGTTTTTCAAGTACTTTAGTTACATGTTGCTTATGTACACTTTCGTTTTCTGAGAAAATTAAAATATCATCCAAATAGGTGTAACAAAAATCAAAACCTCTTAAAATTTCATGCATAAATCGTTGAAATGTCTCGGCCGCATTCTTTAAACCAAAATTTAAGTATGGCAATTCAAATAAACCAAATGGGGTGATTATAGCTGTTTTGGGTATATCCTCTTCATAAATTGGAATGTGGTGATATGCTCGAGCAATGTCTAATTTTGAGAAATTTTTTTTGTTAAAAAGCAGTAGACCGAAATCTTGAATATGGGGTATCGGATATTCATCTATGATTGTGGCTGCATTAAGTGCTCTGTAATCACCCACCGGTCGTATTCCGTTAGGCTTTTTGTTTACAACATGTAAAGGAGAAGACCAGTCAAATTCCGCAGTGTAACAAATGGGTTTAATACTTATGTATTCAAATCGGGAAGAATTTTACAGATCATATTGCAAGATACAATAGACAAATTTAAGGATACTTCTATTATAAAAAAGAGCCATGATGTAATAAAGAAAGTTGATTAACAAGAGGTATTTTCTGTGAATGGGTTCGATTTCGAAGATTTTTTTAACTCCATTAAAATAGAAGATATAATTCAGGTACTTTCAGATGCATATGAGAAATATGGTTTGAATAATTACATTAGTTTTGAAAAGTTCAATACACTAATTCGTTTTGTAGTGCAGGAGAACTTCATTATTTTTGATAACAAACTTTACAAACAAATCAAAGGATTGCCTCAGGGGGCCCAATGTTGAATAATGAACAATAAAAAAATCTGATGAAGAATAATTGTATTATTTTTAATATTTAAAGCGAAAAGACTTCAACATGTTTTAACCCTGGAGCAGGCGCGCACTCGATACTAATGGTCGAGCGGGGTTATTGAGTCACCCCAATCCTTTTTTTATAATTATTTTTATAGTACACAATAAATATCGTAATTCCAGTGAATAATTTAATTAAGAGAAAATGTACTCACCCCTACTTTCAAGGACACAGAAAATATTTCGGGAAAAAGTTATCACACCGGGAACTCAGACAAAACAAGTAAAGAGTGTTTTTTTTCCAGGTATAGAAGTTTCAGTTGGCATTACTTTCCAAGATGGCGACCGATTTAACAGCTGTCAAGTGATTTATTCTCAGTTTGGTTTGGCAATTCATCAAAACGATCATCAAGCAAGGCGTAGATTCGTCGAATGGGTCCAAAACGAGATTGCCGTTGTTCCCGATTTTCATAAGCGAATTTTGTTTATCGATGAAGCGCACTTCTGGTTGAATGGCTACGTCAACAAACAAAACTGCCGCATTTGGAGTGAAGCTAATCCACAAGTGTATGTCGAAACACCGTTACATCCAGATAAACTGACTGTTTGGTGCGCTTTATGGGCTGGTGGAATCATTGGTCCGTACTTCTTCAAAAACGATGAAGGCCACAACGTTACAGTCAATGGTGTTCGGTATAGAGCCATGATTACTAACTTTTTCATTCCTGAATTGAACAATCATGATGTTCAGGAGCTGTGGTTCCAACAAAAAGGCGCAGCATGTCACACAGCTCGTGCCACAATCAATTTATTGAAAGACACGTTTGGTGACCGCCTAATTTCACGTTTTGGACCTGTGAATTGGCCTCCAAGGTCTTGTGATTTAACACCGCTAGACTATTTTCTGTGAGGCTATGTAAATTCATTGGTCTATGCGGATAAGCCACAAACGCTTGACCTTTTGGAAGACAACATTCGCCGTGTTATTGCCGATATACGGCCACAAATGTTGGAAAAAGTCATCGAAAATTGGACGTCCAGGTTGGAATACATCTGAGCCAGCCGTGGCAGTCATATGCCAGAAATCATATTTAAAATTTAATGCCACAAGATTATCTTTCGAATAAAAAAAAATTCATGTCAATCGAATAATACATCGTTATTTTATTGCAATTTAAAGTTCTATACCTCTAAAAAACACCCTTTATATTTATTGAACATCCCGTTTTTTAAAAATACTCTCTTACGGTTGTGCATCTCTCAGCCGATCTTGGTGCAAGCGCTTACGTCAATTTTGACAGAAACGTGTCAAATCGACGTTATTAGTCTCGTCACAACTTTTCATTTAGTCATTCGTCAACACTACAAGTATTTATGTTGTTTCCGTATGGGAAGTAACTCGCCAACATGTTTTTGAGCATTTTATATCTTTTAGTATTTTGTCACATCACTTAGCAATTGGCAAAAAAAAAATGTGCGCTTAATGTTAATCTACAAAAGAAGTACATTTTTTTTTTAAAAAAATTGTGTAATGATAGTAATAATGAACATGCTTATTGCTCACTATGCACTGAAAAATCACTTGTCAATGTAATATTGAAGGTCCCTGGAATAGTTAAACATGGGAGAGCTATTAATGCTGTTACATTTTCATTCCGCACTGTTAGATGCACACGAACCCAGTTTCACAACATTTAAACTGGGTAAACAGTTATATGACTCAAATGTTTCGTTAGAAAAAAACTCGTGGTAATTTCTGAACGTTACTTAATCATTTATACACTGAAGATCCCAAACACACATTATGACCTCCTATTCAATAATGCGTTGTGCTACCTTTGGCCTGCAAAACAGTTGCACCTTACCTTGGCACAGATGCTAATTCATGGTAGATTGGTGACAAAATTGTACAAACTGTCTTTACAGTGGTTATACAAAGTCAAAATATTCCGCCCTAGTGGTGTTAGATCTCTGAGCTGCCTTTCTATTGATTCGGCGAGTTAAGAGGCCAGAATATTATTTGGAATTCCTCACTGGGCTCCTCAAACCCCTCCAACACAATTCCAACCTTATGACATGGGGTGTTGACCAGCAGCAAGATTCCATTTCCAGTTGGGAAGACAGACGCCATGTGGATAATTCTAATCCATAATTATGTTCAGATATGTAGTCCACATAATGGAACCAAAGTTATGGTAGAATAGGCCCCACATGGTCTGTTCTACCACAACTCCGGTTCCCAGAACCGCTCTTGAGAACTTCCCTCAAAGCATAATACCATCACCATCAGCCTGTGCATTTTTCCTGCTGTACGTGGGGTGGTGGGAGCAACTGTTCGCCTGGAAGACAGTGCACCATGACACGACCATCGATATGATGAATGAGGAATCATGATTTATCCGACCACGTAACTCTCTTCCACTTATCTATGGTCCAACATGGATGTTTCCGGGTTCCCTATTGACAATTATCTTTGGTCAACAGAGTCACACGACTGCCACACACTGTCTGGAACCGATTACTAAGGTGGACCTTCTTCGATGTCCTTTTTTTATGACGCTTCTAACTTGGGCTTCTAACTTGGTGTTTACTCTTCGTTTCCTCGTAGCTTATCCATTTGATATAAATACAAACAACGGCAGATCGTGAGCAGGTAGAGAATTTTGGAGATACTCGTTCCGAGTTTTTGGGCCATTACAAAATCTGCCGTCTATCTCAAATTTGCTTGGATCAGTAGCTTTTCTCAACGCTTGCAAAAGAAAATATGTGCAAGTAGGATTCCTTACCTTTTCTTCAGCATCAGTTGAATACCATCCCCACTAAAGCATATGCCTTCCACGTCATTCAGACGAGTTCATTGAAAAATATAGGGATGGTCATAATGTTTTGGCTCGTCAGTCTATATGATAATGCGAAAAACATTAATAGTGCAACAGAAACGATGGATATCTCAAACATAAGTGAAATAAAACTTATTCTAATTGTTGCAAGCTATTTCAGTTTGGAGGAGGAATTTCAAATCTAACTTTTGAATTACGATAAGTTTCATGTGAAACTGCTCAAATTTTGACACTGTGTTTTGCAGTGCGGGAAAAATTACAAACTTGAAGCAAAGTGGGCTTGTTGCATGCTGATAACACTAACAGTATTTTTGGTAGTGTGAAGAGAAAAGGAAATAAAAATGTGTTCAGAAAAGTTCAAAGTAATTTAGATAGACTTATATGAGGAATTGGTTGCTCAACCCACATTGGGCACAATTCAGTTCTCTACTCTTAGATATTTCTATAAAAATTATCAATATTTGTTCGTATACATAATAAGAGCATAGAAACTTAAAGTTCTGTGAATTAATTTAAACAGAAAGTATTAACTCACATAGAGAGAGAGAGAGAGAGCCCCCACACAATCAAGTTCCTTTGTTTGTTACTTACAATAAATGGAATTCTTTTCACCTCTATTGGCCTAAAATTACACTGCTTACCTTGCAAAACATGTTTCAAATTATAATTTGAAACTTTTAGAAAATATAGAAAAAGTGAACTGTTCTCGAAACTTTTATATGGTATTCTACATTTTTTTATTACAATTTTCAAATTGGAAGCTAATTTGATCGCAGAAATTGAAGCGTTTCAGACATGTATTCTGAATTATTTTTTTTATTATAGGAAAGAAAACCCCACATATACCATTTCCTGTCAAATAATTGTTATATACTCTAACAGAAAATAATGATGATTGGTAGCGAACATTCTTTCCAAGCGTAGATAATTTTTGTAATTCTATTACCGAATTATTAAAGTAATGAGCAACCAGTTTTGATTAAGTGAAAAAATAAATTGCGAACTCAAATTACCCTGTCTGATTTAAAAGAGAGTGCACAGATTCAACACACAAGTTTCCGTATATATTGATGACCTCTATCGTGCATGGTTGAAACAAACTGTTCCAAACCAAAGAGTACGTCTTGGTTCAAGTTCTGAAAAAAAATCAGATTCTATTGTAGAGAATGGGGAGGCAATTTGGAAGGTGTTTCAAAAGACTGCATGCTGCAATGTTTCTAAAATTGTTCATTTTGAATTGTTCATTTCTAGAGAGTTTCTTCAATAATGGAGAAATTTGGGTATGTAGAGAGGGGAAGACATTTATATCTATTGTTAAAATTAATTCAGAACTCTTTTTGCTGTTAATTTTATGGTGTAATTAAAATAACAAAATCATTTCTGAAAAAATCCTATCTATAGTAATGGATGTAATTGAAGCAAATAAAATTTAATGTCTCAATCAACTACTAAGACTTTCAATTGATTTAAAAAATGTCATAGGTTGGAAAAATATGGTAAACCTATATATATATATATATATATATATATATATATATATATATATATATATATATATATATATATATATATAGCATATAGCAGTAAATAAATTAAAAAGAAGACTAATAAATCCTAAAACATCTTAAGAACAAACCGAAAGAACCAAAAACATGGAACCATTACAAACCAAAAAAGAGAAATATAGCTATAGTAGAAAAAACTATTATGGTTTCCCGAGCTGTCACTGGCTTAGGACAGTGAAACAGGGTTCAAAAAACAGTGTTTTTCAAGATCTGAACCTTCCCCTTCAGCGGAAACTTTCGACATAATAGCATAGGAGATAAACCAAGGCAAAGGCCTCCTGCTTCGCTGGGCATTTCATGATGAATAGATATGTTGTTTTTACGTTATTGATATCTGAATCACGGAATTCAACTTTCTTAATGTTATGATATAGTATTTAAAGAATTACTTAATTTTTTACTTATACAATTCACCTCTTGATTTCAAAAGGCCAGGACTTTGATTTTTAAAACACAAGCCTCTTTAAGGTGCATCCGTTTATGGGAGTCGATTTTCTTAAAACCCTTTCTTAGCGGAAATTAACAATATAATACTTGCTTGTTAATTTTTCCAAGACTGTAGATTTGATAGTTTAAAAACAGGATTTTAAAAATTTATAACGCCCCCTTTTTTTGGAGGAGATTACTACGAAACTTGTTCTTGGTGGATATTTACTCAACAAAAGAAACATACTTGCCAGATCTAATGTCTGTAGGTCTAATATTTCAAAAACTGGAATTTTTTTAAAAATTATAATGCCCCCACAAAATGTTTTGGGAATCTATTTCCGCAAAACCCATGTGACCGTTGCGCTTTTGAATTATGGCCATGAACTCGGTGGCTGGAGTGTAGTGGATTCGTGTCCTGGTGCCACTGAAGACTCACCGTGTAGAAGAGGTTCCAGTTCAGGTATCATACTCATCCCTTGGCCATTGTTCAAAATTACGAGGCCAGTCGCTAGTAGCTCCCATGTTGCTTTTTTACGGTCCTACTTCAAAATAACTCTCTTTCCGCAGAGCCTATTATCTAAGCAAAAGAAATATACCTATCAAATTTGAATGCCTTAATCATTCCGAAGATCACACACACACATGAGTGAATCTCTCTTCTCCTATATTTATGTAGCTTTTTTCGGTGAAATCCTATTTGTTGATATTATAAAGATTATAAAACATTTCATATCGATCCCATTTCCTACAAATCCATAGTTAAAAAATATGAAATTCTTGAAATTGCGATCCAATTCCTTAGTAAAATACATTGTTTGAGATCAGTCCAAAATTTAGAAAAAAGGATTCTCTAACAATTCTAAATGTCTGACAGCTGTCAGTACAAAAGGTTGTCCCGTTCTTTTTATTTGTCATTTTATTATAGTACATTGTGACAGGTCGCAATCAGAATGTTTTTCTCTTGAATGACATATACGTATCTCATTGAATATAAGAGAATACTTGTTTTTATTAATTCTGTGATTGAAAAATTTATATTTTTAGAGGATTATATATATTTATATTTTTATATATATATATATTCGAATATTTTTTATGGAGTTGTTTCGCAATACCTCATATTTTTGAAACATATCGAACTGTGTTAAAAAGTTTTAATTTATTCCTAGCATTAAGTGATTTATCAATGAATGTGTGGTATTGTCATGGAAGTGCATCGCGCGAATTCCCTTCATAATATTACCCTAAATGTAAACAGAATTTCAGATGTTAGCAAAAACGTTTATTTCTATCAAAAAGTACAAACAGAATTTTGTTTAAAGGAAACATTTTGTAGCTTCAATTTAATCTTTTTTCAACTTCAGTTGTAGATATATATATGTAATTTTAAACTGTTGTAAAATGTCAAGAGGATGGCATTCGAGATCCAACCTAACTTATCCAATCTCCTTGATTTGGTTTTGTCTTCCTCCGAAACAACACAAGAGCTTTAAAAGTCGGACTTTAAGCCTCGGTCAAGAACGGCTTATGAACACTCTCCCAGCTCTTACACCGCGTTAACGTGATGAATTTGTATCCTGGCAAATTCAATGCGCATCAGCTCCTCTCCTTGGTGAGTCTTCAGAAGACTCTCACTCGGGAAACACCAGCCATGAATTGGTAACCATTACTATTTCGCTACCGATGCTTTACAGTAGGGGTCGACAACCTATGGCCCGCAGTTCAAGTCTCAGTGGCACTCTGCTCTACTCAACAAATTTGTCAATATTTGAGGGGATGGAAGTTGCTAAATTTGTGATGGACCTTATATTTGACTAACATCTGCCGAGTTAAGAAAAAATCTGAAAGGAAAGTCGAAAGATAAATTTACAGCTATTTTGTAAATTATTGAATATCATTGTTGGAGATATTTAATTGTTTGTAGAGAGAAAAATGCACGTTCTGTTTTCCGCTTTTGGTTTCTATATATCTAAGTAAAAAACCTTTCTTCATATGAAAAATATTTCGAGTCCGCAAAGAAATTATTTAACAACTGAATGCTCAGAATCGTGTCAAATTGAAATTAACAAATCATACCTCCGGTTTTGAGATATGAAAATAAAGCGGTGCAAGCATTAGGTTCGCTTTACAAGTTTTATTTTATCTTTTTATTTAACGATAATGAAAGGAAATACTTATATTTTATGTCTAGTTCTTGTTTTAATATAAATATGTTTAAAAATACTTAATATATGCACAATTTTAATTGTTTAAAAGTTTTGTTGTGAAGAAACACATTTATATATATATATATATATATATATAATCCAAAACATAAAAATACACAGATAGTTAGAACCTAAGATAACTATACTAAATAGGAAGAAATAGGCACAGTAGTACTATAACAAACTCCTGGCCTTAGGAACCAAGATTGCAGGTTTAAACAAGTTTTAGGGCTAGCCAACCTTCACCTGTAGTTTGTCATACTATGTACCAAGAGGAAAGGAAAGAATAACATTTGGAGGAATTTAAACATTATAATAAAATCACTAAACTAATAAAAAATAATTATAAAATTGTAGCCTACTAGTATTCACATTATACATTTAAATTCGATGCAAAACGTAGATAGTAAGACTTACTTCGGGAGTGTATCAACTGGTTATGTTTCCCGCCAAATACAAGAGAGGGAAAGCAGTTCCGCATATAGTTAAATTAAGATAGATTAATATAAAGTTTATATATACATGTACTTTTAAAAAAATCATAAATATATATTGATATAAATATTAGTGTAAAATATAAATGAATCTTAGAAATATTTAAATATTATTGAATTATTAAACATGTGGTGCCATCTATTTAATAATTGTATAATTAGTTTAAAAAAACCCATAATGTCAATAAGTTATTAATACAAATTGTATAACATTAAGAACTACTAGAAATATAATTGTAAAGAAAGTTAGCAGGATATCCATGTCCTATACATTGTTTGATAAAGTTATTAATGTTTAAATAAATATTAGCTTTATCACTAACTAAAACATTATTGCGATAAATATAGTTAAAAATAATATTTCTATATATAGATATTGATAAATATGAATTCCAGTAAGGCACTTTAAGAATGTTAAAATTAAAGGCATCTCTTTTATCATAAATATTACTATGTAATTTCAAATCCTTAATATACAATGTTACATCTAAGTAATTAGTTTTAATTGGATTATTATTAATTTTAACTAAGTTTAGGTAAGCCGGATAAAAATTAATATTGGTATTTAACTTATCATTTTTACCAAAAATAATTAAATCATCAATATATCTAAAAATGTAATACTCACTATTAATAATATAATTATATTCATAAAAGTGTAAATATAAATTAGCCAAACTATTGCTTGCTGGGCCGCCTTGTGGCAGTCCTTTGTATTGTTTATATAATGAACCTTTTATATATATATATTTATATATATATATATATATATATATATATATATATATATATATATATATATAAGTTAATGTAATTTTCTTTTAAGACAAAACCTATGAGAGTTTTAAATTTGTTAAAATTAATATTTAGATTATAAATACTGCGGTTTTCTAAAATTACTTTCATAATATCATTTATATCAATGGAATTGAAAAGATCTCCAAAGTCATAACTATGAACTGAATAAATATTTTTATTTTTGAAAAAATCTATATCTTTACTATTTTTAATTATAGCTTTATTACATTGCTGATTAATAAAGTTTTGTATAACATTATGAAGTAATTAGCCTGCAGTTGTAATATATGTTTTAAAACCATTTGTCACAGTTCTAAATTTAACAGAACTTTTATGGAATTTTGGTGTTAAAAATATATATGGATACTTAATTTTAGGAACAACAAGACGTAACTTTTTATAAATAGCAATAATACGATTACTAATTTCATTATGTGACAAATCTAATTTTTTTAAAAGAACCATTATTAAGAAAGTGTTCATTAAGCATATTATAATAAAAATACTTACAAATCACAGCATATAGTTACCAGGTACTTTATCAATGTAAACTATGATAAAATTCTTTTGTAAATCATAAATTTTCTGTTTTATATCTTTAAAAGTAAATTCATACTGAGAATGGTAGCTAAATTTCATAAGGTCTTTTAAAATATTGTACTTATACTCATCAAATGCCTCTATAGGTAGTCCATATTTAATTGCAGATTTTGTAATAAAATTATCAATATCTTTATTAATTTGTGTTTTAACAGTATTTTTGTTATTAGAAACAGTTATTCTGAAACTAGTGCCTTTACTCATTATATCCCTTAAAATTTTGTCATTGATTATGTCTAAGTTGCCAGTAACTACATGTTTATGATGACCGTCAATAAAATCATTATAGTTTTTGCATATACAGTCTTCTATGTTAATAGAAAGCGAACTATTATTGTTATTAAAGATAAATCTGTCCATCGTTTTGTTATATTTAAATGCTTCCTTAACAACCACATTTCTAACAGGAAAAAATGACAAATGTCTATTAAATACATTAAAAAAATTAATTTTGTCAAAAGTTTTATTCATGAATAATAAAGGGCAGTACTCTGTAATAGGCTCATTAATTTTCTCAACATTTATTTTGAATTTATTAACCAGATAATTATAAATGTCTTTAATAATGTGTACTGGATGACAAACCTTTAAGGAATTATTATTTAAGGTTTCATTTAACAATACAATTTCCTTTTTATTAAGACCAAACATGAAGTATTTGATCTTCTTGATATTAAAGTTTTTTTCAAAATCATCAATAATAACTTTAATATTGTCATTTAAAGATTTTTTATCTCTATTTTTTCCTTTTAGTTCTTTTTACTTCTAGATTTTCTTTTAGAATTATTTAAATTGTTAACATTATTAAAAATTCTTTATTATTACTCTGTAGTAGTAAAGGGTGTTTTTTTTGAGAGGTATAGAACTTTAAATTGCAATAAAACAACGATGTATTATTCGATTGACATGAATTTTTTTTTATTCAAAAGATAATCTTGTGGCATTACATTTTAAATATGATTTCTGGCATATGACTGCCACGGCTGGCTCGGATGTAGTCCAATCTGGACGTCCAATTTTCGATGACTTTTTCAACATTTGCGGCCGTATATCGGCAATAACACGGCGAATGTTGTCTTCCAAATGGTCAAGCGTTTGTGGCTTATCCGCATAGACGAATGACTTTACATAGTCTCATAGAAAATAGTCTAGCGGTGTTAAATCCTAAGATCTTGGAGGCCAATTCATAGGTCCAAAACGTGAAATTAGGCGGTCACCAAACGTGTCTTTCAATAAATCGATTGTAGCACGAGCTGTGTGACATGTTGCGCCGTCTTGTTGGATTCACAGCTAGTGGACATCATGCTTGTTCAATTCAGGAATGAAAAAGTTAGTAATCATGGCTCTATACCGATCACCATTGACTGCAACGTTGTGGCCTTCATCGTTTTTGAAGAAGTACGGACCAATGATTCCACCAGCCCATAAAGCGCACCAAACAGTCAGTTTATCTGGATGTAACGGTGTTTCGACATACACTTGTGGATTAGCTTCACTCCAAATGCGGCAGTTTTGTTTGTTGACGTAGCCATTCAACCAGAAGTGCGCTTCATCGCTAAACAAAATTCGCTTATGAAAATCGCGACCATTGTTTTCGAAATAAAATTGCACAATTTGAAAGCGTTGTTCAGGCGTGAGTCTATTCATGATGAATTGCCAAACCAAACTGAGAATAAATCACTTGACAGCTGTTAAATCGGTCGCCATCTTGGAAAGTAATGCCAACTTAAACTTCTATACCTGGGAAAAAAACACTCTGTATTTGCAAAGTATTTTTTGCAAGATGCATAACATTAAGACCATATGGATATAATGTATTAAAACTCCTAATAAAGGGATTTTCCCACCATAATATGTGCTTAGTATTTGGAATTATTTTAATGATAGACATTTCAACATTTTTGAAATCATGCATATGAAAGTGTCTAAGTTCAATTTTATTAGAATTATTGGAATTATTAAAGTATTTATAACATCATGTCTATGTTGATTAATCCTGATGTTAATAGTATTAGAGGTCTGTCCAATATATTTATACTGCCAAGCTTTACAATTTAAAAGGTAAATGCAATTAAAAGTTTTACATAGGTTATATTTAGATTAACAATCATATTGATCATGATTTAACATAGTACAAGTCTTACATATACTATCTCTACATTTATTCAATTTTAACTTAAGACTATTATAAGATTGAATGTTTTCATAATTGTAAGAAGATAATTTATCTTTATTTCCATGTAAGGCAGGACTCTTAATGTAGCTTTTATTGATATATTGTGTAATGTAATTACTAGAATCTAACATGTTTTGTTTAATATGATTATTATGACTATTAATGAACTTTTTGTTCCAAAAAATTCTTGTCTTGAATTGTTTAATATTAGTATTACTATTACAATCATTAAATTCTTTAACAGCAATTGATTTCTTTCCCAATTGTGCTGGCACCCCACTTTCCTCACCACTTCCAGAGCTGTCCTTACCTTACTGCAGCGGAGTCATTTTTTGGCAGTAGTCAATGACTGTAGTATTAGTTGCCTTAGAATACCATGTTCTCCAAGAGATCCGAGTTGTTCCTTAATGGAGAAAACATCCTTGAAACATTAATAGAAAACTATGTACAATTAATGTTTACGGTTTCCAACTAATGAAGCCATCTGTATCCTATTTTATGTTATATGATTTGTTTACCTTTGCAATTTTAGTTAATCCATACATATTTATTATAAAAATAGAAGTGGCCCCTCTCCTTTTCAAATGGGATGTTGACATGAATTGTTTTTTAATAGCTCCCTTCCAAGCCACCTCAGTCCGGGAGATTGAGCTCCTCTTGACAGCGAAACACCAACACTGGCGACGACATTGTCATGAATTAGTTGAAAATTTCTCATTTTTTTTATTTACATTTCACGATTGAAAATCTTTCACTTTTTGCAAGCACCGGATGTTTATTTTAATTATTACAACTTAAAGAGTCTGGACCCCAGTGGCTTCCGTATTATTAACAATTGATTGCTCGTCTATATCTAAGGTCATCCATTTCAACATTTTTTTATTGACAAGGTGTGGAAATTTGGAGAGGAGTCTCGTCACGTGACCGTGGTTCAGAACGACCGTCGCCAATAGTCCATTTTCCAATCCACTTTTCTCCAATTGTATATAATGTCCATATTTTCAATGGAAATCAAGATAATGAATAAAATTTGACTCAAAGATTGTTTTCCATCAAGAAATCTTTTCCAAATGAATTTTCCGAGAGAAGGAAAAAAGAATTTTCAATCCGCTCGGAGAGGAAGTCATTAAAAGTCTCAAAGAGGAATGATTTGTTAAGTAAGTTTTGTCTTGTTAATTAGCTAGGTTGGAGAGCTGATTCCTCTCTTTAATCTCTTGTTTACGACAATTGTTAATCGTCTCAAGAGACTCATTTTTTAAATAATTAAACTCTGTTTTCGTAGTTACAAAATGAAACGAGTCAACTTGTTATGGAGTCGTTTGACATTAACATTTTCTCTTTTTTTTTAAACTCAGAGTGCTTTCATAATCATCACAAAATTATACAGAAAAAATGAAAAAGGATGGTTTGATCAGTGAATCATTGATTTAGCTGAATTATTAACATTAAAGAGAGAGAAATGCATTTTGACAGAAATACATGGAAGAGAAAAAGTAAGCCAATTTTATTGGAGAGAAAATAGCCATTCTGAGCAAGTACTTATATTTTGCGGTATACTTCATTTTAATTTCATCAGTAACTAAAATAACTTTTTTGTTTCTAATTGCAATACCCACAGCAAATCAAAATTTCTGTACATGTATTCGAATAATTATATTAGTTAAAATATATATGACCACAATATATAACTTACTATTTAAATTTTCAGAGAAATTTATATGGAGTGTGTTAGAATATGTCATGTCGTTAATAAAATTCAGATCAAATCTAGCAATATATTATCAATAATATATATATATATATATATATATATATCAATCTGGCAAGTAAGTATACAATCTTTAATGTTTTCTCTATTTCCTAAATTATATATATAAATGATGAATTTTTTTTCCGAAAACCTAATATCATTTTGCAGGATTATGGTCTACGATCCCCACGATGATGAAAGGCCGCAGTAGCGGAGTGGTAATGGTTACGAGCACCTGTCTGGCATTGCTGAGTGCGAAGCCACTGAAAATTCATCATTTAGATTACTCATTGTCCTCACATTAACATGGTTAGGAGAGTGCAGTGTCACTTCACCGTGGCTCAAAATTACAAGGACAATTGGCTTAGAATGCGAGGTTTACAAATACTCGTACCTCAAAAAAAAACCCGACAAGAACACGATAAAATTTGGTGAGACCCCCAAAAAAAAAAAACATATATTTTATACTCACTGTAACTCACACTCACAGCTATTAAATTTGTTATATTTTAAGAAGAGTTGTTTTAAGACGATTAAACTCGAGAAAACTCGAAATATATTTTTAAAAAAAAGAAAAACATGAAAAAGTTAGCATTCATTAAAGGAAGAATAAATTTTTACAAATTAATCGAATTTATAAATACATAATAAATAAATAAAGTAAAATAACAATATATGAATTAAACTACTAGTATTCGAAAAAAAAACTTTTTTTTTGTAATCGCTTAAATAATACAAACTCTGAGATTAATAAAATTGGCTACTGTACTTTCAGGACAAAAAATTTTTTGATTACCTCATCTGCACTTTTTAAAACCTCAAAGTCCTTTTTACCTCATCTGTCTTTCTAAATCAAAATATTATAATGTGCCTTTTAATTTTTAGTTGTTGAGCCAGAAATAATTTTTAAATGGATGATAATACATTTTTATGTATTTATGTAAATTAAATATTATAGCACATTAATGTAAATTTAAATTTTTACTCTCATTTGAGTAAGCAACTCTATATATATTACTGGAATAGTCGGAAATAAAGGGATGTAGACAGAGTCTGAAGTATTAAAAAGAATTTAACATATTTAAGATAGCTTTATGTGACATATCGCAACAAAAAAATGTGCATAGTTTTTTAAATTTTTTAATGAGTTCAATTTTGTTGTTGAATAATATAAAAAAAAATTAAATGAATAAAATTCACTTCATAAATGTACAAACGTGGGTTGAGATTGTTTTCGATCATTATTGTATGAAAAAACCATATATATATATATGATGCCCTATTTTCTTATAAGAACTTGTTAAGAGCACTAATTACTTCAAAAAAACTCGTAATGTTTAGTTTAGATATAGATCCCTATTTTTTATTTAATATTTTTTCTATTTTTCCTAAATTACACAAACCCCTCTTAGAGTTCACAAGATGAGGGAGAATTTTCAACTTGAATTGGGCTGCAACATTTGAATTTTTCTCATTTACATGCATATCCCTGCTTAATTATAAGATACTAAGACATATTTTAAGATGTTCATTAGAAATATGTTTTAATATAAAGCATCCAAATTTATATAAAACAGAATATATTTGGCTTTTTTCATCGTTCAAATACTTATTAAATTCAGCGCTAAGGAAATAATGCCTACATAAATTATTCAAATAATAAATACATGCAAAAATTTAAGACTTATTGATGTATTTTTTTACAAGTCTTTTTAACACAAAATTACCAACATTTACCTATTATTAATGCTGAAATTCAATTGACATTATTAAATGAAAAATATCTACATTATGAAATGTAAGTAATGGTGACACATTTCTTTTGCTACTTTTTGAAAAGGAATCCTACGCTTCAAAAAAATTTTTCTTTAGTATTTTTCTTGTATTTTCCATAATGTAAAAAAAACAATTTTTCCTCTCTACTAACTACCATTTAACATTGAAAAATTTTTAATGCCTAATTAGGAACTGTTTTAGGTTCCAATGACTTTTTCACGTAATGAGTGAAAATATTTTTGCTCTTGTTTCATTGAACCATTTGAAGGAGAACTCACCTGAAGCGAAAGCTAAGAGGAAGAGTGTTGCGGTGTACATCATCGCTCCACTGCCGACAAATGTCTCACTCCATCCCGAGAGAACGACGCGAGCGCTCCCACGGAAGGCAATTCCATTCTCTCTCGTCAGGTGGAAACTTCATATGCTAGGAGAAAAAAGATTCTCTCTTTTCGTGATTAGTGTCATTGGAAGGGAAGGAGAAAAAGAAGACTCTTGATTCTATGCTAAAATAAAATATCCCCCCAATCTATCTGTAGAATCAATTCGAATCAAACGCAAGTATATTTCGCGCCAAGTTTTTATGAATCGAGCTGAATAATTGTAGTAGTAAAATCGAATTTCTGAGGAATAGATCTCTCTTAAGAAGGAAAGGCACCTGGATCGGGACTCGCTTCTCCAAAATTTTCAAGCATTTTATTTTCATTTATTAAATTATTGTGTTCTTCAGTGACAGAGAACGTGTATGAAATTTAATTGCAACGTCAACTTGAATGGGATTTCAGATTATTTTTGCTGTTATTTTACATTGTTTTTTATTCATTAGATTATAGGACAACAATTATCTTTAATGATAATTTATTAATATTAAACCTCAATTTGATAAACGTTGAAGAATGGTGCTGTGAAGATCCCTTTGGATCTCACTTTGAGAACGAGAATAATTTGGAGTTAGATAAGAGCCAGTAGCCATTTTTATAAATAACTTTATTTGGTTATCTTTCTCAAATAGAATCAAAGACTTTTAATAACAAATAATTCAAATTAGCTATATGAAGTTTAAAAGGGACTTTCCTTTAAATTAACTTAAATATTTAATGATCCAATTAATTAACAATTAGATTATCGATCACGCAGAGATTACCACGATAAGAGATCCCAGAATTATATTCAATAATATTCCTATTGAACATTTAACTTTAATCTCACTCCTAATATAAAGCTTTAATGAGACTTTAAATATAAATCAATATTTACCACACTGAATCTCAACTCTTCCTGAGATTAATTTATCCACCTAGAAATCTTCAATAATAAATCTCTAACTTGACTATTATACCTTTCTGCTTCAATCTCTCTCTCCTACTGCTTTTTACTTTACTATTCCGTTTGACTTAAATACTTTATCTAATCTGCATAACAAGGAATCCTGTCCTCTTTTTGGAGCTGATTGGAAATAGGTAGGGAATTAAATTTCCCTAAAAAAGACGTCTCAGAAGGTCAGTGATAAAGTTCCGTATAGGTTTGTCACAGTGTCAATTATCGCATTCATTAATTTACTGGACCATTAAAACCATATACACCTTGCCATGCCTTAAGTTTTCAAACATTTACAAATCAGTTAAGAGAAATATGTAGTCAATTTAATAATCTTACATAATCTTTACACAATCTTACAAACTACACCTGATGTGGAAGCACACAACTCATTATAATCTATTATCAAACTTTCAATACCAATTACAAAAACAATTACATTAACAATGGATAACGTATATGACTTGAATTATAAACCGTACAAATTATCAAGATAAGTATTGAATTTTGTGTAGGACAAGCCCATGGGAATCACTAGTAATTATTAATCTTGTTCTTAACTTAGTATTGATAAATTAATTATGCAGTACAAATGCATTTATAAATATATTATATCAATGTAATTGTGTATTTTACTTTTTTATTATGTCACAATGTATTTTGTTTTGCTTCCTTTCAGTATAAATTTGCAATTTTTTAATCTTTTATTTTTGACTTCTTGATATGCCTTATAAGGTTATCGCACCCGCCTTGTAAGGCTATCGCCCCCCAAGGGGGGCGCGCCCCACAGTTTGAGAAACGCTGTATTATAACGACAAATTCCCACTTCAGTTTCTGCGATTATGACATCTGTATTTTGGACAAAAGAAAAAGGTACTAAAGAAGAAGTGCCTTGTCCAATAGCTGCCGCTGTATATAACGATGTCACGGAAGGGGTTGATCGCTTCAATCAAAGAAAAGAAAGATATTAAATAAAAAGTCCTGTAAAATGTAAAATGGCTGCCTCGTATCTTTTTTATTTTTTTATTGACCTTGCCATCATAAATAGTTTCATTCTGTGGCAAATGAACAAAAGAAACAGAATTTTTGACCAGAGCTAGCATTCCGTATAGCAAAAGCTCGTTACCTAATAGACGGATATTCTTCAAGAAAAAGGAAAGGACATCCTGCAAAATTCCAAGCAAAGAATTGTGTAATTCAGAATGATGTGCGCTTAGCCAGTGTGGTAAATCATATGCCAAATATGGCTTCCAGATATAGACGATGTAGGAAATGTAGCAGAAAGGGACAAGAAAAGAGGCTCCACTATATGTAAACAGAATGGGATGTCCCCTTTGCATTACAGCATATTTCTCATATTTTCATGGCAAATAATCCCCATTAAATTTAATTTTCTTTAGGACGGTGAATAGTTCCTAGGGAAGTACTCTTTCCACCCCTAAAATTTATAAATTTAAACATAAAATTCGGAAAAATAAAATATTTTTCCTTAAATGCTATTGTTTAATTGTTAATAAAACATAAGAGACTGGAGAAATTCAAAAGAGAAATAAATGGCCCATGAAAGTTTATTTTATCTTTAAATTTAACATATTGCGCTTTTTATTCAAATTAATCCCGTTTGGCTTGGTTAAGTCTCTTTGACCAATCATCTATCGAGGCCTCCATGGGAATTTTCATCGCTGATTTCTTCAAAAAAGGTTTAGTGAGACTGAGAAATGGAAACCTGTAAATTGCGGTCAGAATTGGAGGCAAAGGTACTTCGTGTCCGGCACATTCTCTTTCAAACACGGTGGGGTCGTCTTGGCTTTATGAACAGGAGTGGAATCCTGCTGTCAAGTCCGGTCGTTTTACTTTGAACTTTACATTTAGAGGCTTCACCGCTCGTTCTAAGATAACTTTTACCGTGGTTTCCACTCCCTTTTACAGAAATTAATCTCTGAGACATCTCACCATTACGAAAACGGGATGATGCTTGTATTTTTAGCTTCTTGGGCTTCAGTATACACGGCCATTCTGGCGGTTGAAAGATTCTTCAAAGTGACAAATTTTCTCGTAGGTAAGCAACCATTCGTCTGTGGGGCTTTTGCTTTAAGATACCTTTGTAAGAAAATAGCCAGGTATATTCTTCGATAACCTCTTAGTCTTCGTTTAATATAAGCGACACATTTTTCTTTTTGACCCATTCATTTGTTAAGTGTCTTTTGACAAGGATTTCTCTCCCTGGCGTTCTCACCAAGTGCAATGGTGTTGGTCTTGGAAAAATATCTTAATTGCTCAATAAATGAATAACCTTTTGTTAAAGAGCCTTAAAAATCTCCGATGGGCTATACTTTTGCTGACCCCCAGAGAAAGAACTATTACACGCTCTTCTGTTCGACGCTCATTCGACTGTGTTAATACTCTCTGATGGAGAACAACAGGTGTGAAAGTTACAGTTTTTAAAAAGTATTACAGATCATCTCCAACAACGAAGTTTAAAATCGTCTGCAGTCACAACAGCCAATATCAGATTTTTGGATCAGAGCTTATGGCACGTGCCACTGAAGACCCAATGTGTTGAAGTCCTCTCATTAGCAGAGTGGGGCAGTTTTGAGACAGGAGTATCAGCTCAGGTATTGTCCTCACGTTGCTTCAAACTACATGAGAAAAAATGAAATGAAATCCATCACTATGTCATTGAATTCTATTTGTTCAATTTGAAAATCCTGCTCTTCGAGCTAAGGAATAAGTGTCCCTTCTGCTTAATTTAGAATATTAAAAAGATTTCCGAAGGAAACTAAAAAATGTGGAAATTATCCATGAAATTGTGCTAATGCAAGATAATTATAACTATAATTAACTTGTTGAAACTCGAGATGTAATCACGTAAAAATGCGTGTGTCTTTTATCCTTTTTTTCTTTTTTATAGGAAAAAAAAACATTAGTTTAATCCTTTATCTACCACATTATGATTTACTGCAAATTTTTTCTTGCATAATTTTTTTTAATCACTTCATTGAAAACTAAGGGAAATAAAATGCTCAACTTCGGGAAATTGAATTCGTTACAGATAATTAATTAAATTGGTACTTTGAAGTACCGTCAGCTTACAAAGGTCTAAGATATTCTCATAATACAAAAAGACCGAATGACATTTTTAAAGCAGTTTTAACTCTTAAAAATGCTAAATAACCGTGAGAACACTAATACTTTACAGCACAAAATACTTACTTTTAAAGATTATCAATTTTTTTAAACATAAAAACAGCTTTTACACATAAACTTAATTTGATGATATTCAAAGAAAAACAGTTTTTTTCATTAATACACAAATATTCATTACACGTTGTGCATTTTGAGTTTGACGGCTCACGCGTCTTTTCATTAACATGTCCTTTGGGGCCAGAATTAGTGGCAGCTCTTTTCCAAACAAACCCAAGAAGTGAAGCGTGAAGGAAAGATGCAAACTAGGAAGCTTTTAAATATCAGAAGTTAGAGTAAGCGGTGTGGCAATTTGAGGAATGTTATGATAATCTATGATTCAGTTCAGTTCAGTTCAGTGATATGACTGTAACAGTGGAGACTTGGCCAACGCCTTATGCTCGGATAGAATTTGGATTAGTTTCTAACTTAAGTTGTAACGTACAGCTAGTGATTGCACTGTCCATTAGTAGTTTTTATTATTGCCTTGTGCTTCAACTGCAATTGATGAAAGTAGAGTATTGAAAATCTATTACCTGGAATTTTAGAATCTATTGGTTGATGTTAAGAATTCTTCAACTTTTTGAACATGGTCTATTGTTTTACATTTCGCTATTGAGGAATAAGACCATTCTCCGTGGTTGGAGATCAAATTTTTCAAAATTTCACGCGGCGATTTGTACTTGATACAGTTTAATATAAAATGTTCACTAGTTTCTGGTATTTGACAATCTGCACACAAAGGAGAATCTGTTTATTTAAAAAGGAAATAAATATAATTTAATGGTAATTTTTTAGCTCGCAACTTATTGATTAAAACTTCTGTATTTCTATTTTATGCTGCCTGTCTATTCCACTTTTCAAGATGAGAAATATAAATATAATTTCTATGTCTTTTGCTCTTTTCAATATTTCTTCGTTTTTACTTTTGTGTTGTTTTTTGAAATATGTATGTAGATCTTCCCAAGTAATCCAAGGAATAATATTCCACGGTTCTGGAGAGGCTTTAGCTAATTTATCATCTTCTTCATTAATCTCTATTCCCTTGTGAGCTGGTACCCAAATGAAAGTAATTGATTGAGTTATTTGGAGACACTCATGTAAAGTGTTGAACTTAAATTTATTATTATCGTATTGGATTTTCTATTAATATTTTGGATACTTTTTAGAACTGATAAGCTATCCTTCAGGATGACATAGTTTTCTGTTTCAGAAACCCAATTTTTTAACGCAGTTCATTTGGCTATAGCTTCAGCTGTGAAAATTGAAATCATTTCTTTCATTATGAAATTTTGTCGAACTTTTTTCTTGGGGATCAAAATTCCTATTGATGTTTGATTAGTATTTTTTGAACCATCTGTTGCTATTATGATATTGTTATTTAAGTTAGACTGAATGTAATCATTAAACATATTTTGCACTATGACATCTGGAAGATCTTTGTTTTGAAATGGTAGTTCATGAGTATAGATGTTTATTTTGTGATTTTCATAAATCGGAGGAGGAGGGATCCACTGAAGAATATCCACTTTAGAGATACATAGTTCTTGGAACAGGTTGATTGCCTTTTGAAAAATACTGATCTTTTTATCTATATTTATAAAAAATATTATTTATATCCCAAAATAACCTTGCATTCGGTGACCAGTCTTTTAATGCTATTTGTTTAGTTATAAATTTTTAACAAAGGAAATTATAGCGATTATTAATACTTCCATTCATAGATTCTGCTCTTAATAAATCTAACGGGGTGTTTCTTGGGAGACCTAGGGCTAAACGTAAGGCAGCATTGTAAATCGGTTCTAGTTTCTGTCTATTGCTATTGCTAGAAAAGGAAACAAGTTGACTTCCATAGTCAAAGATAGAACGGATTGTGGCATTAATTATATTTAAAAGATGACCAGATCTTGTTCCTATTTTTGGAGAAGATAAGGCTTTAATGGCATTTAAATATTTGAATCCTTTCTGACGTAGGTAATTAATATGATTTTTTCAGGTGATATTGAGGTCGAAGATTATACCTAGGACTTTTTTTAAGACTCTTCACTTTGGGAATAGGTTTGTTGCATATTTTAATTAATGGAGGTGTGCTTCTTTTTCTGGAAAAGTTGATTAGACTGCTTTTTTCTGGAGAGGTGGACAATTTCCATTTTTTACTCCAGGCTGAAATATTATTTAACGATTCTTGCATTTCGCCTATTTTTTTATTACAATTTGTACCACCATGGTATAAGAATATGTCGTCTGCGTAAACCAGAAGATGGTTGTCGTATTGAATTTCAAATATATCGGCCATATAAATCATAAATAGTAAAAGACTTAAGATACAACCCTGAGGTACACCATAATTATTTTTAATGATTCTTGAAAAAGTATTCTTCCATTTAATTTGAATTGTTCTCTGATGTAAGAAGTTTTGAATCCATCGAAGCAATCTACCAGAGCATCCAACTTTGTTTAATTTAGAAACAAGGCCATTTGGCCACACTGAGTCATATACTGCTTTAATATCTAATACTATCAAAATAAAATATTCCTTGCGTTCTCTAGCCAGTATGTCATGTTGTAATTGAAGTAACGTATTAATGCTACTTCTGTGAGGGTAAAAACCATGATGATTAACATGAAAAATTTTATTTTGAAAACTGAGAAATCTAACATTCTATGCAGAATCATTCTGTCTAATAATTTGGCAATTACTAAAGTAAGAGATATAGGATGGTATGACGAAACTTCCTTGGGATTTTAATGAGGATTTATGAAAGGTAGAATAATTGCGTGAGTCCAATCTTTTGGAATTTGTTTTGAAGACCAACTGTCATTCAAAGATTTCAGGAGAAGAATTATTGCTTTGATGAGGAGATAGTTGATTGTTTGGAGAGAAATTTTAACATGCCCTGGACTGCTGCTCTTTTGATGAGATATTGCTTTTTCTAATTCTTTTAAAGAGAAAGGTTTATTAATATCTTGACTATTGTACGGAATAGAGATATTTGGAATGTTATGGTTGTTTGTTTTGCGTAATATAGTAAAAAACAGTCTGCTTGGGATTGTTCGTTTGTTAGTATGGTTCTGTGTTTCTCAATAATATTAAATGAAGAATAATTTGGATTTGTTCTAATTTTGATTATCTGGATTATTTTAAAAAGAACTTTAGGAGAAGAGATTTTTTCACATGTCTTGTGCCAAAAGTTTTCTTTACAAGCTTTGATTGTTCGCTTAAGTTTTGCGCTTACTTCTTTATATTTTATCCAGTCTTCTTCTTTAAAGTTTTTTCCTGCTTTATTAAGGAGTTTTCTTTTTTTTTTTTGCTCTTAAATGCCCGCCTGTTGCTGTCCACCATGGAGCTCTTGAACTAATCTGTTTTTTGACTGATTCTTGAGATAAGATTTGAGCTTTTTAATTTCTTCTATAATATCTATATTTATGTTTTTCATTTAAATTTAACTTTTGTTGAATAATATTGATAAATTTGTTCCAATTTGGTTTTTGTTTAAAATTATTTGTTGCTGAGCTTGTGATATTCCCTACCTTGGGAGAAAATCTCTCGGAGTATCAGCGTAGAGCTAGGGACAAAGGATTAACGACAGAACTAGAAGGAAACATAATCTTAATATATCTTTATTAAGATTTTCATCTTAAACTTCTGACAAATTAAATTATAATAATTAATGTGAGAGAATTTACGATGGCAAAATACGCAACACACAATATATATAGATAATAACGACTTCACCTCACTCGGACCACTATCAATAACGGAATAGTCTAACCTCAATTCTAATACAATCACTGATTCTAATATTAGATAGTCAATCCTACCTTGTTGAAGTCTGAAGAATTAATCACTAATATCTTTGAGGCAATCTTGTATTTACTTGTGTGCACTGGTATGCACCTTGGTTCTCTATATCTTTATTAATTGTAACTTCTAATCACCGCCACGTATCTTTATCCAAACTTTAACCACGAACTATATTAAAAGGGGCCTCAGGGGTGTTAAATTTTTTTAGAGGTCTGAAAATATAAACAATTTTCAAACAGGTATAATTCTTTTATATTTAAATTAAATTAAACGAATTTTTTACACATTATTTACAGAAAAAAAAATGGGGCTTCAGAAAAGTATAAAATGTTGAAAATATAATCATAATTTTTAAAATCATAAGCATATGAAAGTTCTATAATAAATATTAAGTATTTTTTGCGTTGCGCACGCTATTTTCTAAAATAGTAGCCTCTGATGTATAAAACTTTATAGAATTATAAAATGCATTATACTCTTTAAACCCTACCTAATTTAGTATTATATGTCTTTTGTATTTCAAAATATTTGTAAAATATTGCAATTTTTTAAATATTTTTTAAAAATGTATTTTTTATTTATTAAAATATGTAAGTTATTATTATATTTATATATAAAAGTAGCTACAGTGTAATAAGAATACATTTATCTTTATAAATCAACTTGTAGCTAGTAATTCAAGCTACTATTTTAGAAAATAGCATGCGTGATGTAAAACTTAATAAATATTTCTTTTAGAAAAAAGTTTATTTTCAAATGCTAATAACTTTTAAAATTATGATTATATTTTAAACATTTTATACTTTTCTGAAGCCCCATTCCTTTATAAATAATGTTAAAAGATTCGAATTATTTAATTTGTATTTAAAAGAATTATACCTGTTTGAAAATTGTTTATATTTTCAGACCTCTAAAAAAATTTAACATCCCTGAGACTTCTTAAGGTATCCGACTACGTTCGGAGACTTTTTTTTTTAAGTTTTCAAAAATTCCTAATATTTTTACATTTTTAGTTTCACTTTTATACACAATAATAAAAGTACAGCTAGAAATAATATATGTACATAAAAATTTGCAAAAATTAAAATTTTTAAAGAAATTTTAATCAAATTTTGGAATTTTTCAAACACTCTATTTTTTAAAATATTTTATATTTTCCATAAAATATTGCTGCAATACATTTTTAAAACACATTTCTAGAGAATGACCTACAAGTGTTAAATTACTTCTTTTGATTCAAAAGTTATGGCCAGTCGAGCTTGCGAACTAGGAAATTCAATCAAATTATCGTAACTTTCAGAAAGAAATACAACTATAAAATAACTAAAAATTGTTCAATTTCTTAGCTTGTAGGTCATTCTCTAGATAATACCAATAATAACATTTGTGTAAAATTTCATACAAGTATCTCTAATAGTTTTTTAGATATCATGTTTGAAATATAATGAAATTTACAAAAAATGGTTTTGAGAAAATGCATTTAAACTTTTATAAAATCAATTTCAAAACAAAATATGACAAGTATATTACTAAAACTCTCTGATTTATAAGTAACACTCCCACTATTTGGAAGTTTGTTAAATTTTTTCTTTCTTTGGGCCTCTTTTTTTTTTTTTTTTTTCTGGTTGATTTTATAAAAGGCAAAAAATGTTGTTTCGAGTCACCGACTCGAAAGATGTCAACAAATCTCTCATCACGCAGTATATAATTCCCTGCATTTATGCCAAATGCTTTCAAAATACCTAACACATCAATGAAAGCTTTTTAAAAATAATGACGGTAATATATGGGTACCCAAAGAAAATGGTTTTAGCTCGATAAAAAAGTTTCTTTCAAAATGATTTGCCACAAACAGGCGTTAAATGATACATTTTTATTTGTGTCTTACCGTGGAGGCAATTTTATAATAACTGCTTATCACTCTGCTTTGTGTACACAGGTTTAACAATATTTTAAAGTTTCACAGAAATACATACAATTTTTTCTGTTTATTGTTTTCTGGTGTCGTTTCCTCGTTGATAGTCACACCAGTTCTCAGCTCAAATCGGGCACGGCCCATATATGGGTTTCTCCTGTTGGAGCAACAGTGAAAAATACTGCTATTGTAGCACTTAGCATAGCTTTGGCGTGATTGGTGTTAGTGCTAAAACAGTGTAGAATTTTATTAAACATAACATTGATAAGTTTTCCTTCTCACCGAGGTTTTTTCGCCTTTTTTAAAAATTTTCTTTTCGACTACTCAATCTTTCTTAGAAGTATCTTATGCACTCATATGATGACATTGTTGACACCATACACATCTTTAACAGAAAAGTATCCTTGGAATCACCATCACAAAAGAAATACATATTTTTAAGATTTCGTAGTGCAAAAACATACAAAGATTTTGTACGCACTATGTTTGAAGTAAATCCCAGATGATTGCAGGAACACGCATGTATGGCTGGACTTATAGAATTCTAAAAAACTTTGATAACATTTCTAAATCTAGAATTTTCCAGTGTCACACACACAATGTATAGTTTCTATAGAAACCACATTTAGCGATGAATGTCCATGTGTCTCTGCCGTCAACGGATATTCCACATTCTTCAACTGACATTTTGAAACATTTTATAATGCTTTTCGCTTAAAAAGCAGTGTCGTTCATGGCATCTTTAGCCGTTGGTGTAGCAGCTGAGACAAGACTTTCTTTCACAAAGTCTAAATGCTCCTTTTGTCATACAAAGCCAGTTCAGCTTAGCACATAGCTTTTTCTCACAGGTAAATATCATCTTTCAATCACTCACCTTCTAAAAATAGGTTGCAAATTAATAACACTTTGCTTTTTAGCTTTTTCAGTAGCTGAAAAAGGACGATAAAACTTTAATCGGAGCATTTTTCAAGTCACATTAGAAGTCAGTCCAAACATGTAATCTTCATGCAGGTACAGATTGTTCTCAAAACAATTGGAGAAACACAAACTTGAAAACACACTTCCCAATTTAAATAAAATATTCTATTACCTCTTAATGTTCCACTAAAACATTCTTTGTTCTGTAAAAATACCTTTACTTATCCCAGTTTTCGTTCATTACAAATTTGAGCACTTCAAGTCAAGAACATTACAAGTCAACACTTCCACTGTTTTTGTAAATGTCTCACCAGCATAGTTGCGTTTTCAAGAGGTTAATTTGATTCATTTTTGATTATATCAAAAGCAGAATGTTCAGAAACAATTAACAATTAAAAATTGTGCAATTAAAGCAAAAAAAAATCAGGTTTTTGAAGAAATTTGCGAGCAACATTCGAAAGATTCAAATCAAAACAAAAACATATGAGGTCAGAAGAAAAAGATGTTGCCAATCGCATAAGTCCAATTAAAAGATTGAAATTGTTGCCTATCAATAAAATAGTTTAAAAATGCCAGAAATTGTTTTTAAAATTATAATGGGTTGAAATTGCAAAAAAATTTGGGTAAAAAAGCATGTGAAGTGTCAACTTCCGGTTTCGATTTCACCTCTTCCGGTTTCAATTTCACCGCTGTAATAATATTTTAAACACCTGTAACTTTTTTTTCAATTATCGCACAGACAAAACAAAGGCAGATTTAGAAAGATAATTGTTTGAATTTTAAAAATATCAAATAAAAAGAAAAATGTGATTTTTGACCGAAAATGACGTTTTCAACGTAGTCGGATACCTTAACATTTCTCTACTTGCCATGAACTGCCGCAAACTGCCATCAATTGCCATACATTACCATCTCGTTTACTCTAAGTTCCGATATTTAAAAGCTTGTTAATTTGCATCTTTCATTACCACTTCACTTCTTGGATTTGGTTGGAAAAGAGTTGCCATTGATTCTGGCCTCAAAGAACCCAAAGGACATGATAAAGAAAAGACGCATGAGCCCGTCAAAATCCCCTCCAAGAAACAAAACGTGATTATTCGAGGGTCTTAATGCCCTTAAGAAATTAAATGCCTAAATTTTATTTTTCTACTTCTAACTTTCGTTGCTTTATTTAAATTTTAACATCGAATAGTCATTCTAACCATTAATTTCCAATATTCAGCTTAAACTTTAATTTTCATTATTCATCTTAAGTTTAATTTTTAATACTCCTCCTTAATTTGAATTTTCAACAGCCACAATAAATTTTACTCGATTAACCAGACCAACATTAACAGTTATGTATTTTAATCACAGTAGACTCTCTCATTTACTTTACATAATAAACAGGTATGCCCCATCTGGGCTACGGGACCTGGAAAAAAACCATATATGACTTAGTTGGAAAAAAACGAGGTCCACACACCCCTTAACTAACTTAATTCTACTTAAATGCTTCTTAAAAACTATTACAATTCTTCTGCTTTTTCCACAGTCTTCTTGTCCTTTGTACAAATAAAGATTAGCACTAAGTTCGAAGATAAACCAGAATTTTCTACATAGACTTCAAGGTATGTCACCCTGAAATAAAAACTCTTTAAGTCATTTGGATAAAACAAAGTTTCACACATTACGATTACATTTCACAATTTTTATACATTATACATCACTTTTAAATTACAACTAATTTCTATATATATCCGTCATTTGGCCTTTCCCAAACTTCCCCTCAAATCGCGTAGCTCTTGTTAATGTTACTGTTAGTCTGCTGTCTACGCCGCGTTCGCAAAACCAGGTGTACATTAATATGAAACAATATAACAATATACATACATACATTATACAATTACAAACATTTTACAATAAACCATTAAAACAAATAACCAAAAGAATCGTCGCATCTTAGCGAAGTCATACATAGAAGTAAACAAATGCATTTTTTACAATTGTTTTCTCCATATTTATAAAAAAAATTTATAAGACGAAAGCTTATTTTTCTCTTCTAGAAAAATACACTTATTGTAGCGTCCACTTTTGCTTGACTTCTTAAATTTTAAACATCCGACCGTGACTTGCTTCATTGCAATAATTCTTATGACCACTGGTTCGAAAGAATATAAAAAGAAACGAGATACAACCTGGTTCTTATGACTTGCAGTTGGCGTTTCCTATCAGGATCTCTAGGGACAACGACCTTCTAGTACTCGCTCCTTTCCTTTCTTGTTCCTCCCGTTGTTGATCACCTCTCCGTCTGGAATTCCTGCTGCCTCATCTTGTTTCGCTCTTCGATGTAGGGGTTGTCTTTCCTTCCTCTGCCTTTCCTGGATCGAACTGGTCCTCCCTGTTCTCTCTTCATCTCCATGGCTGGTTGGGACTCCACTTCTCTTCCACCTCTTGGTCTAAGGTTATATCTGTTCATGCTGGCCACTACTTTATCTTGTGTTCGGCGTTTCTTGCTACATATTGGTAAAACATTAGAATCATTTGATGACAATGTTCTCTTATTCCTTTTACTTATTGTACCTGTCCAAATCTTCCTTTCTGGTCATCTCGACCCAGATTCACGTGATCGTTTATACCCTATAATTTCATTTTTGCTTCTTTTAATCCTTCTACTTTTCTCAGACCAATAACTAGGTATTGATCTGATATGTGATCCGCGCTTATTGGTCTTATTTGTGTGTTTCTCACCCTGATCATTTTTAAAACTTAACCCTTTTTTCTTTAACTCAAGCTTTACATCTGACCCTTTCTTCCTACCATACTGCGACTCACTTGATCTCCCAGGTACTCTGTCAAAACTACTCGATTCGTCGCGTAAACTATTGTTATCCGAACTACCAGTTCTTATCTCCGTCTCGTCACATTTTCTATGACGATATATTCTAACTTGATCGAAATTAACCGTTAACCTTTTCTTGCCTTCCATATCACTACGTTGTTATCCTTTATTTCTAATACTCTATACGGACCTTCAAATTTTGGTTTACATTTAGCTACCACTTTTTTTGTTGTCGAACTTAAAGGATGTGTAGCTATCAAAACCCAATCATTTACCTTAATTTGCACATCACGCCTGCGTCTATTATAATATTTCTCCCATTTTTCATGCTTAGCTTTTGTATTTCGTCTAGCTTTCTCAAACAATCTCTCAATATCTCCTACTACAAATTCAGTTCCGTCCCATACCAATGGATACAAAGGAACAATATGGATTTAGGAGAAGACATAGTACAGAAGCTCAGATTTTGTAGTTTTACCAATATGTCAGAGATGCCCAAAATTTAAAAAAAACCGACCAATTATACAGCAGCAGTATTTTTAGACCTATCTAAAGCTTTTGATACAGTCTGGAGAAACAAGCTCATTCTTAAGATGTTTGATGTATTTGGAATAAAAGAAAAAGCTCTGCGCCATGGATCTCAGATTTTTCGAAATGTAGAGTTATTCGTTTTAAGTATAATAAGTCTCTTCTCAAGGACTTTAAACTCAGTCAAGGAGTTTCTCAAGGATCAGTTCTCAGTCCTACGCTCTTCTCTATGTTTTTGGCTGGAGTGGAAAAGTTAATTACTGAGAATAGCAGCATCGGTTTATTTGCAGATGATATTGTTCTTTTAACACGGGATTGGTCGTGCGATGCGCAGTCATCTGATGTTTACGAAATCGTTAATTCTGGAAAAACTGTTTATTTGTTACCAATGGCCTTGACAGAGTATCCTCCAATAAGACAGTCTTAATGGGAACTAAAATGAATTTATCACATTTCGCCCTCTTTTTTTGGGGAGTTTCAAACGTTTTTTTTTACTATCAAGTTACTAGTTTTGATCGAGTTCCCTGCGCGACCACTTTTGTTCAAAAATATTTTCTATGAACATATGCTTTATGTCCTTTATTAAGGGCACGCAGATTTGGAACATTTAGTTTTATTGGATTTTTTCTCAAAAAATCAAAGAAAAATTGAAAAGTCCTTGAAAGTAGGTAAGTATATTTTCTCTTAATTAAATTATTCACTGGAATTGGGATTTTTATCGTGTATAGTAAAAATAATTAAAAAATAAATTATAGTTTAAAAACAAATTAAAAAAATCCGCTTTTATAGTGAATCGAACTAAAAAGTAAAAGAATAAAAATATATATTACTTAAAAGTAACATATACAAAATTTAATACTTATCTTGTTAATTTGTATGGTTTATAATTATGATCATATTGTAGCTTTAGCACCCCTCCCCTCAAATGCATTATTATTGCATTCAATACATTATGATTTGGGGGGGGGCGATAAAAATTATGATTGAAAATTGGGTCGCCAGTAGTTGAAGTTAGAGAACCACTGAGATAAAGACAAGTTTATTACAGAA
Source organism: Trichonephila clavipes (assembly GCA_019973935.1). NCBI lineage: Eukaryota > Metazoa > Arthropoda > Arachnida > Araneae > Nephilidae > Trichonephila > Trichonephila clavipes. The sequence continues at coordinate 524,757 of BMAU01021243.1, forward strand.
TAATATAAGGTAGAATTGATTACTTATTATTATTATATTTGAAGATTAAGCGGTTCACACACACACATACACACAATTATTGAGATAGGTCTGAATTATATTGTGTGTTGCGTATTGCGTCATCGTAGATTCTCTCATTAATTTATATTATATTTGTTCAATGTTTAAGTTGAATATCTTAATAAAGTCATATTAAGATAATGTTTGATTCTAGTTCTTACGATAACCCTACACCTCTAGCTCACGCTGATACTTCGAGGGATGTACTTCCAAGGGGAGGTACATCACAATATCAACCAACTGTTTTTATAAAGAATCAAAAACTCTTATACGTAAAACATCCTAAATATCTAGGTTTTACCCTAGACCAAGAGATTCTTTGCAATTTGCATATAGAGAATTTAATTAATAAAAGTAGAAAACGCCCTAATATATTAAAATACATCTCTGGGTGTGATTGGGGTGCAGATGGCTCTACTCTGAAAATTACTTATACCTCCTTAATTAGACCTGTTTGGAGTTTGGTTCTGCCATTTTCTTTATTGCCTCAGATTCTAACCTTAAAAAACTTGAAAGAATACAGCTGAGTGCTGCTAGAATCATCGCAGGCCAGCGTAATAGCTGTCCTAATAACTTAGTTCTATATGAGTGCGACCTTCAGCCTCTAAATATGAGAAGTAACTATTGTCTGACCAAATACTTCAACAAACTGCTCAGTTATGGGGATCAACATAGAACCTCTCAATACTTACAGCATTGGAAAGATAATCAAAGGTTGAAACGAAATAGCCCATTCTCCCAGGCACTTGCACAAAACCTGAATTTTAATGTGGAACACCACTGCCTGACTTCATTCATCAACCCTGTCCTTAGACACCAGGGGGTCACGTTCCATTAGAATTTAATGTACAATGTCAATAAAATGTCTGACCACCCCGAACTTCTTAAGCAAATGGCTCTGGAGGTGATTGATGGAATTCCACTGGATGCCGCCAAGATCTATACTGATGGCAGTAAGGGAGAGACAAATACTACTGGCAGTGGAGTCTTAATTGAACTACCTGGCCGCGTCATCAAATTTCAGAGAAGAAATGCTTACCATGCTTCTGTCTTTAGAACGGAGCTAAAAGCTATCATGTGTGGTCTTTCATTTATTAACAACATAAGAGATCTAGCTGTTTCTGAAATTTGGATACTGACAGACAGCCGATCATCCATCCAACATTTATCAAATTGGCCATCTATCGGCGACAGCACCAGCAGGAGTATTCTTCACCTTTTTCAACAGCTTTCGGATCGGTACCCTATTCATCTACAGTGGGTCCCTTCTCATGTTGGCCTTCTCGGGAACGAAGTTGCGGACGACCTTGCGAAGGCGGCTACAAGCAATCCTGTGGATCCGGAAAACCACATGGTCCTTACATCGACTGAGATCTACTCCAGGGCTAAATAATTACTATGTAGAACCTGGGTAGTCCCTCCTGTACACCCATGTTTCTTTCAAAGACACCCTGGATCCGCCATATCATTCAAGGGTTCTAGATCATATCAAATGGCATTCTCACGATTTTCGACTGGTCACCTGAGGTGCATGAATTTTGAGGGTGGCAAAAAAAGCTTCCCAATTTGCCCCAAATGTAACATCAGTCAGTTTTCTCCTCAGCACATTCTGTAATGTCTGGGGTTTTCATGTGAGGGGGCTGTTGCATCCCCCTGCTATTCTTAGACTTTGTACAGATTAATGGACAGATGGATCTGGTCTAATTTCACTAGACCAGATGGGGATTAGTCCCACCACCACCACTAATGTCTGAAAAGGTGTAATCAACTTTCGACCTAAAAATAATTCTGCAGGGGTTTTTACCGTCGTTTCATTCACTGCAGTACGAATAGCATAAGAAAACTCACGTAAGAATTGGTCCCATGTGTCATGTTGCTCATTGACATAATTTGCAATCATTTGCACAAGATCGCGATTTACGCGTTCTGTTCTATTTGCTTGAGCTCTATATACAACAGTCTATATGCCTTATGTCTAATCTTTCGCTCAAATGCTCAAAAATATCGGAGATAAATTGGGGACCATTATCACTTATTAATTTTATTGGAGCTCCAAAACGTGATATATAATTATCAAAAAAATTATCCGCTATAACTCGAGCCATGGCAAAGGGGTATGATTTATGCCCACTTGCTGAAATGATCCGTAATTACTAATACATATCGATTACGCCTCATGGCCGCGGTAGCCGAGTGGTATTGGTATCGGAACGTGGCTTGTTTGTCATGGGTTATGCCCGTTAAATCTGTGCTGAAACGTCCTCCCGTTGGTGTGGTGTGGTAGTTAGGAGAGGGGGTGCCAGCTAGGTGTCGTCCACGTCACTTGACCATGGTTCAAAATTACGTGGTCCGTCGCCAAAAGCCCTCGTAGCTGAACAGTGCGACGTTAATATTCAATCAATCAATCAATCTACGCCTCACTCTTGACGTTGGATACGGACCTAACAAATCTAACGTATCAATCTCATTTGGATAATTTGATACAATCAGAATTAATCGGCCAGCTGGTAACGCGTTTTTATAGTTATTAATTTGGCACATGTGGCATGTAGACATATTGATCAGTAATTTTTTTTAAAAAAAACTGGAAATAACAAACGTCCCTTATTTTATGATTAAGTTTTAAAACGTCCAAAATGACTTGCTCGTGGCTTGTCGTGAAACTCTCTCATTATTTCATTCCTTAAAGACTTTGGAATGTATACCCGCATTTCTCTCCTAATGACGTTGCATATTTCGCATAAAACAAGCCTTTTATTAAGATATCCGACTTCTCGTTGAAAACGTCATTTTCGGTCAAAAATCACATTTTCTTTTTATTTGATATTTTTAAAATTCAAACAATTATCTTTCTAAATCTGCCTTTGTTTTGTCTGTGCGATAATTAGAAAAAAAGTTACAGGTGTTTAAAATATTATTACAGCGGTGAAATTGAAACCGGAAGAGGTGAAATCGAAACCGGAAGTTGATTGCTTAACATGCTTTTTACCCATAATTTTTGCAATTTCAACCCATTATAATTTTAAAAACAATTTCTGACATTTTTTAAAACTATTTTATTGATAGGCAACAATTTCAATCTTTTAATTGGACTTTTGCGATTGGCAACATCTGTTTCTTCTGACCTCATATGTTTTTGTTTTGATTTGAATCTTTCGAATGTTGCTCGCAAATTTCTTCAAAAACCTGATTTTTTTTTTTTGCTTTAATTGTACAATTTTTAATTGTTAATTGTTTCTTTTGATATTATCTGCTTATAAAGGTTTAAAAATGAATCAAATTAACCTCTTGAAAACGCAACTATGCTGGTGAGACATTTACAAAAACAGTGGAAGTGTTGACTTGTAATGTTCTTGACTTGAAGTGCTCAAACTTGTAACGAACGAAAACTGGGATAAGTAAAGGTATCTTCACAGAACAAAGAATGTTTTAGTGGAACATTAAGAGGTAATAGAATATTTTATTTAAATCGAGAAGTGTGTTTTCAAGTTTGTGTTTCTCCAATTGTTTTGAGAACAATCTGTACCTGCATGAAGATTACATGTTTGGACTAACTTTTAATGTGACTTCAAAAATGCTCCGATTAAAGTTTTATCGTCCTTTTTTCAGCTACTGAAAAGCTAAAAAAGCAAAGTGTTATTAATTTGCAACCTATTTTTAGAAGGTGAGTGATTGAAAGATGATATTTACCTGTGAAAAAGCTATGTGCTAAGCTGAACTGGCCTTGTATGACAAAAGGAACATTTAGACTTTGTGAAAGAAAGTCTTGTCTGTGCTGCTACACCAACGGCTAAAGATGCCATGAACGACACTGCTTTTTAAGCGAAAAGCATTATAAAATGTTTCAAAATGTCAGTTGAAAAATGTGGAATATCCGTTGACGGCAGAGACACATGGACATTCATCGCTAAATGTGGTTTCTATAGAAACTTTATACATTGACACTGGGAAATTCTAGATTTGGAAATGTTATCAAAGTTTTTTTAGAATTCTATAAGTCCAGTCATACATGCGTGTTCCTGCAATCATCTGGGATTTACACTGGCCTCAAAAACTTAAGGTACAACCGGGTTTTTGTGTCTAATTTGCAAATGAATGAATGTAGAAACAAAAAATTTGGAGGATATGTGCATTAAATAGTTTTTTATTGAATGCGTCATAGAAATTTGTATAAGTGTATTGCAAAAACGATTTATAACAAAAAAAGCAATCTCTGCGGAAAAGTCCATTCTTGGAGAAAACAGCACATCACAGTGTTATGTGGTAAAATGGCATAAAAACAATACAAAAATGGGTTCTAATAAGGAATGTGTCCACCCCTAACTTGAATGCATTGGCGGCATCGATTTCCCATGCTGTTTATTAAGTTGTCGGACACCGGAATAGGAAGCGAAGACCAGACACAGAGTAAGCCTTGTTTCAGTTCATGTAACGACCTTGGAGGAGGATTTAAAGCAGCAACCTCTTTGCCAAGATAGCCCCAAAGATGTTCTATCGGATTCAGGTCTGGAGATCGAGCTGGCCATTCCATTCGTTCCAAACCGTGATCCTCCAGATACTCCTCAACAATCCGAGCTCGGTGAGGTCGTGCATTATCATCCATCAGAATGAAGTCGTTACCAATAGCAGCAGCATATGGGCGGACATATGGATCAAGGATCTCATCCCGATATCTAAGACCAGTTACGGTTCCTCCATGGAACACATGCAGGTCAGTGTGGCCACCGAGCGAGATCCCTGCCCAAACCAGGATTCTACCACCTCTATAACTGTGTCTTTCAACAGTGTTGGATTGATGGTATCTAGTGCGCTGTTTCCTCCAGATCAGTAGACGCCCTGAATCACTCTCCATTGTAAATCTGGACTCGTCTGTGAACAGCACAGAAGCCCATTGTTGCTGCGTCCAAGAAACATGTTCTCTTGCCCAGCATAAGCGGTTCCTTCGCTGTCGTCCGTTGAGGGGAACGCACACAACTGGTCTTCTTGCATATAGACCTGCATTGTGAAGACGATTTCGCACCGTAGTAGCGGAGATTCTTCCTGATGCTTGAAAGTGGTCTGCAACGAGCTGCGGCACAGTAGTGGTTCTCCTTCGTGCCGAAAGAGCTAGAAAACGGCCTTCTGCAGGTGTTGTAGCTCGTGGTCGGCCTGGAACAGGTCTTCTGGACACAGAATCTTCGGATTGGTATTGATCCCAAAGTCGCTGAACAACACTACGAGATACATTGAGACGTCTAGCAGCATCAGCCTGCGACAATCCCATTTCCATCCATCCAACTGCCCGCCACCTTAACGAATTGGGTAAACGACGTCTCTGAGACATTTTCTAAACTCTATTGACTATTGTCACCGAAACTGCCAACAACTGTTGAAAATCAACACAACTTACACACAAAAGTACGAAAGCTTGATATTTGCATATTTTTCTCTCACTCATAAATATACGTTCTTTTCTATAAAATAAAAGCGGTAGCAATCGTTTTTGCATTAATGTTTTTAAAGTTCGTTATTATCATTCATGTAAACTATGCATTTTATTGTTACTGTCATTTTTTTTATGGTGAGCTTCGAAAAACATGTTGTACCTTAACTTTTTGAGGCCAGTGTACTTCAAACATAGTGCGTACAAAATCTTTGTATGTTTTTGCACTACGAAATCTTAAAAATATGTATTTCTTTTGTGATGGTGATTCCAAGGATACCTTTCTGTTAAAGATGTGTATGGTGTCAACAATGTCATCATATGAGTGCATAAGATACTTCTAAGAAAGATTGAGTAGTCGGAAAAGAAAATTTTTAAAAAAGGCGAGAAAAGCCTCGATGAGAAGGAAAAACTTATCAATGTTATGTTTAATAAAATTCTACACTGTTTTAGCACTAACACCAATCACGCCAAAGCTATGCTAAGTGCTACAATAGCAGTATTTTTTCACTGTTGCTCCAGCAGGGAGAAACCCATATATGGGCCGTGCCCGATTTGAGCTGAGAATTGGCGTGACTATCAACGAAGAAACGACACCAGAAAACAATAAACAGAAAAAATTGTATGTATTTCTGTGAAACTTTAAAATATTGTTAAACCCGTGTACACAAAGCAGAGTGATAAGCAGTTATTATAAAATTGCCTCCACGGTAAGACACAAATAAAAATGTATCATTTAACGCCTGTCTGTGGCAAATCATTTTGAAAGAAACTTTTATCGAGCTAAAAGCATTTTCTTTGGGTACCCATATATTACCGTCATTATTTTTAAAAAAGCTTTCATTGATGTGTTAGGTAGTTTGAAAGCATTTGGCATAAATGCAGGGAATTATATACTGCGTGATGAGAGATTTGTTGACATCTTTCGTGTCGGTGACTCAAAACAACATTCTTTGCCTTTTATAAAATCAACCAGAAAAAAAAGGAGGCCCAAAGAAAGAAAAAATTTAACAAACTTCTAAAGAGTGGGAGTGTTAATTATAAATCAGGAGAGTTTTAGTAATATACTTGCCATATTTTGTTTTGAAATTGATTTTATAAAGTTTAAATGCATTTTTCTCAAAACCATTTTTTTTTGTAAATTTCATGATATTTCAAACATGATATCTAAAAAACTATTAGAGATACTTGTATGAAATTTTACACAAATGTTATTATTGGTATTATCTAGAGAATGATCTACAAGCTAAGAAGTTGAACAATTTTTAGTTATTTTATAGTTGTATTTCTTTCTGAAAGTTACGATAATTTGATTGAATTTCCTTGTTCGCAAGCTCGACTGGCCATAACTTTTGATTCAAAAGAAGTAATTTAACACTTGTAGGTTTAACACATTTTCTAGAAATGTGTTTTAAAAATGTATTGCAGCAATATTTTATGGAAAATATAAAATATTTTAAAAAATAGAGTGTTTGAAAAAATTCCAAAATTTGATTAAAATTTCTTTAAAAATTTTAATTTTTGCAAATTTTTATGTACATATATTATTTCTAACTGTACTTTTTATTATTGTGTATAAAAGTGAAATTAAAAATGTAAAAATATTAGGGATTTTTTGAAAACTTAAAAAAAAAGACTCCGAACGTAGTCGGATACCTTAAACGGAAACCGCGGGACCAAAATTCTCATATACTATCGCATTAACTAAACTACTACTGGATTTTCAAGATATTTATAGATATGACCTAATTCTGGGTCCGTTCTTTGCTCTCCTATTAAATGTTTTCGAGACGAAAGTACCAAATCCCTGATTATTGCGTAATGAACTTTCTCGATGTTCCCATTCTATATTAAATTCTGCTAATTTTAATGCCCATCTGATCATTCTATTTGACAAATTTTTACCATGTGTTAAACGTGTCAACGCAGCATGATCCGTAATAACCTTAATCAGCAGAGAACCCCTAAATACGTTCTGAATTTATTCAGAGCCCAGACCACACTGTTAAACATTCCCTCTCTCTGTTACTGTGTAATTCCTCTCCACAGCACTAAGCGTGCGAGAAGCAAATACTACTGGTCTCTGCTCTTGGTTTAGAACTGCTCCTACCCTTATTGAGCTTGCATCCGTAAGTAACTCAAAAAGCTTTTTGACATCCCGAAATTTTAAAACTGCTGCTTTTGTTATGGCCACCTTGACCGCGTCGAATGCTTTCTAAGCTTCAATTGACCAGCCAAATTGCTTTAGTTTTCGTTTAAGATTATAAAGAGGCTCGCAAAGATCAGCATAATTTTTAATAAATTTTGCTTACCACTGGGACATTCCTAAATATTTCGACACCTACTGAGAATTTCGTGGGGGTTTCATTTCAACTATAGCTCGAACTTTTGTTTCATCCGTTTTTCTCAAACTGTCGGGCGCGCCCCATAGGGGGCGTTATAACCCTGCAAGGGGGTGCGAGTATATCGAAATATTGAAAAAAAAGATTTAAAAAAATTATGAATTTTCTGAAAATAAGCCAAACAAGATACATTCTGACATAATAATACACTGATAGAATACACTTATAAACGTATCAGTACCGCATACACAATGTGTCTCATAATAAGTTAACCAAAAGTTTAATAATTTCCAGTGGCCCTATAGGCATTCATAAAGATACATACGAAATTTAATACTTCTCATGATAATTTGTGCGGTTCATAATTAAAGTCCTATTGTAGCTTTACATCAAAGTATTTTATTATTGAATTCAAATTGTGATTCTAAATTGGGTCGCAAGTATTGAAAGTTTGAGAAGCACTGGTTTTAAATGCTTCCTTATTAATAATTAAACCCAAATATTTTAACTCATCACAACCGAATTTGCACTTATCTTTGTTTAATGTTAACTACGACTCATGTAATAATCGAAAAACTTCTTTCAAATGTTCAATATGTTGAGTGAATGATGGAGACTATATTATAACGTCATCCATATAAAAATTCACAAACTTCCCTATCATGGGTTTGAGAATTATATCTATTGCCTTCTGAAAATAGGGAGCCACCCTTGACAATACAAATGGCATTCAGCGAAATGTGTAAGTGCCATTCTTTGTGACGAACGCAGTATCACTAAGGCTTACAGCCATCTGAAAATATCTTGATCTAAGGTCGAGGGCCGACATTATCGCTGTATGTAGTATGTTCATTATTAAATCGTCTATTAAGGGTAAGGGATAACGGGGGTACTTTGTAATTGAATTAAGTATCCGATAATCGACAGCAAATCTATACGCTTCCGGATTATCCGGCAGTAACCCATTATGTTTTTTACATAACACAACTGGTGACGCGTACGGGGATTGAATGGGAATTACGGTTTCTTCTTTCAACATTTTGTCTACATGATAATCGAGTATCTCTTGTTTCAACCTATCATAACGATACGGACGAGAAACGACCGGTGGGTTATCTCCCGTGTCATTCTCATGATATAAAACATGCGTAAGCCCTAGTTTATCCGAAAACAATCGCTGAAAACTATCAAACAAATCTTGTAATTCCCGTTTCTGTTTTTCTTCTAATTTTGTCTTAGAAAGATCTATTTCTACTTTTTCTACCTCAACCGTTTTCACCACCTTATCAATCTGTGAATCAGGAATCACCAACGATTTCCGATCATAGTCCAAAATAATATTTGATCCACCTATGAAATCTATCCCGAGAATACATTGGTATTCGAAATCTGCCAACACATGAAACAACCAAGGTTTTTCAAACACCCTTATTAGAATATTCAATTCCACAACTCCAATATTCTGACATTTAGCTCCCTGTGCCGTGATCACTTGAGTACGCGATTTCCTTACTTGCTCATAAAAAATATTTTCGGTATATCTCCTCCGATATAAATGATTTCTCCACTCCAGTGTCCCATAAAGATTTCGTAATAGTCTCGTTTAATAAGATAGGAACATATGGAAGTTCCACTGGAGACATTCATATTGCCGAAAGTTTAATCGGTACCTCATTTGCCGACTGCGTCTGATCACTTTGAACATCACTAACTTTCAATACATTCAATCGTCCTCTTTGCCTTCTATCGCCTCGACAAAAATTTCACTCGAACCCCTATTTCTGCGGTCCCCTCTACTAAAATAGTCTTTTTTGACCTCCGTTTCTAAATTGATATCCCCTATCGTTAAATCTTCGATCATCCTTCTGAAACCTATTCCTGCTCTCGAACCACTGATTTCCTTGATGGTTATTCTCGTAGTTACCCCTATAATCATTTCTACCGTTACTCGACCTACGCACCACTTCAGAATTTCTCCAATTTCCTCGATTATTATCAACATTAGACATCCTACACTCATTCCAACCTCGTCCTTCCCCATTATCACTATTTCTCGAACCCCGTGTTGCCTTGCATGAATATCTTTCCTCAAACTTAGCTAAGAGCTCCAACAATTGAACCGTGTATTCTGGATTTCGAACCTCCACGTAATATTGGACTTGTTCTTCAAGTCTAACAAAAATATGATCTACTAGGGCTTTCTCTGACATCCCCAGTTCTAACTTTTTTTTGTAATTTTAATAAATCGTAAACAAAATCCGTCGGTTCCTGGCTCTGGCTCTGTTTAGACGCATAAAACCGGGTCTCTAAATCTTTCCTATTTTGGGTGGCAGGGAAGGCTTTCGACAATGCTGCTTTCAGCTTACGTGGCGGTATTCTGCTCTAACGCTGACCCAAATATCTGATACCAACATTGGGCTCTCCCCAGGAGATGACCTTTCAAATAAGCACACGATAAATCACTGGGTATCTCAAGTAATTTGATTTGATTGTCAATACCCTCCAAAAATTCGGTGACGTTCTTGGACCCGGAAAAATACACTTCTATTAGAACATTAAACCCTCTCGCGTTCTTATCTCGGCGTCATATAAATTGAATCTTGTTGGGCGCCATTGTGATATCCCCCTCTTAGGAGAATATATATCTCGGAGTGTCAGCTTGAGCTAGAGGTGTAGGATTAATGGAAGAACTAGAGGCATACATAATCTTAATATATCTTTATTAAGAATTTCAACTTAAACTTTTTCTAATAAATTAAATTATAATAATTAATGTGAGAGAATATACGATGGCAAAATACGCAATACACAGTATATATAGATAATAACGACTTAACCTAACTCGTACCACTATCAATAACTGAATCGCCTAAACTCAATTCTAATATAATCACTGATTCTAGTATTAAATTATCAATCCTACCTTGCTGCAGTCTGAAGAATCAATCACTAATATCATAAAGGCGATCTTGTATTTACTTGCGGGCACTGGTATGCTCCTTCGTTCTCTATATCTTTATGAATTGTAACTTTTAATCACCGCCACGTATCTTTATCCAAACTAGGACTACGAACTATATTAACATTCCTCTACTTGCCATCATCTGCCACAAATTGCCATCACGCTTACTCTAACTTCTGATATTTAAAATGTTCTTAATTTGCATCTTTCTTTCACACTTCACTTCTTGGATTTGGTTGGAAAAGAGCTGCCATTAATTCTGGCCTCAAAAATTCCAAAGGACATGTTAAGGTATCCGACTACGTTCGGAACCGAGATTTTGCAAGCGCATAAATGGATAATTTTCAGGATATTTAGTGTCACTTAGATTAGAATATATGCATAAAATTGTTTTAAGGACATTTTGACAAAAAAAATTTATTAAAATTTAATATTTTAGCAAAAAATTAACTTAGAATAATCTTTTTTCCAAATGTTGTCCTTTTTTGAAAAATGCTTCTTTTATAATAATATTTTGTCTGTATATAGCTCAGACCTCTCTACAGAGGCTCAACTAGAATTTTTGAAATGTATAACTTAGAAGTAGGTTTATTAATATTTTACGACAACAGAGGGGAGCAATTTTAAGAAAAATACGCCAATAATTATTTCAATTTGTGGTAACTCTGAAAATAATGTGAATTTTCAAAAATTCCAGTTGAGCCTCTGTAGAGAGGTCTGAGCTATAGACAGGCAAAATATTATTATAATAGAAGCATTTTTCACAAAAGGAGAAAATTTGGAAAAAAGATTATTCAAAGTTATTTTTTTGCAAAAATACTATATTTAAATAATTTTTTTTGTCAAAATCTTCTTAAAACAATTTTATGCATGTTTTCTAATCTTAGAGACACTAAATATCATAAAAATTATCCATTTATGCGCTTTTTTAAAATCACGGTTCCGAACGTAGTCGGATACCTTAAAGAAAAGACGCGTAAGCCCTTCAAAACTTCTGTTTGCTATAATAATAGACTGCAAACTCTTTGGGTAGTAAATAAACAAAAAGTTTAGTAGTAAATTTTGTATTTTTTTATATTATTAGTGTATTATTCAAACACAAATTCAAAATTTACCTCTGAAATGTCAATACAAAAGAAATTGTTGGAAAAAATAAATAATGTAAGCGAATTATGCTGTGCAGTAGATGAAGAAGAAACTTCTGAGAGGGAGGATGGGGTACATATGACCTATTGAAAACGGAGAAATTCAACATGGATAATTAGGAAGAGAACATTTGGTTACTCTGACGGGATGAAAGACCATGGGATTGTTTGATAAAATTTATTCGAAAGTGTCAAAATAAGTATGCATAGTATTGAAAAACTATTATATATATACTTAAAAACTATCTTATTATCAGTTGTTTAATAGGTACTTTTCTCGATTTTTTTTCGGCAAACACATTTATAATAATATCTATAGCAGATGGTTTTAGTTTTTAAAGTTCATTTGTTTCTGTTGACAGTATTGTTAAATCCAAAAACTGATTTGGGCCTATGAAAGCTATAAGATGATTTTTAATAATTTTTGGCTTAGGAAACCTTTTAGCTGTTGCAGTTGTGACAAGAAGGGTGGAAAGTAGTAAGATTCCTATAAGAACATTTAGAAAACTGTAGGTGAGGCTATTGAAGTTAATTAACAATAGTTCTGTGAGCTCCTTGATATAATGCTTTACTCAATTTCGGAATTTAAACAGCTTTTTGAAGCAATTAATTGTTCATAGATATTATGTGTTAAGTATTCATCATAATCGTAGCTAGTTTTGTAGTTTTTTTTTTTTACTTCCTAGTTTGAAAAGAATAAGTGTTTATCCGGTTGTATGATTTCGAAAATCTTGCTAGAATCAAGGAAACTGAAATTCTTGTAGGGATAGAGATATTAACACAATTAAACAGTGATATTACTCATACACTTTGAAAAATAACTCTGGATCTGAAATTCTCTCATCTCCAGATAACTCATAGAAAAAAATTTTTTTCTTCTGCTTTGTTTCTGAAAGCATGGTATTTGAAAAATCTCCGGACTCTTTTAGCAAACACCTGAGTAAATTTTGACTTCTTATTAGTACAAGTCTGCTCAGATGATTATTCAACAGATTATTCGCTTTTTGTCATTTCTGTTCATGCTCTAGAGTTATAGAAATAGGGTCTATGATTTTTTTTTCATACAACCAAGAAAAAAATGACCCCAAACCTTTTATAAAATCATACCTGTCTAATATAGTAATTGTATCTTTATATTCGTCACGCGTTTACCTTTTTTAGTTAAAATTAAATTAAGTTTACAAAATTCTTTCATTATTACTGAGTAGCAAATCTAGCATATGATTTTAAAAATATTATTAACCTATATTGGATTTTAGCATAGCAGCATAACATAGACCTTTATATTGAAAATAGCGATTTCTACTTATCTCACACAGTATTAACAAATCCGTTAAATACAAGTATCGGTGAATAATTTAATATTATTATTTCAAGTACAATTAATTAATTGTCTTATGTGTTGAGGCAATATGTATGCATTTCTCATTTTATTTTAATTTAATGAAACGTGTATAGTTTAAAGTTCGTGATAAATGTATGGAATTTTTAAACTACGTTCTTAATTTCATAATACCAGGATTTAAAAAAGAACGTAACTTCTTTTTCCCTCAACAAATATATTATTTATTTCGCATGGTTTTACACGATGTTTCATGTAACTTATCAACCGTGTAAAATAAAGTCGGAGGCAATATGAACTTTATTGTACAAGGTGATTCACTACCAGACCGACAAACCTGCAGGGTGAGTAAGGGGTACATACACAACATGAAATCACATAGGAATGCAAGGTCGACATTACTGTTGTTGGGAGCTATGGTGAAAAGAAGCAGTAAAAAAGAACAGAAACAGCAACTTTAATGAAACAGAAAATATTTTATTGAAAGTTTATACTAAAACAGGAGTTCAAAATTTCGAAATTACGACCACAAGTCATTCAAAAGACTCGACAGTGGTGCTGCATGGTATTCCTTACGTTCTCAAAGATTCCTGGAATATCACGTATCCTTCCGTTAGTTGCAGGTATTCGAGCGATGAGATCTTCAGCTGTAGGAACAGGCGTCTCGTACACCAAACTCTTTATGTGACCAGAACCAAGCTTACGTCACCTCCTGTTTACACTTACAAAGGTCGAGTGATATGGAACACCTCTGTTCCAGTAATGTCCCCAAAACAACTGACGAGCAGCGTGCATATTACAATTCGCAGCTTCTTACGTAATCAGCACGCCGACAAGTTTTTCGTTTGAATGCAAGTTTATTCTACTACGGAGCGCAAATGACGACTTCCTGCAGGATTTATTTCCCGAAACCTTCCGTTCAGTGCCACCTACCACAAAACTGCCTGGAGTGATCTTCCAGAACCAAAAGAATTCCATGCAGGCCTGTTGTCAGGCCAACCAGATGAATTCTGATCATAAATTCAAACACCTCTTGTAGTACAACCTTCCAATTAATTTTTTTCCTGTCCCATTAATGTGTTGTTGTTTCTCTTCTTTTTCTCTTCTTCTTTGTACCTTTGCTTACAGCTACGGTATTTGCGACCCTGCATTCCTGTATCATTCCGAGTGGTTTCTGTACTCCCTACACACCCTGCAAGTTTGTCGGTCTGGTAGCGAATCACCCTGTATAGTAATAAATCTTACCATTACAATCCAGATAAGTCGGACTTGTTGACTGTAGGGCAGTGCTTCTCAAACTTTCAATACTGGCGCCCCCCTTTTCAATCACAATTTTTATCGCGCCCCCCTTATACATTAATAATGTACTGAATGCAATAATAATGCACTTTGACGCTAAAGCTACAATACGAGATCTTAATTATAAACCATACAAATTATTAACATAAGTATTGAATTTTGAATACTACTTTTAAGCAAAAAAATAAATTAATTAAGTAATAGGATAATTTTATTATGTTATTTTTCCTTTCTCTAATTTTTAAATTGAACATATGGCAAAATGCGGTGAATGCTTAAAAGACAAAATGTGGATATCTGCTAAATATAGAAAAATAACTCAGAGGGTCAATTTCTATAATCATAAGCATTCCTTATATAAACTTTGCTTTGCAAGACAAGCCCATGGAACTCGTTAATACTTATTAAACTTTTTCTTAATTTAGTATTAATTAATTAGTTATAAAATACTCTGTGCAGCACTGATACATTAAAAGTATACCGGCCGAAGTACTCGCTCTTTGCAGGAGTTCATTTATAAGAAAATAAAACATTATTGATATAATCGCTGTATTGTAAGGAGAGTAAAGCCAAGTGCGCGACAATGTTTACAAAAATGTAAAATGTTTTTTTTTAAAATGAATGCTCAAATTATAATTAGTTTTAAGCGAATTTTAATTTTAAGCCTCACAGAATTAGTATTTATAATTGATGTTAAATAATGAACAATAATATAAAATTCCGATGAAGAATAATTGTATTATTTTTAATATTTAAAGCAAAAAGACTTCAGCATGTTTTAACCTGGGAGCAGGCGCGCACTCGATACGGTCGAGCGGGGTTATTGAGTCACCCCAATCCTTTTTTTAATAATTATTTTATTGTACACGATACAAATCGTTATTCCAGTGAATAATTTAATTAAGATAAAGTTTACTTACCTACTTTCAAGGACTTTTCAATTTTTATTTGGTAACAAATAAACAGTTTTGCCAGAATTAACAATTTCGTGATCTGTGTGTCCCGCGCGACCACTTCCGGGTAAAAAGTGTATGCATTATGATAATATGTATGTTACTGCTAAAAACAATTGTTATGCTTTATATGTTTGAAAATACTCATCTTGGTCTAAGGCTGCGAATTTGAATTCTGATTTAATTTTTTTTATTTGAGCATTATTTATTTCAGTCATTTTTAAATCTGTTGTGTTGTCCCATTGGTCAGCAGTGCTAGATCAGGTCCATGACATCGTACACTTTCAGAAAGTCCAACGCCAGCAAGTAGCCACGGTTGCCGAGGGGTATAGGTATCGGATTGTGGTTTGCCTTGTCACGAGTTCGAGCCCAGTACCACTAAAGTCCCGCCGTGTAAGGCAGCGATGCCCGTTAAATCTGCCGAGAGCTGAAACGTCCTCCCGTTGGTGTGGTAGTTAGGAGTAGGGGTGCCAGCTCAGGTGTCGTCCACGTCTCTTCATCATGGTTCAAAATTACGTCGCCAAAAGCCCTCGTGTAGATGAACAGTGCGACGTTAATATTCAATCAACCAACACCAGCAAGAGATCGTCTGCTAAATATTTTTAAATCAAATGATTAGTGAATATTTTAATCAACAGACTTGTGCCATCGAAGCACTTTTAACATATTTCTATACTTCAGATTATTTTTTTCAGTAATTATTTCAATCACCTGGTGGCGCGTAGAATTCAGTCACCGTCTTGCAAAATCAAGATGAGACAAGTTCAACCCAAGCCCGCTGATTACGAGTCTACTCCCTGCATAACCGGATGTTTCAACCCTGGCAGCTGTTTCTAATAACTTTGCATCTCTGTAAGCCACCAGCAATTGAATCCTTTTGTTTTCATGCTATACTGTTTACGTACAATCAATATCTTTATTATATTTGCTTTCCTTCATGGGGTCGCAATTTTAATGACCAGGAATGTGCAAAGAAATTGCCTTCGAAATCGTATCCTTATTTTCACTTCAACTTTCGTGTATTTTTTTCCTCCAATAGATCCAAAAAAGGCGCCTTTATTCAAAATAAACCAGAGTTTCTTTCGGCGGATTCATTAATGAAGAAATCATCCGATTCTATTGCTTGGTAATAAATTGATTTTATAAGTACTACTCTTCGTGTAAGCCAAAAAAATAATTCCCCGCTTTTTTTTATTTAACTAATATATGTGTAGGGTCATTCAATATTGGCAAGCTGTCATGCACCTTCCATCCTGTGAAACATCAAGAGAATAAAAGAAACATCAATGTGAGAATGAAACATCAAGTGCTTCACGTTAGAATGCATTATGAAACAGATTTTGATTTTTTCTTCCACCAAGTAACATATGTTCAACTCTTAATGTTTAATTTTTTTCCTGCTACTTGTGTTATGGGAATATTAAATCCGCATTCAATTAGAGTTCTTAACATAGTTACTTTCCATTCTCTTGTATAAAAAGTATGCATTAAATGAATCGTTTCAGTACTACTACTATTAGATAGCTAGCTTCGATTACAGTACAGTTTTCTCTAGGATCAGAAAGCATTAAATGATGGTATATATATATATATATATATATATATATATATATATATATATATATATATATATATATATATATATATATATAGTTCTTACAAATTTTTTTTTTAAAAAACTGTCCCACACACAAAACATGCTTTTTTTACAAGACATACATCTTCTGGTACACTTAGTGAAATGCTTCTTTTTTTCTTCCAAATCCATACTTCTACCTTCAAAGCATTCCCTGGATGATTACTCTTTATCGCAAAAGATAAAAAGCAAATTTCGCATAGTTCAACTGCTTCTACAATGTATTTACCAATACAGAGCCGTTGTGGGATACTCTCATTTTGTAATAACAGTTTCCTTTGCTTAAGGCATCCGACTACGTTCGGAACCGTGATTTTGCAAAAGCGCATAAATGGATAATTTTCATGATATTTAGTGTCACTTAGATTAGAAAATGTATATAAAATTGTTTTAAGGACATTTTGACAAAAAAAATTATTTAAATACAATATTTTGGCAAAAAATTAACTTAGAATAATCTTTTTTCAAAATGCTTCTATTATAATAATATTTTGCCTGCGTATAGCTAAATCTCTGTACAGAGGCTCAACTGGAATTTTTGAAATATATAACTTAGAAGTGGGTTTATCCATATTTTACGACAACAGAGGGGAGCAATTTTAGGAAATAAACGCCAATAATTATTTCAATTGGTTGTAACTCTGAAAATAATTTGAATTTTTCAAAATTTCTAGTTGAGCTTTTGTACACAGGTCTGAGCTATATACAGACAACATATTATTATAATAGAAGCATTTTTCACAAAAGAACATTTTGAGAAAAGATTTTTCTAAGTTAATTTTTTGCCAAAATATTGCATTTAAATTCTTTTTTGTCAAAATGTCCTTAAAACAATTTTATGCATGTATTCTAATCTGAGTGACACTAAATATCATGAAAATTATCCATTTATGCGTTTTTTTAAAATCACGGTTCCGAACGTAGTCGGATACCTTAAGGACATTTTGACAAAAAAAAAATTATTTAAATACAATATTTTGGCAAAAAAGTAACTTAGAATAACCTTTTTTCATAACCTTTTTTCAAAATGTTCTCCTTTTATGAAAAATGCTTCCAAAATAATAATATTTTGCTTATATAAAGTAAAGACTTTTCCAGAGAGTCTGAACTATTTTTTTTTTTGAAAAATTCACATTATTTTCAGAATTACAACCAATTGAAATAATTATTGGCGTTTTTTGCTTAAAATTTCTCCCCTCTGTTGTCGTAAAACATGTGGATAAACCCACTTCTAATTATATATTTCAAAAATTCTAGTTGAGCCTCTGTACAGAGGTCTGAGCTATATACAGGCAAAATATTAATATAATAGAAGCATTTTTCAGAAAAGGAGAATATTTTGAAAGTGGGTCATTCTATGTTCATTTTTTGTCAAAATATTGTACTTAAATAACTTTTTATTGTAATAATATTCTTAAAAAAACTTTATTTACATTTTCTAATCTAAGTGACACTAAATGTCATAAATATTGTCCAGTTATACGCTTTTGCAAAATCATGGTTCTGAACGTAGTCGGATACCTTAATTAGAACGGGGCGTGCAAACCCTGAATGAGCAAGATCTACTAAATGTTCACCACGAACTTTTCTTGATTTAGGAAGTTCAGTAGAGAACCCTTTCCATTTAATGTTTTTTTTTCAAATTTCCAAGCGCCTCTTGTGAGATAAAAGTCTTATCAGGCAGGCAGGATTCCGCCAAAGGATTTCAGAATGTATCTGTATATTTTCTAAGTTTTACCTAGACTTTCGAGAGTTTTTATTTGGACTCCGGTTTATCATACTTGGTTTGGATATTGTCGTAGAATAACCGGATATTGCATTTAATACCTTTGCCAACAGGTCACTCATATTAACCCTCTAAGCGTTTCTTTCTGTCTTAAAAAATCATCCCGCAAACGTTTACTTCTTTTGCAAACTCCCTCGAAAGTGAAACATATTTCATTCCTTCCCCGTTTAAGTTCACGGGATGTCTGGAGGGGACGGTTTTTTACTCAGTTCGGCCTCTTTGTTAATTTAAAATCGGGAGATCATTCGTTCACAGCTGTGACATTTCCTTGGACCAGTGGTCGGCAAAGTGAGGCTTCAGAGCCGCATGTGGCTCTTTGGCTCCTTAAGTGAGGCGCTGGCACAAATATTCACGGAAGGCGTAATAATATTTTAATATAATAAAAAACTTGGTAAGACAAAAATTACATCTCTTATTTTGATAAATTAAAATTCTTTTATTAATCGAGAACATGTATAATTTTTTGTTTAAGTTAAAAGATAGATAGATAATTAAAATTTTATATTGTTTTCAAAATACGTAATGAACATCTAGTTTAATTGTATTGATATTTGTAAACATAAACACAAACCATGTACAAGCTACCAGCTGAAATTGTTCGTATGTTTTCGGCGTACTCTGGTGTGATACAAAGGTACCACAAGCATGCGAGCGTATACTTTTTCTAAATTGGGGTACAAATTGGCATCACAGACCAGCAGTTGCAGTGTGAACAGTTTTGTCTTATCTACCGTGTCTGCCGTTGCCCTGTCGTATTAAAAAGTTGTTGTATTTTTCAATCTAGCTGCACATCTGACAGGTATTTTTATAGATTTTATTACACCTGCTATACATGCTTGTGGTTTCGGTACAAAATTTGTAATCGATTTTTCGATAACTTCTATTTATCCAAATGTTTGAAGTTTTCTTCCATTTTTGGTTGTATTAAAAGTTTTGTTATTCTGATAATAGAAAAAAATTTTTTTTTTCTTTTTAGTGCAGTTACATACATTAATGAAATTGTATTTTTTAAATAGATTCTTAAAATTTTTATTTTCATCAATTTAATAATGATAATAGTTTTGTACTGGTGGCTTTAGAAAAAAATATATTTGGAATATTTTATAGGCAATGCAAATAACATGGCTACCAAAAAAAGCAAAGAAAAACGGAAGATGAAAACCGCGAGTTTAAAGCTGAGTGGACCGAGAATTTTGCGTTTATTCAAAACTTGAATGGACTTCCGACATGTCTTATTTGTAAGGAGAAATTCGCGTATAACAAGAAGTCACAAATTGAAAGAGACGCTTAACAAGAAAGCACGCGTCACTTATCACTAAATATCCTACCGGTGATACAAGGAAGAAATCAGTTGAGGAACTTCAGAAGAATCAAGAGTCGTTAACTTCTGTGTTTAATAACTGGATGCAATCTTCTAGCAATATTAATATGGCAAGTTTTGTTTTTAGTCAAGAGATTGCTAAGAGAGGGAAACCGTACACAGACGGCGAATACATAAAAAATTGTTTTATAAATGTATCCGAAGAGCTATTTCAGGATTTAAGAACAAAGCAGATATTCTGAAAAGAATCAAAGAGTTACCATTGTCTGCCAAAACCATTAAAGATAGAACAATTAAAATGTGTTCGAATATAACCACCCAGCATATCGAAGATCTGAAATTGATTTCGGCTTTGTCAATAGCAGTTGACGAGTCGTGTGACATAAATGATGCCGCACAAGTTTCACTTTTTGTAAGATTTATGTCTCATTCAGGCCCTAAAGAAGAACTTTTAGGATTATTGGCACTCAAAGTTCAGACGCGTGGAGAAGATATCGCAGATGCTGCAATTGAGTTTCCTCTCGATAAAATTGTGTCGATTTCAACAGATGGGGCCAAAAGCATGACCGGCGTAAGAAAAGGGTTTGTTGCTATTTTGAAGAATAAATAAATCACGAGATACTTGTTTAGCATTGTATCATTCACCAAGAAGCGCTTTGTGCGCAAACATTTCCGGATAAAATTTGTAAAGTTATGGAATTAGTGATTACCTTTATCAACTCCATTTTAGCTAAAGCTCTTAATCATCGCCAATTCAAAGAATTTATTTGAAATGGAGAGTGAGTATGCCGATCTTCTGCTTCACAACAAGGTACGTTGGTTATCAAGAAGGAACGCTTTAAAACGTTTTGCGTCCATTTTCCCGGAAATTAAAGCATTTCTTCTTGAGAAGGGCGTTCACTATCCAGAACTAACAGACGATCAGTGGATCCAAAACTTTTATTTCATGGTAGACATTACGTCTCATCTAAATCAGCTTAATCGTAAACCAGTGCTTCTCAAACTTTCACTACTGGCGCCCCCCTTTTCAATCACAATTTTTATCGCGCCCCCCTTATTCATTAATAACGTACTGAATGCAATAATAATGCACTTTAACGCTAAAGCAACAATATTTATTATAATCCGTACAAATTCATGACAAGAGTATTAAATTTCGTACATGTTACTTTTGAGTAAAAAAAAAAAAAATTAAGTGATAGGATAATTATTATGTTATTTTTCCTTTCTCTAATTTTTACATTGGAACATATTGCAAAATGCGGTGGTTGCTTAGAAGACAAAATATAGATATCAGGTAAATGTAGAAAAAGAACTCAGAGGGTCAATTTCTAATCATAAGCATTCCTTTGAAAAACTTTTGCTCTGTAAGACAAGCCCATGGAAGTACCGACTGAAGGACCCGCTCTTTGCCCGAGTTCATTTATAAGAAAATTAAACATTATTGATATAATCGCTTAATTGTAAGGAGAATAAAGCCAAGTGTGCGACCATGTTTACAAGAATGTAAAAATTTTTTTTTAAATGATTGCTCAAATTATAATTAGTTTTAAGCGAACTGTGATTTTAAGTCTCAAAGAATTAGCATTTAGAATTGATGTTGAATAATGAACAATAAAAAAAATTCCGATGAAGAATAATTGTATTATTTTTAATATTTAAAGTGAAAAAAATACTTCAACATGTTTTAACCCTGGAGCAGGCACGCACTCGATACTAATGGTCGAGCGGGGTTATTTGAGTCACCCCACAATCTTTTTTATAATTATTTTTATAGTACACAATAAATATCGTAATTCCAGTGAATAATTTCATAAACAGAAAATATACTCACCTACTTTCAAGGACACAGAAAACATTTCGGAAAAAAAGTTATCACACCGGGAACTCAGACAAAACAAGTACCTAAAGATCATAAAAAAAACGTCTGTCACTCCCAAAAAAGAGGGAGATATGTGACAAATATATTTTAGTTCACGTTAAGATTGTCAAACAGGAGGATAGTGTGTCAGGGCCATTGGTAACAATTAAACAATTTTGCCAGAATTACCGATTTCGTGCACTGTGTGCTCGACGTGACCGCTCCCGGATTAAAAGTGTATTTATTACGATATGGATGTTCTAAAAAAATTATGTAAAACGTTTTTCATTATGCTTGGCTTAGTAATCCTTCACAAACTTCCCTAAATGAAAAAACAAATACATAAGAGCAGGGACGTAACTAACCGTACAAGTAAGCTCGAAGGTCAAACCGCAGCAAATACATTCTGCTACCTACAGCTGATGGCAATAATATATAACAGTGATGAACTTTTTATCTTCATAAAATGTTTTTTGATTATGGCTCTGGATTTTGTCTTTCCTCTAAAAGAGTAGCATTTTCGCTTTGAAAAGGAAACGTAATAAAAAAAATTTCTCATCATGGGATTACAGCAAATCGAATAAAACGTTTTTTTATTTGGTTATAGTATCAAAGATAGCTAAAAAATGAGGTTTTGAAGTAAAAAAGCTTTTTATTTTTGATCATGTAAAATCGCAGATAAATATATATATATATATATATATATATATATATATATATATATATATATATATATATATATATATATATATATATTATTTCCGTGTAAATGTGTATATTTTTATTATGTCAGAAATTTTTAGTTTTTCTTCATTCTAGTAAATAAATTTTTTTGAAACTTTTATTTTCGATATTCTCGCGCCCCCCTTGTAGGTGTATCGCGCCCCCCCAGGGGGGCGCGCCCCACAGTTTGAGAAACACTGTCGTAAACTACAAGGGAAAGGAAACTTAATTTTTTCGATATTAGAAGAAGTAATAGAATTCGAAAACAAATCCATTTTTGCTCAGGATTTTGAAAGGGAAAGATTGTTTCACTTTCCGAGCCTGCTGAAGCATCGTCAAGAAAATAATTCCTCTATTAATAAACACCATTTTAAAACAATGATTTTAAATATGAGGGGAGCATTTCTCAGCAGGTTTCAGGAATTTAAAAACAGCAGAGCAACTTAAGTATTTGTCAAAAATCCTCTTAATGCTACGATAACCGACTTGAAATTTTCTCCTTTTGAAATGGACATTGGTAGCTTTGAAATATACAACTGCTGGATTAAAAAAACAAGGAAATATGGCGCTCTAAATTTGAACGTCTTTGTGTTGAACTGGAAATATTGGAGAAGAAAATAATGTGATCTCTTAGTTCACAACACAAGTGGCCTGCTTTGAATGGCATGGAGAAGGAAGGCATGATCAATTTCAACGCTTGGAACAGTATTCCTAACCCTTACGAACAGCTGAAAAAGCTCTCGTTTGCTGTTCTTTCTCTTTTCGGTTCTACATATATATGCGAACAATCTTTTTCAAGCAAAAAAAATTTTCAAGAGTAAACTGAGAAGTTGTTTTATTGTTGAGAACTTGGAATCTTGCCTAAAATCAGAAACAACAACATACAAACCTGACTTACTCAAACTTTCCAAGGAGATGCAAGCACATTGTTCGCATTAATAAATATTTATTAAGTGTGAAATTTAGTTTTATTTAGTGTACTACTTATTTGGTGTAGTAAAAATTTTCTAAACAAGCAGATTTGGCTCCCAATTTTTTTAAAAATTGTTGTAATGTACATATTTGGCTCTTCGGCTAATAAGTTTTCCAACCACTGCATTGGGCGAATCTTGTATGAAAAAAGCGGGGTCCTCTTGATTGCTCCCTCGATCTGTTCAGTTTCAATAAAATTACAAGAAAATCTAGAGTAAAAAATTAAAGAAATGACGAGCTAAAATTTGAAAAATATTTGCTTACTTTAAACAAGACAAAACATTTTTCTGCCATTTCTAAAAATTAAAAGTTTTTTTTCAAATAAAATTAGTTTAGTATTATGAGAAATAATCAGGAAAAAGTACTCTGTATTTATAGTTGAATGTGAGACTAAGGAAACACAAGTACATCTTATTGTTTTTTTAAAAGAAGTAATGAGGTAAAAAAAGTGTAAAGTCTGTCTTTTTAAAGAGAAAGGGGTTACATACGATGATTGGATTTATGAAATAAAATCAATATATCTTCCTCTATTCAATTATACTTTAAATTTAAAATAATATAAAGAGGGATTTTCAATACTTTTAATTTGTATAAATTTTAATCCTATAAATGAGACTTTTATTTTAAATGAATTTTTTCGAAAAAAAGTTTAACTTTTGTATCATAGTCATCCCTTTCGAACAACTTGTACTAAGCAAAAATGTTTTTCTACATCTGCATTTGTGACAGAGCATAAAAAGAAATTTAATTCAAAAAATTTTAATTGGGATATATTTTTTTTCTTCAAAATGTGAAAATATGTCTAACCATTTTCTATTCAAGTTTAATTTTTTTATATTTCTGTTTATTTAATGTTAAACGGAAAATTCTCATCGATATAACTACTTCTTTCTTACAATTCAATCATTAAAAATTCTATTGTGAGAGAAAAACTTCTCACCAATTCCTTTTATCTTTCAAAACAGTAAAAACAATTTTGTTCAGTGAAGTTAACCGACAATTCCGCATTGTATTCATACCAAATTTTAAAAACAATTTTAACATTTGGAAATGTATCCAGTATTACATTTTTTGAGTATAAACAAATAATGGCTGCTGTGGAGAAGACAGAGTATGAGATGTGATGTATGGTTTTTAAAGGTTTTCGTACGTGTAAAGTATTTTTGAAAATTTAAATATCACCGACGCTGATCACATAACTGCAAATGAGCCTTATTTTTAGTGTGTGTTGGTATTAAAATAAAGCATTTCACTTTTTTTATGCCATTGAGTTTATATTCATTGGCGTAGCTAACAATGCCCTAGGCCGTGCAGTGCCCCGGGGCTTTTAAGCTCAGGGGTCCCTCGGATTCTGACCATCAAGCAAGCTGCGATAATTTCTATCACATTTAAAATATAAATATAAAAGGGTTCAACACAACTATAATCATGGCAACTCAGTTGAAAATAATTTAGAACTTGTAAGGAATTCCCTTAAAATTCTTTCCGGGGGTAGAAGGAACACAAGTCTGATCTTCATATAATAAACCTTTTATTTTATCTACATCGTTTTATTTCGTAATACATATGTTATAATTTGTAATCTTGTTTTTTTATTGCTTAATTTTTTATTATTTATTACGTTACTTCTCATCTTCCTGTTCCGACAGTTCCTAAACTCTTCACATTTGTTCTGGGATGCGTCTGTCGTGGTATCAAGATGAATGTGGACAATCACTAAAGCTCTCTCAAGTAAACTCATACACATACATGTAGGGAGTATGAAGCTTTGCTTTTCTATGTTCTGTAAAGTACGATAAAAAGCTGATGTTAAAGTAGCTTTGTTTGTCTAAATATTCATTTATTTTTACTTTAATACTTGATATAACCCAACCAATATAATTCCCTTATTTTGTTTTTGCACCAGGGCTTTTGGATACTTATTTACGCCACTGTTTGTATTCAATATCAACTTCTTCGTAAAATTGCTTACAATTTCTATTAAATTGAAAAAAAAAACTATTATATCTGAATTATATTATAATTTATTTATGCGTTGTAACTTTTCAAAACTTAAAAATATATATATATTTATACCGCAAAAATTATGTCAAATAACTTATTTAATTCAAACCCAATAAAATCTCAAATCAACCTAACTAACAAACATTTTAACTGAGGTCTAAAGAAATTCTTCTCCAATTTTATATGATTGCTCCAGCGTCAGAACATGAAGTTCCCCGAGAGCCATAAAACTTATTGTCAGTGTCCGTTGTGTCACTGAAAACCCTCCCTAATTATCTTTCAAGATGTTAAGCATTTAAAGAGGGAAAGAATTTTGAAAAAATACGTCTCAAATGCTTTTGAAGTCAGTTCTTGAAGTCAAAAAAATACACGAGGTGCATTTTCGAAGCATCTCTTGTTGGCCAAGATTTTTCGTGCATAATGTTTAGAGGGTTAATTTGGACTAGTAAGTCCTCGTGTCAAAACCTATTTTTGAGTTGAAAGGCTCCCTCAGCATTGTGTGAGTTCTATTTCTGGTACCTTTGGAGACCCGTTGCTTGCTGATGTTGATGCACGTTAAATCTATTGAGGCTCAATCTTCATAGTGGTGTGGAAGTTTGGAGAGAAGGATTCTAGCTCTACTATCACCTATGTCACATGACCTAGGTTCAAAATTGTGAGATCCATAGCTGCCTTTGAGTGAGATAATAATAAAATAAAATAAGATTGAAGTATGATTTTTCCACACAAAATTAATCATTGTTTTCAAATTCTTCATTGAAAAGCTAATGGGTTTGTGACTTTCATCTGATGAAAATTTAACTTATTTATTTGTTGAATGACTCTGTTTAATGATGAACCTTGAAATTGAATTTTTATATCTCGGTCTCAGGACTGAAGCGTGAGTTGTAGCCTTTGGATCATCTTTGGGACACTTGCCTTATAAAATTCCTCAAAATTGTCTCATCCCATTAAAGGTATGATCTGAAAATTGTTTTCAATAATTCAGGCTGACTAATTACTAAAATGATTCTAGAAGTGCGTTTCAGGTCAACTCACTAACCACCCTTCTACTTAGGCGGCATATTGTTAATTTTCAAGAATTCAGTCTAGCAGTTTATAAAAAAATGTTCTAAGAACTTATATTGATTTCGAATTAATCACCCTTTTTTTGCACTGCTCATGGCCTCAATTACATATTTTACAAAACAATGACTTCAAACGTCCCTTCAGTTCGTTGCAGAATGCTTTCATGTATTTAATTCTTCACATCTGGGGTTCCGGTATATTGATTAGCACTAAATAAGGTGGCAGTGTTGTCGTGTTTCTAAAACTTAGTGACAAACAGTAAATACGGTAAATGATAAAGCAGCCATCATATGAATGGAAGCCGCATTATTATAAAATGAGTGAAATTTCATAAAATGGTACGTGTTCTGATTTATTTTGGACATGAATTCGATTTTGTTGTGCTCACGGTATCATGAATGTAAACTTGTTTTGCAGACATTAGTGACAGAATGAAACTAGCAGTAAATTTAGCTACATTAGGCTCATAATGTTGATATCTGATAGTCAGTTTATATTTAGGAATTAATTTTTTATTAACTAAAAAGCGTGACTAAGATTTAATTAATATATTATAGATATATTCAATCCTACTCGATTCAATCTTGTTTCTAGTTGAAAATAGTTCAATTGTGTACAATTTTTGACTTTCTTATATTTTGGTATGATATTTATGCAAAACTAATGCATTTATCCAAAATATTAGTTATTTATGCTCATCACCGAATCAAAATGTTTTAAGCTAGCTGTTTACTCTTAATATTTTCTTGGCTAATTATACCTTGTTCGTAGTTTTTGTTTTCTTACGGCTTAAGAGTAGTCTTAATGTCTGTTATTGCTCTAAATTTTAAATAGTTTGTTTTCAAATAATAATCTTATAAATGTTTTGTATTTCTTTTTTTCTGTTTCAATGAAATGTAAGTTTTATAAAGAATAGTGCACTAAGTATTATATGTTAATATAATAATGATTAGCATTTTTTTTTATTTTTATTTATTTTTTTTTATTAAAATGAAACCTACAATTAAAAGTATTTAAGTACTGTTTTATTGTCAATTTTTATCATATTCAGTTTTTTAGTATATTTTCGTAAGATTTTTTTTGTTGCTAATTTGATGCAATTGTAGAATTGTATTTAACGCAAAGTTAAATACACAAATTTACAAGGTTTTTTTTATGTAATTAAATCCATAAACAAGTATGTTTTATTTTTAAAAAAGACTGGATATGAGGTCATTTTTATTTGAAGTAAGGCTTAGTATTTGCGTTTATAAAAAAAAAAAAGTTGTCTATGTTAATTAACTGTAAATAATTTCTTTTTTAAATTCAATGTGTGTAAGATGGTCAGTGCTTTTTATATAAATGTAATAAATTTACTACAGGATATTTTTTTGATATGGAGAAAATATATGGGCAGATTAGAAAAAAATACGTATATTTCAACTTACATTCATATATGTTTATATCATTCTCAATTTTATTTTACTTTGCAGATTTTAAAAAATGTTTCTTTTAATAAAGGTAACATTGAAACAGTTTTTTGCTTTTATTTTTGTCTTATTTTTGTGGTTGTAATTCAGTAAAATTTTGATAAGTATAGCAGGTAAAATCCTAGAAGGACCCACTGGTGTTTTTGGCGCCAAAAATTTTTCACCAAAAAGCACCAAATTGAAGGTTTTCAAAAAGGCGTCAATGACGAAAAACTCTTGGGAAGCGTATGTGTCAGCGGGGGAGAGAAGGGGGATGAAATGGGCGAAGAGCAACGATTGGTTTCTGAAAGTGGGGGAAGGGTACAAAAAGTTAAAAAATCATGAAATGAACGGTGATTCATGAATGACTTCCATTGAAAACCGTTGGTAGTCAATGTTTTACATTAAAAAAAAAAAAAAAGGAAAAAAAAAATATGCTTTTGCAAAGATAAAAAAGGAAAAAAATGCAATTAATCATTTTGAAAGAGATTTAAACGGAGAAATCAATGAAATTCATTTTAAAAAAAGCACTCAAAAACCAGTACATGATTTATTTAAAAAAAGGACGAAATGAGCGTTTCGCAAAGATGAAATCGAATAAATACATTAAATTGAAATCGAATAAATACATTAAATTAATCATTATAAAAAGATAAAAACGGAGAAAGCAATGAAATTCATTTTAAAAAGCATTCTAAAACCAGTGTGTAGAACATGATTTACATTTTTAAAAAAGGACGAAAGGGGCGTTTCGCAAAGATAAAATTGAAGAAATACATGAAATCAATCATTTTAAAAATTTTTAAAAGGCACTTACCTTACGCTTGCATTTCGTCATGTTCCGTTGGTGGATACACCCTTGCGATGGATGTAAGGAATTCATGAAAATTGTCATCCACCAACTTGTGACCTATTCTTATTAACTTTCAAGTCATTCACCACAAACGCATTCATGCTCTTGCCGAACCAATATCTGGTCAAACGCAAGATAATAGTTATAGCAAGTTTGCTTTCACTAAACCAAGTGCCCTTTCTCACACTGCGAACGACGTCGTGCGGATTATTTTTCGACTGGTTGCGGCGACGCCATTCGTAGCCGTCAACCGTTCCCTTTCGCTTTTGCAAACGCATATTTTTTTTACACCTCGGACATTCATAATGAGAAGCAATTAAATTAGCTTTCATACACCATTCTAACGTCTCTTTCTTCCCCTTTGTGCCCAGGAGCACAAAGAAACCTGTCATAGCCTCACTTTCAAGTAATTTCCTTTCACAAGCCATTCTTAACAAAAACCGGTGGAGAGCAAACCTTTCTCAAGCGAAGTCAGGTGTCAAAAGACGTTTTTCGGAAAAGACAAAAACGTTTCACTTTTTTAGGTTGCCATTTTTTCGGTGATTTGAAAATCCAAATTTTTGGATGAAATGGAAGGGTTACCATATTGTAACCTTTATCGCTCAAAATTTGGCGACAAAAAATTTGGTGACCAAAAGTGGGTCCTCCTAGGACTCAACCGTATAGCATGTAACTAGAGAATTTTTAGAATTTTTCTCTTTTCAAATTTCTTGTATGTCTGTAATTTGAACGTATAAACATAGTAAAAAGACCAAAGATGATTGCTATAATTGCAAATAGAAATGCAAGATAGCAAAGATAAAGTTGAATTAATTTCTTCACACATCATTATTTAGTTAGCATTATTCTCCAAAAGTTACCATTCTATGGTTCAGTCCTAGGAGAACCCACACCCTTGGCGCGAATTATTTCGATTGGTGATAATTGTGCCATCTTGGTAACCCCCTACTTTGATACACTAGATATGGCAAACCTAACTTTTTCTAGAATTTTCATATTTTGTCGGCGGGCATTTTGAATTTCATTTTGTTTTGGGGAATAGGGGCTGGAATGGTTGCGTGTGTGAAGGAATATATCTTAGAATTTTTTACTTTGTTGAATGTGAAAGGTTAGAAAGAATTGATTGAATAGTGTATGAAGGGAGGATTGATTGCTTACAGTTTTGAATGTCCTAAATGTAACGATCGGCATGATGTAACATGGTCGACAATAAAATGCTTTCTTCGAAATTGCACCAGCCACGCCAAAGGTATGTTTGACTACCTTGCAGAATAAAAATGGCGGCGCTCGCACGATCATTCACTTAGCGATGAGACCTTCAACACTTTTTTTAAAATCTGTTATGCTGTACCCTCCACTCAAAAAAGATCAGCAGTATGAAAGTAAGTGCTGTTTTTATATTTTTTTTAATCTTAAATGTTTAATTTCAGTATTGTTTACATATATTTTCATTACGCATCCACCTTATCTCTCTTTATTCACTTGCCGCCATTGTCGGTCTGACTTGGCGCTTTTTCATTTTGTCGCCAAGGGTGTGGGCTCTCCTAGGATTTTACCGTATTCTATGTGTCATGTGGGATATTGAATTTGTTTTTTGTAAGGCCATTGAAAATAAAAAAACAAACAAACATGGAAGTGAAACTCGTCTATCATTAGATAAATATTTTTCACGTTAAATAAGATATTCACAAGTGAATTGTAGCCGTAAGAATTGTGTAGTGCTTTTTTCAAGGGTTGAATATAGGTATTTTTTCCATAATCAAACTGAAATAGATTATTAATTACTCAAAATCATTGAACTTTTTTTGGGGGGGGGGGAGAGGGAAGAGATCATTGTGAAATTTGATTTGTATGATAGAATGATGTACTAAATCTGCATTTCTCATGTGGGGTACATTGAAGTTTTGTGAGAGTGTAGTGGAAAAAAAAATTGTCCATAATATCAACTAAGAAGCTCATGAGAAAATACTAATATTTAATAATAAGTATAATAAAATCATTTAATGTCATAAAGTCTTAAAAATTTACAATTAGTAGGTACTTGGTATTTTCTGGAAATTTCTTTACATAATGGAAAATTCTATTTCTATAGAAAATTTCTAAAGAATACATTTTTTAATTCTGTTGTGAAGTAATTTGTATAATTATGTGAAATATTTGTTTGTTTGTTATTGTCTTTATGAACCAATTTTCTATGTAAGTGCTTACAAGAAGGGATATTTCTTGAAGTGAGTGGTGATGTATTTGAAACTCCTTTAAAAAAAATAAAATGAGAAATATTAATTTTTAGTCTCATGTTTTAAAAAATGTTTGCATTTTCTTAAATTTTTACATAGTTTCTTTTTTGAAAATTTGTATTTCACATTTTCCATGCTGTATTGTAATTATTTAATGATTAGCATTTAATATCTTACCGAGAAACATTTTTTCATTTATAAATGCATATAAGGAAAGTGGTGCCTCATTCATAGTTGAGACTCAGAGGGTTCACAAGGATAAAAAAAAAAAAGTTTGGAAACCTTAATTTAGATGTATAGACCACCAATAGACTATAAGTATCAACAAACTCTTTTTATGAATGACAGCCAATAATTACACAAAAAATGCCAAATACTAGGGTTAAATTCTGGACCATGAGATTTTGAGTAACAGAGATATAGAGGCTCAAGTAGCCAAATGCAGAAAAAGACTTAACATTCTCAAATATATTTCCGGACGTGACTGGGGCACAGACGCTAATACTCTGAGAACAACCTACAACTCACTTCAGGCCAATTTTGGAATATGGCTTTCCAATTTATTTTTGTGCTTCTGAAGCTAACTTAAATAAACTTGAACATGTGCAAATAAGTGCCGCAAGAATAATTACTGGCCTTCATAATAGCTGTTCTAATAATGTTTTGTATGAGAAGAAATTATAGCCTGGTAAAATATTACAATGAGTTATCTAGCAAAAATGACCATCACAGAACTTCTGCTTATCTCAATTCTTGGCTCAATAACCGGTGATTAAAGAAGGATAGCCTTTTTTCTTTGGCAGTTGATTTGGGCCTGTTTTCTGATAATGTTGAACCTCACTCTTTAAAGCCCTTTTCCCATTTTAAGTTTGACTCTGATTGAATACATTTCCAGATTGAGTTGTTGACCAGGGTGTGTAAAGGTTCTGATATACCAGAATTTACTAGACAGATTGCTCTAGAGACAATTCATGACATCCCTCACTCGGCATTGAAAATCTATACTAATGGTAGCATGGTCGACGGTGGTATTTCTGGAAGCGGCATGCACGTTGAGACACATGATGGTACATTTGACATCAAGATTAGGAATATTAACTACTATTCTGTATTTAGGTCTGAACTTATTGCAATATATAAGGGATAGAAATTTATTAACACTGCTTCTGACCTTGCCTTCAGGGACATTTGGATTTTAACTGACATTCGTCTTTTATACAGAATCTTTCTCAATGGACAACTTTTGGGGATATGACAAGCCTGAATATTCTGAATGTTGTGGTTCGACTTTCTTCTAGACACTCTATTTACTTTCAATGGATCCCCTCCCATATTAGATTGAATGGTAATGAAATAGCTGATAGTTTAGCCAAGTCTGCCACTGCTGACGCATGTCTAACTTTGCTGAACTCTCCTCTATTAAAAGGATGGAATTGAATGCACTTTGGAGAGTGCCCCCTGCTCACCCTTAGTATATTTTGGGAGAAAACCTTGTTGGTGTCGCCAACTTAATATTCCGAGAAATCGGCAGACGGCTCTATCCCGCTTTTTTATTGGCCACATCCAAGTCTCTTACTTTTGAACAGGGCAGGAAAGTCTTCCCGGAGTGTCACAGATGCGAGGTTGATCAGGCCTTACCTGAGTCATATTCTTAATTGTTTTTCTACTTTTGATGAGGTTTTAAGAAATCCCATTTTATTTCCGGATTTCTTGGAGATTTTTGGTTTTATGGAGATGGTGTAACAGAGCTACACCATCTTTGATTAGAAACAACAACAACAATAGATGTATAGATATTTTTTTAATTTTATTTATGTTGCCTGCTTTTAAGAAAAGCATATAATTTATTTCTTGCAACATTTTAATTTTTTACATTTCTTGTGTGAAACTGTTTACTTTTAAATTTACAAGGATATTTTATACTTTTATGGAAAATTATATAGAAAGAATAACAGTTATATATATTTTGGAATATTAATGTCATTGCATTATTTAAGATTAAGTATTAATGATGCGTAAGGTTTTTTTTTACTAAGAACTGTTTTGTTGTATTGAAAACTCCAGCATCCATTACAACAAATTTATTTCTTGTATGATTGATTCTTTGTAAAAGACAATATTTTAGTTCGTTGATCAAATCAAATCAAATATTTTTCAGAATTTGGTATTTTGTGCAAAATTTTGTGTGTTATAAAAAATGCTGATTAATTCTATGTAATGTGCAAGTTTAGGTACTCTGTTAAGAATTGAAAGTATTATAGTAGCAAATGAACAAGGATATGATTTTGTACATGTGGACAACCAGTTATATAATTCAAATTTGTGTATTTATACCCTGTGGGGCAATTATATCATTTGAATATATGTAGTAGTAGACTTTTGTTGGTACTAGTTTTACATCAAGGGGCATGCACCAAATTGTTTATTTTCGCCAAGATGGGCAATAACATTACAATATGGTTACCTTGATATTTTTATTGTCTGAAGAATATTGCAAGTTTTCAGTATTTTGTAATTGATATTCATTATTAATTTTAGGAAAAATTATGTAATTATTTTATTAATAATGTAATATAAAAATGCAATTGTTACTCTTTGTAATAATCTTATAGTATTCGTTATTTATGATTGTTTTTTTAATATTTATAAATATTATTACATTGTTAATTATTTATAATTATATACTGCGAGAGTATTCTTATGCATTATTTTTATATTATTAGAATACGATGATTATTCTTTTTTATAGTTAATATTGAATTATATTATATGATTATTATATATAATTATTGTTAAATCGTACTATATGAATATTATATATAATTACTATTAAATTATATTATACTAGCTGGTATACCCGTTCTTCGCACGGATGAACTGAAAAGTTAAACAACACAGATTGAAGGATAAAGAAGTTTTTAATGAATTAATTTTATGTGAATTTCAAATTAAACAAAAAAAGCTTTTTGCATATCTCAGCTAAACAAACAAAAAAAAACCACCTTTGTTAAATTTTAAGTATGTAGATCTAATAGCTGATAAAAAGGATTTTTTTTATTGAACTCCCTGTAACACTCTTGAGGGTCGATTTTTCAAAATACCTCCCTAAGCTGATATATGCTCAGCAAAAGTAACACATTGTTAAAAGTTTTGTGTAATGAACACTTAAAATAGTGTAAATAATTTATATCTGAAAGTGTAATACATTAATATTACTTTCTGTTATATTTATTTTATGTTAAAATTGTAATATTTGCAAGCAACGCCGTTTCTTAAATTATAATGGCGATTCAATGAAAAACGTAGTGAAATGTTAATGATAGTGTCAAGTTGGCAAATGTCTAGCTACTTTCATAGTTCAAGCTTTGTAAGACCTGCTGTGTAGGAGGGTGATGCACGTTATTTCTTTTTATCCACCGCATTATGATTTAATGCAGTATTTTTCATACAATATATTTTTTTTGGATCACTACATTGAAAATTAAGGGATATACATAAACAAAATACTCCACTTTGGGAAATTTAATCCGTTAGAGATAATAAATTACTTAAAGATATCCCACTGTAAAATTAATTATATACACTTAAAATAAAGAGTCAAATTGTTATCTAAGGTCTTCATTAACATACAAAAAAATAAGACCCTTAAATTTTGACATTAACTTTTTTTCTGGACAAAAATGATAATCTTTGCAATCCCCTGAAAAAGCATATCTGCTGCAAAACTGTTCGCCTTCCCCGCTAAAATACTCATCATAGAACCCGTGCTGCCACACATATATCTAGGAAGAGTGGATTTCAAAGATTACTCCTGCTTAGTATTGGTAGAATATTCCTTCTAAGTTGGTGTGGTAGTTAGGAGAAGGGGTGGCAGCTCAGGTGTGTCGTCCACGTCACTTGACCATGGTTCAAAATTATGTGATCCGTTGCCAAAAGCCCTTGTGTAGCTGAACAGTGCAACATTAATATTCACTCATACTCCAAGAAATACAGAACAATAGTTATTGCGTTTTTAAGTGTAAAAATAATTATATCTCCCTATTCAATTAAAATTATAGCGTTATAATTAACTACTAACAACAAATAAATTTTGAAAATTTGTCCAAATGATGCAGTGTGAAAGAGAAAGCTTATTTACTTTAAGTATCAGAACTGATAAAAGCATTTATTTGGAAAAAAGATCAATTTCTTACTACCAAATGTGCATAATAAGATGTTATATAAAAGAAGCATTAAAATAAAGAGAGATTTATAACAACCTCTCCCTTCAAAACTTAGTTTTTTTCTGAAATAAAAAAAATAGGGATTATGCTGATAACAGGAATTAATTAGAAGTGAGTGCCTTGCGTAGCCAAAACAAAAAGGGTTTCTTCACAAACAAAAGATAGATATATGCTGTCGTGGGCTTTTTTGCTGCGCACGCCAGAATTGCTTGCAGATGGCAGAATTTTTTCTTACTTACTTGACAAATATCGTTATATTTTGGACACTTCACACAATATCTTTATAAATTATAGCCTATGTGTTATTCTGATGTATAAGCTATATTACTGTAAAGTTTCATTAAAATCCATTCAGTTGTTTTTGCGTGAAAGACGGCCAAATATCCTCGCAAACTTTCACATTTATATTATATATCTAGATGATTATTATATATAATTGTTAAATCGTACTATATGAATATTATATATAATTACTATTAAATTATAAGATTATATACTGCATATAATACTATTATTATTACATGTTACTTTTTTATATTATACTGATATTTATTATTTGATTGATCTTGGTTGTTCTCAATCTCTTCCTATATCCTTCATTTGAAATACATTTCAATGCAATTCCAAACAATTCTTCAAAACTATTGGGTGCGGCGCAAACTGTTGTATCCTGATGTGTAACACGCTAATATTACTTTCTGATGCATTCGTTTTATGTTAAATAGCTGTTACCCGCGACTTCTTACAAGTGGAATTTAACTAAAAAGTGTTTATTTGACAATGCAGTTAAGGACTGTAAAATTATTAGGATCAAAGGAGATGAACGGGAAATGTCGTGATTGGCAGCAACCTAATCGAACAGAAAAGTTTGATATAACTGCTAGAAATCGTTGAGACAGAAGGCTCGCGAAATAAAATAGTCCCTATTGAATAAAAATAATCCCTATTTGAATCCGATATTGCTCACTATTTCATTGGTTTTAATTTTATTTTCTCGGAACCCTAATTTTTTTTCTATAATAAAAGTAGCCTAAGTTATTTCTTATAACATTAGCTATCTTAGCTGGGTTGTTGTTGCGGAGCACTTAGCCCGTCAGGGCTTTTATCTCCTATCTGGTGAAATTTAAACTTGAGATAAACTTAGATAACTTGCCCATTTTAATAGTATGTAGTTTTAAATAAATAAAAGGAGCTTGAAAATATTTGAGATACTTGCAGTGAGTTTTTTTTAGAGAGTTTGCTAATAATTTAATAAGAAAAACAGCCTTTTTTTCA
The DNA here is from genome assembly GCA_019973935.1 of Trichonephila clavipes. NCBI lineage: Eukaryota > Metazoa > Arthropoda > Arachnida > Araneae > Nephilidae > Trichonephila > Trichonephila clavipes. The sequence goes on from BMAU01021243.1 coordinate 561,689, forward strand.
AAGCTAATAATCATGATTATTGGAAAAGGATTTTTAGGTTTTACTTGCAGAAACCTTCGGCCAATGGGGGCCTTGGGCTGGTTGGCTGCCTGACCAATGAGGTAGCAGCTAGTCGTGGCATGTTGTGTGGGTGTAAAGTTCAGTGAAACTCACTCCTTTCTCGCGTTGCGAGAGGGAGCTCTGATTGGATGTTGCGCTAATAGGACTTCGGTTCCCGGAGGGGTACCGTCGCCGTGCTCGGGATCGGAGACTGCCGGTGTCCGTACGGCCATCGGAGCTCTCCTGTTGGCTGAAGAGTATGTAGTGTTTTTGGATTTCGATGGAGATTGAAAAAATTTTGAATGCATAATTTTGAAAAGTGGTGTTATTTAATAAAAAGAGAGAGAGAGAGAACTGTGCTTGATGTGTTGGGGTGTGGTAGTAATATTAAAGAAGTTAATTTAGTAGGATGTTTCTTGGTCTGTGAATGTATCGCGATGGTGTGTACTTCTCGATTTTTTGGATCGAGGCGTTATATCAGAGTTATCGATTTTCGTGAAGAATTTTTTCGACAGTTTTTGGATAAACTGCCGAATGGTTTTAAAATTTATAGCTCTTCTGAGTGCGGCATTTCTCATGTACCATTTGGCACATAAGATTTGCCGCAGTGTTATGTTTTGTAGAATTTCTAGTTTTTGTATGTGTGTCTTAGCTGCATGACCCCATACTGGTGAGGCGTATACTATTATTGGTCTTAGAAGTAGGGTATAAATAAGTAGTTTATTAGATCTGCTTAATTTAGATCTTCTATTAATTAAATGGGATAACGTGTGAGCTTTTTTAATAAAGTTCCCACGTATGCGTGTAATGTGTTTGAACGTGAGTTTATTATCTAACGTAACACCAAGATATTTGGTGTACTGAGACCAAGGGATTTGTTCATTATGTAGGTAAATTCTTGGATATGTCAGTGAGTGTTTCTTAGTGAAGAATACTGTTTCCGTTTTTGCAACATTAAGCGCAATTTTCCATTTGGAAAACCAGTCTTCTAGATCTAAGATGTGTCTGTTGAGGGCTCCGGCAATAAGTTTGGGTTCTTTATGAGTCGCCAAAATTGCTGTGTCGTCGGCAAACATGCACAAAATTGTGTTGTCGTGCGTCGGAATGTCGTTCACACATGTATATTAAATAGAAGGGGGGGGGAATTTAAAGTCCCCTGAGCCACTCCCGCTTCCGTGGGTCTGTGGCTGGAATAAATATCATTTATTCGTACAGAAAAATTTCTGTCGGATAGATACGAGGAAATTAGTTTAGTCATGGGGGGTGGGAAGTTATATTTAATTAATTTGAGAATTAGTCCGTCTCTCCAAACTCGGTCAAAGGCTTTTTGTATGTCGAGGAAAACCGCACCAATCGATTTTTGTTGGTGTGACGTCGAAAGGTTAGGTCGGAAGCCATGTTGTTCTGGGATGATTAGATTAATTGAGTCCACGTGGTGGTACATTCTTATTAATATTATTTTCTCGGCAACTTTGCCGAGAACTGAGAGAAGTGCGATCGGACGAAAGCTATCTGCTTTCGTTGGGTCTTTCCCAGGCTTTAGGATGGGTATGACTGCTGCGGTTTTCCATTTCAGGGGGAAATAGCCGAGCTTGATTATGTTAGTGAAAGTTTCATCAAAATTGGTTCAGCCGTTTCAGAGATTAGCCGGAACAAATAGACAGACAAAAATTAATTTTTTTTTATTTATATGTATAGACTATCTAGGTATGGAACATTCTGTTAATGACTCTGGGTTTTACAAAATAATTTTATGCTCGTTAGTGCAATGTTTTGCAAAACTAAGTTGAATGGAATGGAATGAATTAGATTTAGATGACATTGTTAAAAAATATACAATAAAGCACCTAAAAATACCTATAAGAGAACATTTTCAAAAAAATCTGTAAAATAACATTCCACAAGAGAAAACCACGCATAAATGGATAAATCGGAAGGCTTACCTATGAAGGAAAGGATTAACTTATACTTATCAGAAGATTCAATGTTAAAATCTAAATTTAAGCAGAAACAGCTCCTAAATTGTAAACTGTAAGTTTGCAGGACACAGTTTTCACACAATAATACATCTTTTGTCGTTTTGAACAGTGTATTTAAGTTAAAAATATTTATCAACATATTTGGAAATAAAATCGAAACATAAAAATAAATGCAGAATATGAAATGCGACTATAGATAGTTTCAATAGACCTAGACTGACAGTTTGTGTAAAAGTGCAAACACATATTCCAGTAATTAAATATAATGCAAGGGTTAGATGACACTTAGTTTAAATTAATGCTATTAACGATTAAATTATGTTAATATTATGTTAAAAAAATTAATAAAACTGCAGCACTTTTCTTGAATTGCCTTTACCTAACATTAGCTATAACTTGTTGATCTGCTTTAAATTTTATTATAAGATGTATTTTTTCTAAGGCTCTCCCAAAACACCTTATAGTTTCTTGGGTTCTGTGAGTTGGCAAAGTTTGAAGACCACTGCTTTATATTATGAAGTTAATAAACAGTCATTCACTGCCCTTTTACTGCTGTCTTGTTAATCCAATACCTTCTTGCATCTTACTCATTTGGGGGGTGGGAGTGCGATCTTGGGTCTGTCTTCCGTCTTATTTTTTTTATATATTTAAATGAATTAATCCCATAACTTTTATTCTTTTGATAAATTTTCCGATAAAATCCTAGGAAAGCCCACATCCATGGCGACAAACTGAAAAAAAAACGCCAAGCCAGTGTTAGCAAATAAAAAAAAAAGGTAAATAGTCTCATCCCCTTGAAGATTAATCGTCGTCGAATGGTCGAATTTCCTGATTGAGTGGCGGTCATGTGTTTCCGTGACGTTTGATCGCGTGATCGGAAGTCGTCGGGAAGGCGGTGACTTCCGAAACGACGGATATAAAAGCAAGATGTTACATTTTAGATTCTCTTCTGCCGATCACTAATTACTAAACTCTCTAGAAATGTATTTAAATCGATTGAATCTCATGACAATCCAATTATCAAAGCACAAACACTGTTTACGTATCCACATCCTAAAATTAAATATGCATACTCTTCAACGAAGTGGAGAAACCCGCTTCGCCCCCATAACACAACATAAACACTCCTTAACAACATGATTTAGCTTCACTGCACTGCATCTTTCACTCTGGGTTCTGAGGTGAATTGTCACCGAATTGATTTATGCCTTCGGCCGTCCCGTCTTCCTTCCTGCGTTTCCTTTTCTCCCCCCCGCCGGCGCTCTGCTTCGACAGAACACTCGTGCTTTGGGCTACGTCATCCCTCCCCGCTTTTTGTGGGAATATTCGGTATTTGAAAATCTTCATCATGGATCTTTCTTTTTCTCCCATCCTTCTTGGAATAGGCGCATTCGGCGCCCGCGATCATCTAATTTTAGTTAATTTTTAGTTTAATTATTGCACCCTAGTAAATTTTTAAATTCTTAATTTTTTTTAAGTTTTATATTGTTATTTTTCTCTTAATTTTTATTTCCCACTGGACAAGCGTTTTCCCCTCTTATATTTCTAAAATTTTACTTATTCCCATGGGCAACCAGCCTGAGGCTAAATTCACTACCACTTCCAATTCAATGAGAGAGCACTCACTAAGCTCTCAGTACTGCAAAAACTTATCTCAAGATGTCAACTCTAAGCCCCTCCTCCCGGATTCTATCGCCACAAACAATCGCCTGCATGCTATTTCGCAGGCTGTAAAAAACAACGATGTCAAGTTCTACATCAAAGACATTCTGATATGTGTGATTGAGGACTGTTTATCAGTCCAGGTACCCAGAAATAGACTGCCATCCACTTAGATTCTCTTCTACCCGCTCCGCCCCCATAACACGACATATACACTCTTTTCACACTCCTAACAACATAAACTAGCTTCACTGCACTGCATCTTTCATTTTGGGTTCTGAGGTGAACTGTCACCGAATAGATTTACTGCCTTCGGGGCCGTCCCGTCTTCCTTCCTGCGTTTCCTCCCCTCCCCCGCCGGCGCTCTGATAACACGCTCGTGCTTTGAGGTGCGTCATCCCTCCCGCTCTTCGTGGCAGTTCTCGGTATTTGTTTAAATTTCACTCAAGGATTTTTCTTTTTCTCCCATCCTTCTGGGAATAGGCGCCCGCGATCATCTAATTTTAGTTGGTTTAGATTCTCTTCTTTGATATATCACTCTTTAACCCTCTAACCGGATAGCACGGAAAATTCCGTCAGTGTAAAGATGCTTCGAAAATGCACTGCACGGATTTTTCTGCCTTCAAGTAACGTTTTCAAAAGCGGATTAGCCGCAGTTTTCTGAAATCCTTTCCCCCTTTTAAAGGTTTAACATCTTGAAAAATAATTGGGGACCGTGGAAGCAACACAGCAGGACACTAATAGGAAGTTTTATGGCTCGCAGGAAACCCGTGTTTTGACCCTGGGGCAATCGTAAAAAATCGAGGGGAAATTTCTTTAGACCCCAGGAAGTGTTTATTTGTTACCTCGTTTTTTTAAAGTTTTGTAAAGTCCCAATGCATAAGTAAAATATGTTACAATTCCCTTTTGGTTTCATATTAATTTGAAACTGTAACAAGTTGGGGCGTGTCAGTGCAATCTGCTATTTTATATAGTTAGACAAATTATATCTTTTTTTAAGTATATCCTTTCGCTTCATTTTTCTTATTTTAATCAAAGCTTTCAGTTTTTGAAACATGATTATTCTATTATAAGATACCGAAAAAATTAATAAAACACCAAACTCTTTAAAATTTGAAACCTTTTCAATTTTCCAACCACTAAAAATGAATAAATTTAAACTTCATCAAATCATTTGAAACATTTTCTTACACTTTGATAAAAATAATAACGAAAAAAAAAAAAACTAATTAATATTTATTATTTTTTTTTTTTTTTTAGATTTCAAAGCCCATGTGTTCAGGGAAGTTTAAGTACAGTGCCTAGTTATATATTGTTAAAATACACCGAATTATATTTTGAATTTTAAGTGCTTGAACTTCAGTTTACATCAAAGACAACATGAATGAAGATTTTCACACATTTTTTTATAACTTGAATGTTTGAATAAATGGTAATCAAAAAAATATACGGAAACATTTACAGTAGACATTTATGCATATAAATAAACATAAAAATCAATTTTAAATTCGAAAGCTATTCAAAAACATTGAAATTATATTGTTCAAAATATCTATTTATACAAAAATATTCTCAACATTTATCTTTTTAAAGGCTAACTGAATAAGTAATTAAAATCTGGATATTTTTTGAAATCTCGACCGTATAAAAGCTAGAAATTTTATGTTAGAAATTCCATTTGAAATTTCAAAAAAAAAAAAAAAAAAAAAATGCATCGCGCTGTTAAAAAATTATTTACCATAAGTTTTAGCAATTGTTTGAGTATAATAAAAATTTCAAATTTTATTATATAGCTTCTTTGGTATCTTTTAATATATTTCGAAGATTTCATACAATTCAGTTGAAAACTGCATGCTAACAGCAAAAAATATACTAAAAAAATCGACGAATATGCAATAAAGTTTTACATAGAAGCAAAACTGAGAAGCTAAAGCGCAGGAATGAAAAAGTTTGAGTATATCTGAAGTATTCGAGAAATATTTATTTTAAAGTTCAGAAAATTGTGTAACGTTATGTTATACTTAATATTAATTAAATGGTTAAAATAATATGTTAATATTAATCATGTAATCGTTTGACACATTCATATACTAATAAAAATTATCATGGTCATTGATGCGAATGTCAAGAATTTTATGTAATTTTAAATTCAGACATTAAGATATTGATGTAAAAAATATAAAACGACCATCTAAAATACATGAAAACGCAGATCTGCTATAAAAATGATTTTTGACAAACAAAATCCGGCATTTTCACTTACTATGGCAGAGCCGCTTAGTCAGTGATCTGGAAAAACAGAGAGGGGACCGCGGTTTTGATGGATGCCGCTCTAGTTTTTAAAGTTCCCAGGAAAAATTATATATATATAAATTACAAATTCAAAAATAAATCTTGTAATTTTCCATACATTTATTTTTATAACAATGAATTGTGGAATTGGCTTCCAATACATTGTTGTGTTTGACAATATGTAAGGTAACCAACCCTACTTTAGATAGATTTGTACTACTTTTCGTAACCGTATTCCTTTCAAAATTAATTCGTGCAGCCGAAATACACCTTTTGCACCCTTAAAATTTATGTAAACTATAACGGTTAATTTTAATTTATGCAACTTGTGAAATGTTCATAATTAACCATTTCCGTCTAAACAGTTTACATGAAAAAAAAAAGTTTGGACTCCCTCATTCATTAGGATTTATATAAGATTCTAACATTAAATTTTATTTTTCACCGGAATAAGATCGAAAGTGGTAGTGTATAGTGCTTCCACACCACAGGTCTGGGGTTCTATTAACGGCTGCGCAAGGCCGACTCTGCCTTTCATCCCCGCTACATTGTGTCGATAAATGAGTACCAAGCTTGCTCGGGTCTTAAACACTGAAGGTCTCTCTTCAGACAGACCACCAAATCGGGACATCTGTTCATGCACCTCAGCGTCCAATGGTCACGTGTATTATGATGGGCACAGTAGTTCCTGGCCCCTCATGGATTGTTATGCTTCTGAGTTTTAGTCTTAAGTTTGAGGATTACCTCACTTTGGGATACCCTTAGATAAACATGTATTTCCACTCATTTGCAATTAAACATTTTTCTTTCAATTACGTTTATTTCAGAAGGAAGTTTGATTTTCAAATGTATTTGCTTAATAACATGTATATTTGTGTATTATATTAAAAATTTGATCAGTCCAAAATTACATGTTTTTAGCTCCTCTAAAAGTTTTTAGATTTTACAACTGATCTTACAATCCATATACGTTTTATAGTAGTATATTTAAAAATGATAAAGACATTTTTACGACTGTGTGAGCTTTTTATGCCTCGTTTATAAATATAAAAAATTGCATTCAGCTACAGTTTTTAAAATGTACTGAAATAAGTGGAGGAATAGGATATTTACATATTATGAATATTTTTGACTGCAGTAAGATATATTTATATTTCAGTTTCTTTACAATTTAAATAGAAGTTGTAAGCCACACATTTTGCGAATAGTTTGATATTGAGTATAAACCCATAGGCTGTTTAATATTGTAAAGTGTTTTACTTTGATACCAGCACACATTAAAATAAGGCTCATTTGCAGTTATATGATCAGCTTCAGTGATATTTAAATTTTCAAAAATAGTCTACACGTACGAAAACATTCTTTCACAACCGCACACCACATCTCATACGATATCTTCCCCACAGCAGGAAATATTTGTGTATACTGAAAAATTTAATACAGGATACATTTTCAAGTGTTAAATTTGTTTTTAAAATTTGGTATGAATACATTGTGGAACTGTCGGTTAACTTCACTGAACAAAATTGTTTTAAGTGTACTGTTTTGAGAGACAAAATTAATTAGGGAGAACTTTTCTCACAATAGAATTTGTAATGACTGAATTGTGTGAAAATGTAGTTATTGATGTGTGACATTTTTCCTTGTAATAAAAGAAACAGAAAGATAAGAAATTTAACTTGAGTAGAAAATTGTTAGAAGTACTGTCATGCGCATTTGAAGAAGTATATCCCCCATTAAAATTAAAAATTATTGACTGAATGTGTGTTATGTCCATCACAAATGCCGATGTAGAAAAGGAATTTTTATTTAATACAAGAAGTTCTAAAAAAGAGAACACTAGGAAGGAAAATTTAAATTTTTTTCCGAAAAATATTCAGTTAACATAAAAATATTTTTTATATGATTTTAATTAAAATAAATTAAAAGTATTGAAATCCTTTTTTATGCTATTTTAAATTAAAAATATAACTGAATAGAGAAAGATCGGTTTTATTTCATAAATATAATCATCGTATGTACCAGTTATTGTGTTATTGTTTAAAAATGAGATAGGCCTTTGCTCTTTTACCTCATTACTTTTTTTTAAAAACAGGAAAGTGAGCGCGTTTTCTTACTCTCATATTCAAAAATGAATACAGGATTGTTTTTTTCTGGTTCAAATCGCAATACCAAAAATATATATATATTTTTTTAATTTTTAAAAAAATGACAGAAAAATAAATTTTGTTTGAAGAAAATATAATTATTTTTCAATTTCTAACATACTATTTATTTCATTTTTTTTTTTTTTTACCCTGCATTTTGTTTAATTTTACTGTGACTGAACATATAGGAGAAAGAAGCACCGAATTCCACTACAGCTTTCAAAGAAGATTGCCCAAGGCAACTTAACAGCTAGCTGTAAACGATTGATCTCTTGATTCTTACTTGACAAAGGAACCGAACTAGGTCATAAAATTGTCCTCGTTCGACCTCCCAAGTTCTAAAAGGGGGAAAGGAAAGAAGTCTGTTGCATTTTTAAAGCGAACTTCAAGATAAGAGTTAAACGCTTTCCGAATAACTTTTCAGGAGGGAGGTATCCACTTAGAGGGTTAATGTCTCGATCTCGTTCGCGAGACGTTGATACTCACTCTCTCAATCTTGCTTGCGGGTTTAAGCCAATGAGGGCATGGATTGTCTGCTCGAAGTATATTTTTTTCATTTATGATGTCTCAGATGTTTTAATATCTTGTTCGGAACTCCTTTTTATGTTATATGAATTGGATCGTTGAATTGTTGTTGGTTAATAAATAATTTCTGAAGGAATATATAGTCTTCGTTCAGGTTATAAATAACACTGTGCAACTCTGCTGCCACATAGTTGTGGCAAATAGCGAGAACGAGATGGCGCCAAACGAAATCAACAATGACGGCAAGTAAATATAGCGGGACAAGGTGGATGCGTAATGAAAATATATGTAAACAATACAGAAATTAATCAAATATATTTAAGATGAAATTAAAAAACAGCACTTACTTTTTTACTGCTGATCTTTTCCAAGTGAAGGGTACAGCGTGACAGTAAATTTTTAAAAAAAGCCTTGAAGGCCTTATTGCTAAGCGAATGACCGTGGGAGTGCCACCATATATATTCTGCGAGGTAAAGGTTGAACATACCCATTCGACATCTCCATTCAAGTCCATCCAAAACAGCACACTCTTTCGTTCGTATAATCCCATTCGCTCATTACATTTAGAACATTCATAATTCGAAACAATAAATTCTTCCATCCTTCATGTACCATCCAATCAATTGTTTCTTACATTTCGCTTTCAACAAAGTAAAAAATTCAAAGGTATATTCACTGACACACGTGCCATACTTCCAGCCCAGTGCCCAACAACAAAATGACGAAATTCAAAATGCCTACTGACAAAATATGAAAATTCCAGAAATAGTAAGGTTTACCATATCTAAAGTATCAAAGTAGGGTTACCAAGATGGCACAATTATCACCAACCAAAATAATTCGGGCCAAGAGTGTGGGCTCTCCTAGGACTCAACCAACTTTCCCATTGACTATACAATTTTCCATTTGTTGCTTTTTATAAATCTTGGTTTTATATTGGGAATCTGTTGTAAGAATTTCTCATCTCTTGTAGTGTTTGTTTTTCTGTTTCTGTAAGATATATATCTCCGAGACGAAAAAAAATGTTATCTTTTCACATCCATTATTTATTACACAATACTGCAGTTGAGATTTTTTTTTGAAGTTAGTAGAAAATTTAATGATAAAAATAACTTTTAAGATAATTTTGTGTGTAAAATTTTAAAAACTCACACACACACACACAGAATTTTCTAAAGTGGGAAATATATTTTTTGAATCTGAGACAAAAAAAAATACTTTTTATCTACAAAATATTTATGGATGCTGTATGGTTTGTACTGTGTGTATCTATTAAACATCTGATTTATTGGAATTTTTTAGAATCTTCAATACTTTGGCTACCTTGTCTAAACCATTACTGTAGATTGGTTTTGTATACTGATCAGATAAATATTTTGGATTTTTTTATTCATGGATAAAAAAATACTATAAAATGGACAACTGTGAAGGATGAAATAAATATTAGTTCTTATGAAAAAGATATTAAGAATTTATAAATCACATTACTAAATCCTGAAGAAATAATTTTATTGAAAAAGTGGGAATTTATATCAAAATATAAAAAAGAAAAAGTGTGTATTTCTTGCTTATTTTTAAAAACATCAGTTTTATATTTGAAAGGCTCACAAATAATTGTATAAATATTAAACAATAAACAGTTTGTTACGAAGGAAGAAAATTCTGTGTGTGGTACGATTTATTTTTAAAGGTTCCATGTACCTAATACTTAGTTTACAGACATCCCTCCAATTGATATTGCTATTCTTCATAATATTGCTTACAGGGAAAATTTCTCTGCTTCTTCCATGTGTAATTATGATTGTATTCTATCTCCATTTTTTCACTCTCATCCCTCAGATCTATCAATATTATTCAATTAAGTGACCTTAGCACTGATGATCTAAAAGATAAAAGCATCTTGATAGTTTTTGCATTTGTTCGTGGACACATGGACGTTCTTGGAAATGGGCAAGCCGATTGGCTTGCCAAGGCTGCCACCAAGCACAAACAAATATTCCAAATTATATATTCCTAATTAATATATTCCTAGGAGTATATTAATATTTCTAAATTATTTTACAATAAGATTATGAAAGAAAGAATTGTGAAGTCTTGAAACCAAGAATATCTCATTTCGAATGAAGGGAGCTTAACAAAGAAATTTTTTTCAACCATTGATAAGAGAATGTCATGTGATCCTTTTTATACTAATTACAAAATAACCCCTGGTCATGGTAACTTTAAAAGCTACTTGAACAAATTTAATTTAGTTCCATCATCTTCCTGTGATTGTAATATTGGTGTCTAGGAAAATGTAGAACATGTGCTCCTTCTGTGTTCCAAGTTTGTCAGAGAAAGAAGATCCTAAGACTGGCTCTTAAGGGATTTAACATAAATTAGACTCTGAATTTTCACCAACTATTTTCTCCAGAAGTGCTTTTAAAAAGTTCTTTGAATTTGTTGTAAATATTTGTGATCCTTCATAGCCTCAATTCCCCCTTTCTTTTGTAATATGTGATTAATATTTACTTCTGTGAGTCCTGTGTGATACTTTGTGGTGCACAAGGATTTTATAAATGTTTTTCAATAAAAAAAAATTCATATATTTCCTATATCTTTTAGTTATAAAAAAGTACTGTATAAAAAATTGCATATTACATGTAAAGTATTTGTGTATTATCGTAAGTGTTTGTGAAGTTTTTGATATTTTTATTGTAAAACAATGATTAACAAAACCAAAATTATTTGATATAAATATGACAAATAATATGTGTTTCTATCGGGATGTAATTTGTCTTAATTATTTTTCAGTTTATTTTTTGACATTAAGTAGTTTTCTGTTTCTTTTTTATCATGGAAATTTCATTGCAATTAATTAAAAAAAAAGCTTTAGTTCTTTGATCCTGGAATTGTAATAATTTTCATTTGCAAGCAAATTCCATAACAACATTTCTAAAAATTCAGATAAATAATGAGAGAATTTATAATGAAAAAGAATAAAAGCATCACTCTTTGTTAGGTTAATCTAAAAACCGCAAGCTGGTATAGTTGTATTTTTAGAGATGAAATCTCAAGCTCTTAACAAACTACTCAATTTGATGTTCATATACATTAAAGGTTGGATCCCACTCAATTTCCTCTTGATTTTGAAAAGCTCTTGGTAATTTATTAATATACTACCAAATATTTCTATGCTGAGAAACTGAATCATTATCTTCGAGAAACTTTTATATTTCTCCTTATCATAAAAAAAAGGATAAATGCATGCAATTATTTCCTCTAGAATCAGTATCTATAAAATGTACTTAACATCATGTGTTGACCCAAGCAGTGGATATTGGGAATTGCTTACAATTATCTGCATATATTTTCAAATGAATTACTATTTCATGAAATTAGTTGATTAGTTTTATAATGTGCATTACTTTAAGATCTTGAAATTCAGATGTTCCTCCATTATAGCTTGAATGTATAATTATTCATGTTTATGATATTCAGTGTTTTCTGAAGGGAAAAACTATTAATTTAAAAGTTATATTAATTTATTAAAAAAGGATTACATAGTCATTGTGACATAACTGAAATTTAATGTATAATTATATATATATATATATATATATATATATATATATATATATATATATATATACATTAAATTTCAGTTAATAAAAAATGTCAAACATCGATAGCTTTAAGCAAAAAATATCAAATGCATAATATTTTCTTTCCATAGCAATTTAAAGTTGGTGTTCATTATTAGAAATATAAATTTTGAAATACATTTAGTGAACTATCTTTTCTGTGTTATTCTTTTTTCTTATAATTTACATAATTGTATTTGTAATAGAATGTTATGTTGTTTTATTTTTCAAAGGGAGCAAATGCTTCTCAGTTGGAAAAAGAAATTGGACATGATCAGTTTCCATCTAATGAACATTATTTTGGACTGGTGAATGTAAGAAAATTTTCTTTGAAGGCATAATTTTTGTCTAAATACTTATATCACATACAGGCATAATTTTTTAGCAATTATAATGTTTTGAGGTATTTTGTTTTAATATACTAGCTGACCCACTCTTCACACAGGTTAGATACAAAATAAATAAATGTAACACACACAGCTATTATAGTAAGCATTATATTTTTAAGGTGAGTTAAACCCAGTACAAAGTAATATTTGTAAAGGTTTTTTAATCAATTTTTTTAATGAGCACTCACATTATAATTTTAAATGAACTGCAATTTGGCCTCTTTCACACATGCGCACACACACAGTAACCAATGATTTAACAGAAATGTATTTGTATCTAAAAGAGAAAATGAATATATAAAGGAATGAATGAAAATATGAATAAAAATTATAACAAAACATGTAAAAGCATTAGTAAATTTCTGCTCTATGGGCTTTGATAGAGCCGAACTTGAAACAGATAAACCAAAGAAAAAAGAAATAAGCTTAAATATCACTAAGCATTTCACAAAATACTATCATAAATAGCATATATTAGACTGCCTTCAATGGGAAAAGAAGTTGAATGAATATAAACAGAATTAAACAATTATGTACAACAGAGATTAGACCTATTTTGAATTAAACTATGATCAACAATCATACATAAAAAAAAGAAAAGAAAACCGTGCTGTTAAAAAATTATTTTATTTCAAACAATACTTTTTCAATATTCCCTTAAAAATAATCGTAATTCTGCTAAAGAGCAAGAAAATTTGAATAAATACAATGATAAATAATTATAGTGATTTTTAAAATATATATCATACATGGATAGTTCAATAAGGTATAAAATATGGGTGCTTATACAATGGACTAGTTTCAACAAATTGAAAATGTTACCAAATGGTTTGATCTACAGCCAATAGTGGAAAACCATTCCTGTGCTTGTTCAAATGTAATAATTTTATTAGTGCCTGCACAAAAATAACTTTTTTTAATAGTCTGTACTTTCTTGCATTCAAGCACACAATCTTGATTACTCTTGTTCAAAGATAACATTGTTAAAATGCAGTATTTAATTCTTCTAAATCAATGCCAGTTTATTTTTAGACAGAATAATAAGGAAGGAGTATGTACATGAATTTGTTTTCATACATGTGCAAAAATGATAATAGCCTTTGGTGAAGTTTTTTGGATTCAGTGATGTTTTTAGGTTTAAGCAAAGTTACTCGATGGTATAACATGCAAATTGTTAAATATATTTATGATCCCTAAAATACTATATAAAGAGCAGATTGTCAGAAGCAATTAAACCATTATGCCATGTAACAAAAAATCTGATCAGCATTGAATTTAAAGGAAATCAGAGAGAAAATATGAGAAAATTATTTGAAAGGGCTTTTCATTATAATTAGTTTCAACAAAGAGCTTCTGGGTTTTTTCCACTTGAAACAAAGAAGTGCACTTATTGGTTACAGGGACAATGAAGCAAAATTTGACGTGTAAAAGACAAGCTAAATCCTGGTTTATGTTGGTTGCTGATACAAATAGGTGGCATTATCACAATATTGGCAATCTGTTAATTGCAATTAGTTAGAATTTAGTGTCATTTTCTTTCTGTTATACTTTTAGCTAGATTTTTCTACTATTTTGCTACAATGATGAAAAAAGGAATTTGACAGTGAAAGAAGGAAAGCAATAACCTTTTTTTCTTTCCAATGAAAAGAAAAGAACAGCGTTTTTGTCCAAATAGCCATGCTATGCAAATAGAAGTAGGCAAGAAGTGCTGTTGCAGTGTTCTGATATTCATATGATAATTTTTTTTTAGTTCTTAATCTTTACTTTCAATGGGGTCAACAAACTTCTGTGTCATCTTGTTGCCAGGAACAACCGTAAATTGATAATGTCACCAATGTTCAGGTTGGCCACAACTAAGAAAAGCAACTGTTGACCTAAGTTCCCAAATATGTGCAAATTTTTTTGCTTTGTTGACTTTTGAAATATCAACATAAAGTTGACCAACAATGTGAGCAAAGCAAAATTTCTCTCTGATATATCCCAAAGGTTTGAAGAATGTCCTTGGGTCTTGTTGATGTTCTTAGTGAAACCAAATTGAATCACAAATTGTTTTAACTGAAATAGAACATCTGATGAATTTATAGGAATCTTCATGATGAAAATACTTTAAAAAGTGGCCTGTACAGTAAGAATAGTAGCTTCAATATCATTAGACCTTTCAAGATGGGTAGTTGTTCCATTATGCAATCAATATGTTTTATTGCAAACCCCCCAAAAACGTATAAGAAATAATCATGAACAAAAATAAATTATGCATAAAAATGCAAAAATAATTTATTGCAGTTAATAAAGTAATCATAAATATAAAACAGCATTTATCAGAAAAAAAAAAATATCAACTTAAAATTAAAGGGCTATGTAAAACATAAAATATGCTTGGATTTAATGAAACAGTGTAATGTGTGTGTGTGTGGAACAATTCTGAATACACAATATATATATATATATATATATATATATATATATATATATATATATATATATATACACACACTTACTAAAAGTCTTGAACCAAATTATAAATTATAAAGGACATATAACATCTAACTCAGAGGTTCCCAAACTTTTTTGTCTTGTAGACCCTTTGCCATGCTTTTCGATTTCGGGTAGACCCCTGCTTACCTAATACTGAATTTTTGCAAATTTATCAACTTATCTTTTTGATAGCTCTAGTACAACTACTTACATTAAAAGAATTAAATTTCTAACTGTAGTGGAGTATAGCATTTACAATTTAAGAAGCACATGTTAATGAATTAAATTAACACATAAAATAATTGAACAGCAAACAAATGCTTTTAATGAGAGGGATGAATCTGGTGCTTCAATAAAAAAAGAAAGATTTAACCCATGTTAGTAAGTGTCCAGTTTTCTTTCCTTGAGATTGACAAACTCACTGAAACTCACCTCTCACTAGGAAAAGCAATTAAAAACTTTTCACGATATTCCATAATTTGGACAAATAACAGGTATGTTATTGTTGTATGTTTCTAAATTTTATTTTAAGATCTTCTTTAGGGCTTATTCTAATCACAATTACTAGGTATAATATGACTAATGTACTGTAATAATAATGACTTTTTTCTATGAGACTATGAATTCATTGTTTACTGTGGTATTACCATAGTCAAAGCATTCTCAAACCTAGTTTTAAAATCTGAATGAAGGACATTTAAATGTTGAATGTAGATTAGAATATCCTGACAGATTGTCTGTGACAAATTGAAAAAATTCACGATGTCCAATATTATACTTCAGATTAATTCTGGAAAGAAATGCTGAAATGGTCCATGTCTTAATAAAATTTATGCTGTCACCTAGTGATCACAAATTAACCACACTAAATTTTGTAAATAAATCAGTTAAATTGGTAAAATTTGATTTACACATTAAATTTTTTAAAGATTAAAGTCACAATCTGGCTAAATGAAAGACTACATTGACCCCCATTTGCACCTCATGGACCCTCAAATTATTTTTTCACTGGCATGGACCCCTTGCAGGTCGTCATAGGCCCCTGGGGGTCCATATAGACCACTTTGGGAATCACTGATATAACTAATAAGCATGTTCATTACCTCAAGCCTCAATCTTTTGAAAGAAAAGTGCTGTTCACATATTAAACAAACAAATAAATATAAAGCAGCCTCATACTGAAAAAAGAAATTATAATTTTTGCATCAGTTGAACTTAAAAGCTTTACGAGAGATAAATCACAAATCATTTTAGCTACAAATTGTCTGCACAAAAAAGGAATCTTTTGTGCAAAAATTTTTGTTTTAAAAAATGGATACTCATTATTCTGGGAAATGCTTTTGTGTGTTGTAAAAATTAGTACGATCTGCGGAACAAACTGTTAATATCAGTCAAATATGGTTTAAAGATAAAGTTAATCTGAGTGTGTACAAGTTTTTCCATCTTTCTTTTGAAAGAAAAATTCTTATTTTTTCCTAATTACATGCTTGACATTAATATAATATAAATAGTTCATTATAAATTTTTCAGTAATTTTTTAATTATAAGTATTGTAATAAATACTCGGTGATTAACTAAATAATTGGTAATAACTCTTACAAATTGATTTTTAAATTTTATGTAATTAACTTCAGAAATATATTGAATACTGAAAACAATTGATACTTTTTAAATTATGTGTAATGATTATTTATAAATATTTTTATAAGTGAAAATTGAGTACCTCTCAAATAATTCTTTGGTCATGTCAAAAATAAGTAAATGATTTTCACCCTTTCTTGGTACTTTTACAGGTTTTTTTTCTAAATTTAAGAAAATACATTTTGTACAGTTTGAAGAAAAAGTCATGTTATTAAACAAAGAGCAGTAAAGTAGAAAATTAAAAAAAAAAAAAATATTACGGGGGAGGGGAAATTAATCTTTTTTGTTAATACTAATATTTCCAGAAAGGAAACTAGGTTTTAGATCTAAAAAGCAGATGAAATGACTTGCTCTATAAATAAACTTTTTCCAATGCACTTAGATCTTTGCTTCATATTATGTTTTTTTTTTTCTTAATAAATATAATTAATAAAGTTTAGAGTTTATATTTAAATAATGTGCAGTACTGAGTATTTTTGAAGGAAAATTTAAATCATTCTAAATACCTTAATGAAGAATTATTCATGAAAGTGGTTCAAGAAAGCATTTTTTCTTACCTTAGATCCATGAGCATTTTTACACATTATTTTTGTTTTTATAGTATATTTTAAAAATTTGTTAAGCTTAGTATTTTGGAATGTATCATGTTATATCAAAATTATCCAGTGATTTGTTGTATAATTACAAAAATATTGATTAGTTCTTTACATTTTTAGCTAAATGGTTTTAATTTGAATGGTAAGTTTACTTAAATTTTCATATTCATGATTTTTTTTTTACTTATATTTTCAGTTTGGAAATACTTGTTACTGCAACTCAGTATTACAAGCTTTATATTTTTGCAAGCCATTCAGAGAGAAGGTACTTGATTATAAAGCTAAAAATAAAAGAACTAAAGAAACTTTGCTTACTTGTTTAGCTGATTTATTCTATAACATTGCTACTCAAAAAAAGAAAACAGGAACTATTGCACCAAAGAAATTTATTGCACGCTTAAGAAAAGAAAATGGTTAGTACTTTATTTTATTGCATCATGAAATAAAATTTGCTAAGTTGGATTGATGAATCTTAATTTTTTAAAATAAAATTTTGTCAGAGGTTAGTTCAAAACTTCAGTTATTTTGTGGATTATTTGCTTCATTTCCAATATAATATTTATTGTTGATTTCTTAAAATTTTAGAAAGAGTTTTATGTATTCTATGTAGTTTGAATTCTTGATTTTGTGTGTTTTCTGTGTAATCCAAATCAATAATTAACAAAGATTTTTCTTAAGATTCTTTATAGTGTGTATTAAAGAAATAAAATGTGAAATAATTTAAAAAAATCAAATGATGAAATATATATATCTAATTTATTAAATATAATGCTTAGAAAGAATTATTGTACACACATATCAGATGTATATATGTACCTATGGGGAAAAATTTAAATACAGTAAAATAAGTAATTGTTGGAAGACAAAAGGAGTATACTATTTTTATAAAGTAAAATGCAGTAAAAATATAAAGTTAGCTGTGCCAAATTGGCAAAGATTTGCTTCATGTTTTAATTTCAAGTCTTGACATTCATATATCGCCAAGTGAACGGTATAAAATTCAAGTAAGGTAAAAAAACTAACAAAGTTCTTTTCTTTTTTTTTTTTTAAAAAAAAGGGGAGGGGGCCATATGCAATTTTTTATTTGATTGCTATCCAAGAAAACTTGTGTAACATTGGAATTCATTTTATATTTGTGTAAAGTGAAGTACCGTATTTTCCTGTATATAATCCGCGGATTATGTGTTAAAAAGTTTCAAATTTCGTTGTGCGGATTATACGCCGCCGCGTATTATCTGAGAAAAAACATTCTCCATCAGAAAAGTTAACAAAGTTTTGAAAGAAATGCTGTTTATGTTTTATAAAATAAATAATAGATGGCACTTTCACGACTCGGCTGACGTATTACGGCCATAATTAGTTTTTGTACAATTACTTTCAAGAACGAATTCGGTTCTTTGGAAGGAAATAGCAGTTACAAGTCGCTGGCGTCATTTACAACTTTATCTTGACTAAAGGTGTTGCATCCTTTGAAAGTTTTTATCATGATGAAGCGTAAGCGTGTTAGCTATACTGCAGACTTCAAATTAAACGCTGTAGAGAAGGCTAACGAAGTCCGAAATCGAGAAGCTGCAAGAATTTTCAACGTTGACGAATCGAATATTCGTTTGTGGAGAAGGAACAAGACCAACTTCGAAAATTGCGATAGACGTAAAAGGGCCGATCGTCGTGGAAAACCTCACTGGCCAGAATTAGAGGCAAAAATAAATAAATGGATTTTAAAAGAAAGAGACGATGGGAAAGCTGTCTCGACAGTTAGCATCAGAATGAAAGCCCGAGTTATTGCATGCGAAATGAATATTGTTAACTTCTCTGGTAGGCCCACATGGTGTTACCGGTTTATGAAGAGAAACAATTTAGTCGTTCAACGGTCAGACAGAAATTACCTGATGACTGGGGAAAAAAATCTGATGACTTTTTGACATTTTGCAAGCAAATTATTGTTGAAAATAATTTTACAGAGGATTTGATTTATATATATATATATATATATATATATATATATATATATATATAATATGGACAATGTTCCATTATCATTTGATATTCCACCTACCAGGACTGTCGACGTTCAAGGAGCAAGTAGTATTCCTATAAATACTACTGGAAATGGAAGAACGTCACTTACTGTAGTTTTATGCTGTGCTGCAAATGGTTTGAAATTGTCGCCGATGTTAATTTTTAAAAGAAAAACGCTCCCAAAAGAAAACTTTCCTAAATGTGTGGAAATTTGTGCAAATGAAAATGGCTGGATGAATGAGCAAATCATGTTGTCATGGCTGCAGACTATCTGGAGAAAACGCAAAAATTCTTTTTTTCGTCCAAAGCATTTTTAATTATGGACTATGAAATCACATGTGAGTGAAAACGCAAAAAATGCTCTCAAGTCCGCGTCGGCAAAAATTGCCATAATACCTGGAGGACTGAGAAAAAATTGCAGCCTTTAGACGTCGGTATTAATAGATCGTTCAAATCCAAAGTTAGAAAGTTATGGGAACAGTGGATGTCCGATGGAGAAAAAAACTATACAAAAACGGGAAAATTGAAGCGGGCATTATATGAAAATGTCCCCCGCTGGGTCCTGAAAGCATGGATTGACGTCGCTGAAACTACAGTAAAGAACGCTTTCCGAAAATGTAATATTATTGTCAAAAATGACTTTGACGATGAAGAGTCTTTAATATCAAATGACTCGGATGTGTTATGCGAAGATTTGATAAATTTATTCATTTCCGAATCTGATGAATCAGATTTTGAAGGCTTTTTTAACTGTTAATAAATTTTTTCATCATTCAAGATATTTTTATTTTGAAAGTGTATATAAGTGTAAAAGGGGGATCTTAATTTTTTAAAAATTTTTCCGCATGCAATGTTTTGCTTAACTTAAAACATAGAAGATGGCAGTAGCAGAGAATTTTTTTGTTTTATTGAGATTATCGTACAAAATATATTATGATACATATTTAAATATATGTGTTTTGTTATAAATGTTGTCCTCTGAACATTTTCTTCTATTTTTAATTATATTTTTTATTTTATGTGTCTCCTTATCGGCAATTTATATTTTTTGGAATATTCGCCGCCAAAACTGCCGCGGATTATACGATGTTTTTTTTTTTACTCGAAAAAAAAGGGCTCTGTGGATAATACGCCTCTGCGGATTATATACAGGAAAATACGGTACTTTCTTTTGAAGATTAATTTTTAACAAAATGATTATTTTCCTTTAAACTACAATTACATCTTTGTCATAGACTACAATCTCTATTCAATGAGTAACATTTTCACTGTTCTTTTTTATTTAGGAAACAAAATATCAAAATAAAATCATGAGTTTAAAGATCAATTTAATTCTATTTATGGGATAGAAAAGAATGTAAGCAAATGGGTTTTTTAGATGGTTTTCACAGTAGTCAAATAAGTGTATAGCATTACAGCATTTAAGTGCAATTGTGCTGGGAAAATGTTATTTTTAAAGGCATTGTTTTAATTTATTTTATAGTAGTTTTGTAATAAATGTGCATGAGAAGAAATACTGTAAGTAAACTATTTTTAATTTTGAACTGATTCCTATTAGTAATATAAGACTTTACTGCATTAAAAGCAGTAATTCAAAAATACTCATTTACAGTTTAAAGTATAAAGTTTGTTGAAATGTACACACAAAATAAAAGTTACAGAGGATTTTTTTTTAAAATCTTCAGAATAAAAATATGTATGCATATATATGCACTTATAGGACAAAATCTCAACACCAATGAGTTCTGCTGGAAAAACGAAATTTGGTTTGCCTTTGAAAAATGACATTGGTTTAAGTTTTGTGCATGTGTGAACATGAAAATCAGGTTTGCTTTAAATATGCACTGTAAAGTTTGTGAGCGTTATTTATCTTTGAGATTTGACTAGTGAATTGATGTTGGTCAAGAATGCTCTTAAGAAAAGGAAGTCATTGTCAACAGCTCACTCTTGAGAGAGGTCGTGTAATAGGGCTAAGAAAAGGATTTTCTTTCCATGATATTGCAGAAAGAGTTGACAGGAATGTATCCATTGTTCATGATTGTTAGCCGTAATTGGTCTTGGGAAAATACTGCCTCAAGAAGATTGGATTCCGGGTGGCCACGTGGCACTACTGAGAGGGGAAAATCACTCTGTTTGGCATATGACTGTGCTGAAAATGCAGCAGGAATTCAAGTAGAAGTTGGCAGCATAGTGAACAATGAACTGTCAAAAATCGTTTGCTACAGGAACAGCTCCAAGCCAGATGTTCTGTATGTGCATTCCACTGACTCCAAGCCACTACAGTTCACACTATCAGTGGTGTCAAGCTAGGGTTAACTTGAGAAAGGAATGAAGATTGTTTTCTGTTGAAAGCTTGGGTCCGCCTTGGTGCCAGTGATGGTCGTGTGATCAGAGGCAGTGTAAGGCATGGGCAGTGGCCCACGGCCTCGCACCTGAAAGCCGAAATAAATTAAACAAAAAGTAAGGAAAATCAAAAAGTGCACGTTTTAAATCCGATCCAATTGAAAAATTTCATCCAACTCACTCTGCATTTTCAACAATCAAAGAGCATTTTTTAAAAAAATGTCAGAATCTTCAGATTAAATATGTAAAGCTGCTTTGCAGCTGGGTGCTTTCTATTAATTTTGAAAGGTATGAATTATATCTTGATTCTGTTATGTTATCAACTATAGAGAATCATTTTTTGTATTTGTCTTTTTTGTTCCAGAGTATATGTAATGCCTAGTATTTTAATAATTTGAATAATGAAGTGTATGGCACTTAATTGTTCTTTTTGTTATACTTAAAATGGTTTATGTAATTAAAAAAATGTTTATATTAATTTCATAGCTTTGCATGTACAGTAATACTTCGAATTATGCAAACCCAGAGTTAGGTGATTTACATATCACGTTGATTCGTTTTTTGTTTGAAATAATAATAATAAAAAAAAATGGTAAAGTAAGTGAAATTGCTTGTGTGATTGAAGAAGTTGTTGATCTTGTCAGGCAATAGTTATGACGTTCAACTACTAAATTTCCACAATCAGGAGCTGACAATTTACAAGTTGATAAAAATGCATGAGCAAGAGCAAGATATTGAAAAGCTTGTTTTTAGATCCAATTCAACCCAAAGATCGAATAATGGATTGGGAATTTGGCAGAAGGCTTCAGTTTAATTAAAAAAAGGGTTAGAAATTTTATAAAAATATGGACTACAACGAAGAGCATATTTTTCAACAAAACAAGGAATAAAAAAAACTTATTAGCATGCTGCAAGGAAATTTTGTGGGAGAGAAAAACAACTTTTTGAGCTGCCAGACTACTTAGTTCAATTTTATTAAACAAACATCAAAATAACTTCAGTTTTTGATTTTGTATTTGTGTTATCTAAGACTTAAAACATTTTTTTTTCTAAATTATAATTTTCTTTCGTGTCTGGACCCAACTAAAAATTATTTATATAAGAAATTATACCCTGACTTACGCAAATTCGATTTATGGGCTTATCACTTGGTCCCACCCATCGTGAAGTTCGTGGTATTACTGTATTTATTAATAATGATTTGTCAGTAAAAGAAACTGCATTCACTACGATGATTGGTATTGATAAAATATTGTTTTCTGTTTGTTTATTTCATGTTGCAGTTTGTTTTATACTTAAAATTTTAATCTACAAATAAAGAGATGGTAAATATAATTGAAAAAATAGATGTGTGTTATTCTTTTTATGAGTTGTTCTTTATTGTAGTTTGTACTTTCTTTCCAGAGGTGTTTGATAATTATATGCAACAAGATGCTCACGAATTTCTGAATTATTTATTGAATACAATCGCAGATATTTTGCAAGGTAATTAAAAATGTTTCCTAGTTATTAAAGAGTGAATTATATAAATTATATTATTCGAGAATTATTTAAATGTAAAATTGTGTTTTAATGGTGTGCCACTAAACTAAACTAGCTTGTAAAATTTATCAAAATAGATAATTGTGAATACATAAATGTTTCAAGGGAACTTGAGTTTAGATCTTTTTTAGTACTGTAGAATTGTGTGTTAGGACTGAAAATGATTCAGGTTTATTAGTTCAGACCATTAGTTTTCAAACTGTGTGCCACATAACCTTTGGGTTCCAGGAGTCACAGTAAAAAAATCAAAAAGAAAGATATAATGTGTATGCAAAATGGATTCATATTCTTTATGATGATTGTATATCCACAAAAATTGAAAAAATAAAATGAAAATTTTATTTATATATAACTTTATTTTACAAAACTTTTTAAACTTTAATTATAATATAATAAAAGAATAATAAAGCATTTTACATTTATATATACAGTTGGACCTATATTTAATGAAATCACTCAATCCCCAAAAGTTCATTATATAGAAAATGTGTTATATAGAGGTTTATTGTTCAATATACTTTGTAAATCACAGAAAACAAGTTTTAAATACATAAGCACTATATATTAAAGTATTTATTCACACCTTTTTGTAAATTTATATTTATTTATTTTATGTATCTTACTCATCAAAAATTTGAAAAAATGCGAGGGAAACAAGAAAAAAGAATGTCAAGAAATATACTATATTTTTTCAGCTCTAAAAAAAATAATTTTACTTTAAAATTAATGAATTTTTAGGAGAGAGATTTTTTCTAATATAAAACATATAAGTAATTTTAAACACATACATGATTTTATAACTAGAAATTCTAAAAATACATTATTGCAAGTGTCCTTAAATTTAATTACTCATAAAATCTGTTAATTTTGTTTGAGTCTTTTTTGTTTGAAAAAATGCTTCGTTTCATGATATGCCTCACATCTTTGCAATGCACCAAAAATCTGTTCAGGCATATTTTTCCATGTCTTTTCTTAAGTTTTTCTAGCCATCCATTGCTAGCTTGAAGTTAGTCGTATTCCAATGCCTTCCCTAATTTAAGAGCTTTCTCTATTTCGAAAGGTCCAGAGATCGGAACATTTTTATCTTGCATTGAGTGTGTCCATTTCAAAACTGCCAATTATTCATAAATTCAATTATTCATAATTTTGTAATTTATCTCGATTTCTTATAATAGTTGATAAGCTGTTTGGAAGAATATCAAATTTTAAAGCAAAATCTTTTTTTTATACCTTTATCCATTTCATGAAGACCTAATTTTTTTTGTTTGATGCTCAGACACTTAAGTTTAGACATTTTCGAGCTACAAGAAACGAAGTTGCCAATGTGACTGATCAACACTACAAAAAAAACATAGACTAGTCAATGGACATGGGGACATAAGACAACTCCACTGAGGGTGAAAATGGATATCAAAATGTTTCTAATGAACTGGACAATGGGGGTTAAAGATTGCACTTCTTGGATGAAACACCCAGAATTCTATTGCTCTTGCTGAGTTAGGCACCTGATAAAACCAGTTGAAGAGTTATGACGACCATAAAATGTGTTAAAAGAGGGAATAACTTGAAATGTGCAGAAATAGTGTGAAAAAAATTGAATCACTAGAAAAAAAATGTTCCGTATATAGAAAATGCACTGCGAAGAAAATCATGAAATGTCCTTGGTTCCAGGAAAAATTTGCAATATAGAGGTTCGTAATATGGAGGTTAGACCGTATATTACTTATTAGATTGTGAATATTTTATTTTTTGCTATCCTGGGTTCCACAAGATGCTTATATACTTGGTAGTACAATGTATTTTAAAACTAAATAGTTTTCTAATGGAAAATGCACCATTTTGTATTTGTGGAAAAAACATTTACAATAAAGGAGAAGAACAACTTATCGACATATCAACATATCAACAGATGTGCTGTTAAAAATCTAAATTTAAGCAAGAACAGCTCCTAAGCTTTATGTCGCAAGTTCTTTCTCATGCAAAATACACAGTGTTAATCACATAGCGATAAAAATTTTACTGCCATTCAGAACAATGTGTATAAGTGAAAAATATTTTTCAATTTGAGTGGCTACAAAAACAAAGTATAGAGACAAATGAAACTCGGAATATGTAATGCGTTTGCAGTTATTCTCAATAGACCTAGACTTCAGCATTTTGTGTGGGGAAAAATGCAAGCACATATCACTCACTTGGATCACGGATTAATATTATTAATGAGTAACTTATATTAAAATTTTTTCAAAATTAAATCAATACTTTTTTTAAATTGCCTTTGTGCTGATCTTTTGTTGATCTACTTTGAATATTATTTTAAGATATATTCTTCTAAGAATATATGTAGAACAAGGTTCCAGGAAAACACATTCTAGTTCTAAGGGGTTCATGAATTGAAGAAGTTTGAAGGCCACTGGTTCGGACAATGAACTAGAATAAATTTGAAAGACGTTGTTATCTGAGACTTCTGTAGAAATGAAATGATTTATATAGTGTAATTTTCATGTTATTCTTGGAAGGAAAATATTTTTCTTTGTTTTGGAAATTTAATTTTATGCAAAGAATTTTACAAACATTTTCATTCTCTTTACACCATAGTTTTATTTGAAATTTCAGTTTCAAAGATAAAGTGTTAATTGTTAAGTTTTTATACTCTTTCAGAAACTATTTTAAAAATGCGTATTTACTCGAATCTAAGCTGCACTTTATTTTTCAATGATAATGCTACAGAAAATCGGGCACAGCGTAGAATCGAAGGAAACAAAATTTGTTGGATAGAGCAATTACAGGTTCATGCATGATTTAACAATACTGGTATAGTTAATTATTCACTTCTTATTAGTTCTTATTTTAAAATTATTTTAAATTTTATAAAATTGGATATCTCAATAAACTATTTTGTACTATTTTTCGTTTTTCACAAATTTATTGAGCATTTGGGGTGTGGCTTAAAATTGAGTCAGGCTTAGATTCAATTAAATACAACGTATAAAATTTTTTGAAGATGCAATCAAATTACATTTTTATATCTTCACTAGTTAATAGTTTTAAGAGAGGAAAATGATGTGTGGATATTTATGTTGGATAATAAATAATTTTCTTCAATGCAGTGCTGAAAATTGCAAACAATTCGTTGAATGCACAGTCCTGCAAAATTAAAGTTTTTGAAAAGTAGGTATTTTTTTTTAATTAGGTATATTACTAATCGGTATATTACTGATTTTGAAAATGATCACACTTTTTTTCCATCACCTCAGGATTTTCTATAAACTCGATATCGATATTTTCTCTTAAATCCTGTTTTAAAAGGAATTATTTTGAACAACTTAGCATGTACTATCTAGCAGCAGTTTTCATCCAGTTAAATCTACGTAAATATCGATTCTTGGAGAGGCAAATTGGTGAATACCACTGTTTCTAGATCTCGCGAGTTGCCTTTGGTTGATAGAAAAACAAGTTTCTTTGAGGTTTAAAGTTTTTACTTCCTAAAATGTTGCAGTTTCTTGAAAAAATCATCAACATAATATTTTAATTTGTTTTTATTAAGATAATTTGCATAAAATAAACAATTGACCAAGGGAAGCAAATATTATGCCTGAGTACATGAAAGTGTGAAACAAATTACTAACTCTGCTGAAAGCAAATTTTCTGTTTAAATATGTACTCTTTTTTTTTCCCTTTGAAACTTCTTTTTGACGTTCTTTTATGTTCAATCTCAGCTTCATCTCATGTTAACATCCAACGGTAGTCAGTGAACATGTTTTTGTCCCATTTTTCTTAATATTTGTGCTCCATATCTTTGATGTCTTGGTGGAATCTTTCACCCTGTTCTTCGCTAACTTATCCTGAATTTTCAGGGGGAAGGCCCATATATGAGTGAAGGAAATGTATTTTGTGACCCAATCAACCTTAGTTTCTTTTTCCTTTGTTGTCATGGTAGTCTTAAAATTCTTTATCCTTCATTAGCTTGGAAATGCTTGGACCAAAAAAGATTACCTCTTTCTCATCTTTGGATAAATATGGAAACTTTTTACACAGGTATTTGAAACAATCGCTACGTTTTTGGAATAACTTTGTTAAACTGCTTTATTACACCTCTAATTTTATATGCAGATAGGTGAAGAGGGGGTGATTGTTCGGCTCACACTACTAAACTGTTCCAAATTACATTCTCGGTGTCTGGTTTAAGATTTTGTCTTTTTGGCCATTCTATTTTAAATCTAATGCTGCCCCATTCATAAATGAAACATGAGAACTGTGTATATCCACCTTATTGACCAAAAAGGCATTAAGATAACCTTCAAATCACTGCAAATGGTCCAACTGTGGTCGGCATATTTTATTTTGTTGAGAACAAGAGTCAGGTTTTCATAGTGTTCCTTTAAATGCACAGAATGTCTAAATAGTACAGATCCATACTGGCTTCCATGATGAAGAATGACAGTTTTAAAGCTCCTGAACGATGAATCTATAAACAGTGCCTTATTATAGGTGATATTAACCCTCTAACCGGATAGCACGGAAAATTCCGTCAGTGTAAAGATGCTTCGAAAATGGACTGCACGGATTTTTCTGCCTTCAAGTAACGTTTTCAAAAGCGGATTAGCCGCACTTTTCTGAAATCCTTTCCCCCTTTTAAGGTTTAACAACTTGAAAGATAATGAGGGACGGAGGAAGCAACACAGCAGAAGTTTTATGGCTCGCAGGGAACCCCGTGTTTTGACCCTTCGGCAATCGTAAAAAATCGAGGGGAAATTTCTTTAGACCCCAGGAAGTGTTAATTTGTTACCTCGTTTTTTTAAAGTTTTGTAAAGTCCCAACACATATGTAAAATATGTTACAATTCCCTTTTGGTTTCATATTAATTTGAAACTAACAAGTTGGGGCGTGTCAGTGCAATCTGCTATTTTATATAGTTAGACAAATTATATCTTTTTTAAGTATATTCTTTCGCTTCATTTTTTTTTATTTTAATCAAAACTTTCAGTTTTTGAAACATGATTATTTTATTATAAGATACCAAAAAAAATAATAAAACACCAAACTCTTTAAAATTTGGAACCTTTTCAATTTTCCAACCACTAAAAATGAATAAATTTAAACTTCATCAAATCATTTGAAACATTTTCTTACACTTTGATAAAAATAATAACGAAAAAAAAACTAATTAAGATTTATTAGTTTTTTTTTTTTTTAGATTTCAAAGCCCATGTGTTCAGGGAAGTTTAAGTACAGTGCCTAGTTATATATTGTTAAAATACACCGAATTATATTTGAATTTTAAGTGCTTGAACTTCAGTTTACATCAAAGACAACATGAATGAAGATTTTCCCACATTTTTTTTATAACTTGAATGTTTGAATAAATGGTAATCAAAAATATACGGAAACATTTACAGTAGACATTCATCCATATAAATAAACATAAAAATCAATTTTAAATTCGAGCTATTCAAAAACATTCGAATTCTTAAAAAATATCTATTTATGCAAAATACCTCAACATTTATCTTTTTTAAAGGCTAACTGAATAAGTAATTAAAATCTGGATATTTTTTGAAATCTCGACCTTATAAAGCTAGAAATTTTATGTTAGAAATTCCATTTGAAATTTCGAAAAAAAAATGCATTGCGCAGTTAAAAATTATTTACCATAAGTTTTAGCAATTGTTTGAGTATAATAAAAATTTCAAATTTTATTATATAGCTTCTTAGGTACTTTTAATATATTTCGGCCGCGGTAGCCGAGTGGTATAGGTATCGGAACGTGGCTTGCTTTGTCACGAGTTCGAGCCCAGTACCACTAAAGACCCGCCGTGTAGGGCAGCAATGCACGTTAAATCTGTCGAGGGCTGAAACGTCCTCCCGTTGGTGTGGTTTGGTAGTTAGGAGAGGGGGGTGCCAGCTCAGGTGTCGTCCACGTCACTTGACCATGGTTCAAAATTACGTGGTCCGTCACCAAAAGCCCTCGTGTAGCTGAAC
This sequence comes from Trichonephila clavipes, assembly GCA_019973935.1. NCBI lineage: Eukaryota > Metazoa > Arthropoda > Arachnida > Araneae > Nephilidae > Trichonephila > Trichonephila clavipes. Next base: position 590,940 of record BMAU01021243.1, read on the forward strand.
AGTACGACGTTAATATTCAATCATTCATTTAATATATTTCGAAGATTTCGTACAATTCAGTTGAAAACCGCATGCTAAGAGCAAAAAATATACTAAAAAAATTGATGAATATACAATTACAATAAATTCTTACATAGAAGCAAAACTGAGAAGCTAAAGCGTAGGAATGAAAAATTTTGAGTATATCTGAAGTAGTTTTCGAAATATTTATTTTAAAGTTCAGAAAATTTGTCTGTGTTATGTTATACTTAATATTAATTAAATGGTTAAAATAATATGTTAATATTAGTCATGTAATCGTTTGATGACACATTCATATACTAATAAAAATTATCATGGTCATTGATGCGAATGTTAAGAATTTTATGTAATTTTAAGTTCAGACATTAAGATATTGATGTAGAAAATATAAAAAGACCATCTAAAATACATGAAAAATGCAGTTTGCTATAAAATGATCTTGACAAACAAAATCCGGCATTTTCACTTACTATGGCAGAGCCGGCTTAGTCAGGGGCAATCTGGAAAAACAGAGAGGGAACCGCGGTTTTGATGGATGCCGCTCTAGTTTTTAAAATTCCCAGGAAAAATTATCTATGTATAAATTACAAATTCAAAAATAAATCTTGTAATTTTCCATACATTTATTTTTATAACAACGAATTGTGGAATTGGCTTCCAATACATTGTTGTGTTTGACAATATGTAAGGTAACCAACCCTACTTTAGATAGATTTGTACTACTTTTTCGTAACCGTATTCCTTTCAAAATTAATTTGTGCAGCCGAAATACACCTTTTGCACCCTTAAAAATTTATGTAAACTATAACGGTTAATTTTAATTTATGCAACTTGTGAAATGTTCATAATTAACCATTTCCGTCTAAACAGTTTACATGAAAAAAAAAGTTTGGACTCCCTCATTCATTAGGGATTTATATAAGATTCTAACATTAAATTTTATTTTTCACCGAATAAGATCGAGTGGTAGTGTATAGTGCTTCCACACCACAGGTCTGGGGTTCTATTAACGGGCTGCGCAAGGCCGACTCTGCCTTTCATCCCCGCTACATTGTGTCGATAAATGAGTACCAAGCTTGCTTCGGGTCTTAAACACTGAAGGTCTCTCTTCAGACAGACCACCAAATCGGGACATCTGTTCATGCACCTCAGCGTCCAATGGTCACGTGTATTATGATGGGCACAGTAGTTCCTGGCCCTCATGGATTGTTATGCTTCTGAGTTTTAGTCTTAAGTTTGAGGATTACCTCACTTTGGGGATACCCTTAGATAAACATGTATTTCCACTCATTTGCAATTAAACATTTTTCTTTCAATTACGTTTATTTCAGAAGGAAGTTGATTTTCAAATGTATTTGCTTAATAACATGTATATTTGTGTATTATATTAAAAATTTGATCAGTCCAAAAATACTTGTTTTTAGCTCCTTTAAAAGCTTTTAGGATTTTACAACTGATCTTACAATCCATATACGTTTTATAGTAGTATATTTAAAAATGATCAGGACATTTTTACGACTGTGTGAGCTGTTATGCCTCGTTTATAAATATAAAAAATTGCATTCAGCTACAGTTTTTAAAATGTACTGAAATAAGTGGAGGAATAGGATATTTACATATTATGAATATTTTTGACTGCAGTAAGATATATTTATATTTCAGTTTCTTTACAATTTAAATAGAAGTTGTAAGCCACACATTTTGCGAATAGTTTGATATTGAGTATAAACCCATAGGCTGTTTAATATTGTAAAGTGTTTTACTTTGATACCAGCACACATTAAGATAAGGCTCATTTGCAGTTATATGATCAGCTTCAGTGATATTTAAATTTTCAAAAATAGTCTACACGTACGAAAACATTCTTTCACAACCACACACCACATCTCATACTATATCTTCCCTACAGCAAGAAATATTTGTGTATACTGAAAAATTTAATACAGGATACATTTCCAAGTGTTAAATTTGTTTTTAAAATTTGGTATGAATACATTGTGGAACTGTCGGTTAACTTCACAGAACAAAATTGTTTTAAGTGTACTGTTTTGAAAGACAAAATTAATTAGGGAGAACTTTTCTCACAATAGAATTTGTAATGACTGAATTGTGTGAAAATGTAGTTATTGATGTGTGACATTTTTCCTTGTAATAAAAGAAACAGAAAGATAAGAAATTTAACTTGAGTAGAAAATGGTTAGAAGTACTGTCATGCGCATTTGAAGAAGTATATCCCCCATTAAAATTAAAAATTATTGACTGAATGTGTGTTATGTCCATCACAAATGCCGATGTAGAAAAGATATTTTTATTTAATACAAGGAGTTCGAAAAGGAGAGCACTAGGAATGAAAATTTAGATTTTTTCGAAAAATATTCAGTTAACATAAAAATATCATTTATATGATTTAAATTTAAATAAATTAAAAGTATATTGAAATCATTTTTTGGTATTCTAAATTAAAAATATAATTGAATAAAGAAAGATCTGTTTTATTTCATAAATATATGCACAATTAATTGTCTTATTGTTTAAAAAAAGATAGGGCCTTTATACTCTTTTTTACCTCATAACTTTTTTAAAAACAGGAAAGTGAGAGCGTTTTCTTACTCTCATATTCAAAAATGAATACAGGATGCTTTTTCTAGTTCAAATCGCAATACCAAAATATTTTTTTAATTTTTAAAAAATGACAGAAAAATAAATTTTGTTTGAAGAAAATATAACTATTTTTCAACTTTTATCACGCCATTTATTACATGTTTTTTTTTACCCTGCATTTTTAATTTAATTTTACTGTGACTGAATCTATGGGGAAAAGGACAGAGTGGAACTACGGTTTTCATACAAGATTGCCCAAGGCAACAACAGCTAGCTGTAAACGATTGCTATCCTGGTTCTTACTGATTAAAGACGCCGAACCAAGTCATAAAGTTGTCCCCTTTCGACCTCCCAAGTTTTAAAAGGGGGAAAGAATTGAAGTCTGTTGCATTTTTGAAGGGAATAGCAATATAAGAGTAAAACGTTTTCGGAATAACTTTTCAGGAGGAAGGTATCCAGTTAGAGGGTTAAATTTGCTCATCAATGTGGTAACATCTGAACAATAAACAAGATTATATTTTTCCTGAAAGTAAACAAATTCTTTTTTTTTAAATTCCTGACAAAATTTAATTCCTTTTAATTAATGACAAAAAGGCTCCTTTCACAAATAAGTTTTTTCTTTCAATCTTGAGTCCAATTCAGTTGTCTTGTCATATCATTTAGTACAACCTGAGAGAAAGGCTGGGGAGAATAGTCTCCAAAGAGTTTATATTTGGTATCAGACCTTTGAACTTGTGGCAAAACTATTGGTAAAAAGAGATTGCAATGGAAAGACTGTATGTTTCACCAAGAGTAGAATATAATTCAGGTCAGTCATAGAGGGAAGAAATTCAACACTGAAATTTGGAAATGGAAAATTTTGAAGTTAAATTGAATTTTTCAAGAAAATGTGATGTGATAGGAATTTTTCATTATTATTCTTGGAAGCCAGCACCAAAAAATACTTTTAAGTTCAGCCATTACTTCCCTTGTATATTTTCCATCGCAGGGCTGTGTTATCCAGTGTATGAGTATTTAACAAGAAACAGAATTATATGGAATGTTTCAGTTAAAGTATTGTTGCTTATTGAATTTTTTTGCATGATAATTTTTTAAAATTTTTTGAATTACAGCAGAAAAGCAGCAAGGAAATTCTAAAGTGAGGACAACTAATCAAAATGGCGATCAGTTACAAACATCTAAACCTGAACCAACTTGGGTTCATGATATTTTTCAGGGAACTCTTACTAATGAGACTAGATGTCTAAATTGTGAAACTGTAAGTATTAATTTTGAGATTTTTTCTTAGTGGATTTTACATAATAAATTTTTTTAATATTAATTCAGTAATAAGTATTTTGATTTTTTAGTTTTTTTTAGTTTTATTTTTGTATTATATGAATTATTATTGAATAAAAGAAATTTGCTCTAAAAGCTATGTAAAAGTGCTTCCCTATAAAAAAAATGAGCATGATTCATAGTTTTTCTTTAAAATTATACTAGCTTAAAAGTAGTGCATGCTAATATATATTAGCAACTAGCTGCATGGCCCAGCATTGCACGGCTATCTCTACTTTTGTAAATTTTCCCTTTCTTTCACAAAATCAGAATTTCTAATACTCATTTTCAAAATGACTGCCCCCCCTCCACCGCTTAGCCCGGCGTTGCTCGGGCTTTCTCTTTTCCTCATGACACCAGCATTTCTGTGTGTGTGTTTGTACACGCACAATGTGAGTGATTTCTAAAATTATGTCAAAAAATTTCCCTTTTTCGAAATTTTCTCCATTCCACTTATTTTCTTAAATAGACTATGTACTTTTTAATTAACAAAGAATTAATTTTGCAATGAAATAATAGAAATCCTTTAAAAAAACATGTATATATTTAATGTGGTATACCCGTTATTCGCACGGGTGAACTAAAAAATTAAACAACACAGATTGAAGGAAAAAGAAGTTTTTAATGAGTTAATTTTATGTGAATTGCAAATTAAAAAATGCTTTTTGCATATCTCAGCTAAACAAAACAAAAAAGAAAAGAAAAAAAACCACCTTTGTTAAATTTTAAGTGTGTAGATCTAATAGCTGATAAAAAGGATTTTTTTTTTATTTATAATTCCTCGTAACACTCTTAAGGGTCGACTTTTCAAAATACCTCCCTAAGCTGATCTCTGCTCAGCAAAAGTAACACATTGTTAAAAGTTTTGCGTAACGAACGCTTAAAGTAGTGTAAATAATTTATATCTGAAGGTGCAATACATTAATATTACTTTCTGTTGTATTTATTTTATTTTAAAATTGTAATATTCGAAAGCAATGCCGTTTCTTAAATTATAATGGCGATTCAATGAAAAACATAGCGAAATGTTAACGATAGTCAAGTTGGCAAATGCCTAGCTACTTTCGTATCTCGAGCTTTATTAGAGCTTTGTAAGACCCGCCGTGTAGGGGAGAAATGCACTTTAATACTCTATCCAACTGCATTATGATTTACTGCAGTTTTTTTCATACAATATTTTTTTTCGATCACTACATTTACAAATTAAGGGATATACATAAACAAAATACTCCACTTTGGAAAATTTAATCCGATAGAGCTAATAAATTAATTAAAGATACTCCACTGTAAAATTAATTATATACACCATTCACTTAAAATACGTAGTCAAATCATTTTCCAAGGTCTTTACTAACATACAAAAACATAAGGCACTTAAATTTTGATAAACTCTTTTTTCAGGAGAAAAATAATAATCTTTGCAATTCACTGAAAACCCTGTCAGCTGAAAATGTAATATCTGCTACAAAACTATTCGGCTTCCCCGCTAAAATACTCATCATAGAACCCGTGCTGCCATATTTCTTGGAAGAGTGGATTTCAAAGAATATTCCTGCTAAGTATTGGTAGAATATTTCTTCTAAGTTGGTGTGGTGTGGTAGTTAGCAGAAGGGGGTGCCAGCTCAGGTGTTGTCCATGTCACTTGACCATGGTTCAAAATTACGTGATGCGTTGCCAAAAGCCCTTGTGTAGCTGAACAGTGCAATGTTAATATTCACTCACTCACATACTCCAAAAAATACAGTGCAGTAGTTAATTATTTTTATACTTAAAAACGCAATATCTGTCTATTCAATTAAAATTATAGTGTTATAATTAACTACTAACCACAAACAAATTTTGAAAATTTGTCCAAATGATGCAGTGTGTAAGAGAAAGTTTATTTACTTTAAGTACCAGAACCGATAAAAGCATTTATTTTGAAAAAAGATCAATTTCTTACTACCAAATGTGCAGAATAAAATCATAAAAAAAACATTAAAATAAAGAGATTTATAACAACCTTTCCCTTCAAAACTTAGTTTTATTCTGAAATAAAAAAAAATTGGTATTCTGATCACAGGAATTAATTAGAAGTGAGCCCCTTGCGTAGCCAAAACAAAAAGAGTTTTTCACAAACAAAAGATAGATATATGCTGTAGTGGGCTTTTTTGCAGCTCAAGCGAGATTTGCTTGCAGATGCCTGAATTTTTTCCTACTTGACAAATATCGTTATATTTTGGGCACTTTTTACAAATTTTTCTAAATTATAGCCTATGCTATAAATTATAGCCTATGTTTTATTCTGATGTATAAGCTATATTACTGTAAAGTTTCATTAAAATCTATTCAGTTGTTTTTGCGTGAAAGACCCACAAATATCCTCACAAACTTTCACATTTATAATATATATTAGATGGCGTAAACTTTTGGTGCACAAACGAAGGGTTGCAAACCCTCTGAAGTTTTGGATAAAATTTTTGTGGTTTGCCAAATTAAAAGAAATTTATAATACACAGTAAAAAAACCTTTTTCTTTCAGTATTAGTTACCAATAAAATGAGATAATTTTGTGTATAAGAGTAGAACATGGTTGTTAAAGTTTTCAAAAGAAAATCTAAATTAATTTTCTTAGCTTTCAAAAATACTGTAAGGACACCACATCACCTTTTCCACACTTCTGAATCGAAGTAGTTTTAATTATAACTCAAGCAACGGTAGTTAGCAATTTGGAATAAAAGAGAAAAATAATTCCGAAGATCACCGATCAAAAGCGAACTTTATTCTGACATTTATTCTTAATAAAAAAATAAAAATAAATAATACATTTTCAACATCCACCCACCTTTTGATTATAGGTAATAATCAAAACATGAAACTAATAGTTAATTAAGGGGTTCAAATGATGGCAATGTTGACCAATTTTTAGACTCACAAATATAAAAATAAGAATATACATGGATGTAAAAATGTTCAGTTAATCCTTATGGATTACAAGTTCAATCTTTCTGGCACTTTAATTCTTCTGGATCTACTAAATTTCACCTTGCTGCCAGAAGTACAATCCAAAGTTTTGAAGATGTTATTTAACTTTTCCAAATCATTGGGTATCATCAGAGTGGACAAGTTATCAGAGGATATCTCTAACAGATACATCCTTTGAATCGGGTGCAGGAATTCCTGCTGTGAAGTTCGTACTCTAACAAGTTGTACTTGTCCGTTTTTCCATGTATGATTTCAGTGATGCAACCTAAAGGCCATATAATTCTTTTTGTTATCTGCTTCCACCATAACAATTTCACCTACAGAAACCATAAAGTTCCTTGCTTTTTTACTTTGTTGAATGAGGGCGCCTAGATACTCAGATCTGAAACGTTTTTAATCTCTAAGCACTGCTTGGCTGTACTTAAGTCTCTTAAAAAATAATTTTCCTGGACAGCATCTAAATCTGTGAGATTGTATTCATGGACATCTTGCATAAACATCGGCAGAAAAATTGGTTTTACAGCTTCCTCTTCACAAATGTAAGTCAAAGGTCGTGATTTGATTACCTGCTCTCAATCTGCCAAAACTGCTGTCATTTCCTCATAATTAAGAAGTTCATGTCCTAACACTCTTTTCAGAAGATCTTTTAAAATTTTATTTAATCTCTCCCACCATCTGCTTCACCAAGCAGCAGTTGGGCGATTAAATTTCCATTCAATAAGAGTTGATAGCTCCATATTTTTGTATCTGACTCCAGTTTAGTTGTTTTAATAATTAGCTGCTCCAACAAAATTGGTACCATTATCACAGTATACAGTGGCACATCTTCCTCTGCGAGCAACAAGTCTTCTAAATGCCATTAAATAAACATCTATCAATGCAGCAGTAACAAGCTCGAAATGGACTGCTCTGTACACTGTGTAAGTAAAAATTAAAACCCAGCTTTTGTTGTTTTCCTTAAGAAATAGATGTCCAGCCATATCAACTCCATTTATCTGAAACACTGCAGCATCTTTTACTGTATTTTCTGGCAGGGGAAGACTTGTTATTTCTAAGTTCTGTGAAGTATATCTTTTACATATAACACAGTTGGCTACCACATGTTTCATTGCTTTTCTTCCGTTTAGAATCCAATACTTTCCTCTTAGGACATTCAATAATATCTGGACTCCAGCATGACAGTTCTTAATGTGAGCATTGTAGATTAAATGTTTTACCACTTCATACTTCAGTGGAAGAACAATAGGTTTAAGAAAATCTTCACTGTCTTTGCGATAAATAATTTTAGTTTTTAAGCGAATGATACCATGATCGTCTTTAAATGTTTGTAGAGATTTCAATCTTTTTTCTTCTGAGAGAAAAGATTCGGTCTGAATCATAAGTAAAACCTTCGTTTCTGCTTCCTGAAATTCTGTGACTTAATTCACCATGCTTCTTCCCAGTTACATTTTTGCAGTTGTGCTTGAAAGTAAGAATCCATGCAAGAAGATGAATAATTCTATCATGGAAAAATATCTATAGTTCCTCCTTTCAACACCACCTACTTCATTATATGTTAGTACATAATTTGTCTTAGACCTTTCCTTTCAAATCTCTTCATTCCAATCATGCTGCGAGGAAGACATAATTTTTTGAAATTCAAAAGCACTTTTCATCCACTGTGGGGCCCTCCCACCGTCTTGAGTAAACTAAATGTTTCACTTTGCAGCCTCTGGAAGTTAAGTCTGCTGGATTCATATCACCTGGTATATGTCTCTATGATGTAGGATTGCACAACTTCTTGATCTCTTGAACTCTATTCCTAATGAAGACAGACCAATTTTCTTCTCTCTACCCATGCAAGCACTGTTGTTGAATCACTCCAGTAATATGTTGTAACTTTTCTCCAGCCTAGAGCTTTAACAACCGAATTTGTTAATCTTGCTCCAATCATAACTGCTGGAAGTTCCATTCTTGGTATGGTTGCGCCTCTTAAAAGAGCCACTTGAGATTTTGCTGCTAGAAGAAAAACCTCAATTCAATCATTCTTTTCTAATCTGAGGAATGTAACGGTAGCACATGCATCTTTACTTCCATCAGCAAATGTATGGATAGCACAGCTACTTGAAGCTTCATGAGACATTTGAATATACCTAAAAATCTGTATATCTGACAAATAC